>CM041550.1:16440439-16675439 GCA_023238725.1 Scortum barcoo
TCCTTTTATTGTGGCCAGCCTAAGGCACACCTGTGCAATAATCATGCTGTCTAATCAGCATCTTGATTTGTCACACCTGTGAGGTGGATGGATTATCTCGGCAAAGGAGAAGTGCTTACTAACACAGATTTAGACAAATTTTTGTTAACAATATTTGAGAGAAATAGGCCTTTTGTGTACATAGAAAAAGTCTTAGATCTTTGAGCTCATGAAAAATGGGAGCAAAAACAAAAGTGTTGCATTTATATTTTTGTTCAGTGTATATGCATGAATGCAAATTTGATATTTGGGAGAAAGCAGAGCTAACTGATGTGGATGTGGTGTAATGTTGAGGATTAGATTTTTTTTAATAAAAACCTGCATCCGCGATTCCCAGATCTGCTGTAGGCGGGGTAGCCCATCGCATCATTATCTCTCTTTGCATGTGCCTTGTAATGTCAAGGTCTAATGCATATTGACAGATTTGCACTAATGAATTGTGCGTCTGTATGTGCATCTATGGGAAATGTGGTACAAAAGCTGGGAATACAAGGCAAGATGGAGAATTTTAATTAGGTTCTATTTTGATTTCTTCTCATAATTACACAGCATATGTATTTTCATTTATTTATGAATTTTGTTGTAGAAGTGAAGGTCTAAAAACAGAATTATCAAAATAATATAAATTGAGATTTTATGTTTATTTGTTTTTGTTTTTTTTAGCAGCATTACTCTAGGGACGAATGTCTGTGTGTCAGTCCACCACTTTGGTTTGGACTGAAGTATCTCAACAAATAGAGGATGGATTTCCATGAAATTTTGTTGAGATATTTACAGTGCCCAAAGCATGAACCTTACTGACTTTGGTGATCTCCTTTTTTTTTTCATTGCAAAAACTTATCGTGTCTTCACAGCTATTGGGTGAATTGCCAGATGTTCATGTTCCTCTCTGGATGAATTGGAATAACTTATACTTTCTCAACATCTGCATTTTCAGTTATCCACTGTGAGCATGTTAGCATACTGGTGATTACTCAAAGCAGCACTGTGCGTCAGTATAGCCACTAGCAGACGTCAGACTGAGACCTGTTTGAATCTTTTATAGTATTGTTCAAAAATGTATGCACTGCATTCTGATTCTGGTTTATTAGCATTACTGGTGTGGGCACCATGATTAAATAATGCATTCAAACCTCTGTAAAGACAACATGTTTTCTAGTTAGGAACACTGACAAAAGACTTAAGAGGATTTACAATGTTGTGCATGATGTGCACAAAGGAGAGGGGTGAAATGAGGAGAGTAAATGTTGCGCTTGGTCTTAGAACCTTTTGTGTCACTATACATAATTATTAGGATGATGTGCTAACAAGAGAGGCAATATTGAAACTGAAATTGTGGGTACGTGTCAGATGAGATATTTATATTTTGTTACATGTAGAGTACACATTGTTTTCATGAACATATCTCTGACTGAAGAGTTAATGCTCTTGCAGTGTCCCTTGTACAAATGAAAGCTGAGTGGAATTTAAAAGACCAGAACCCATTTTAACGTCTCTGCTTCTGTGTTTCATTTGTTCTCCAGTGATCTGGTGAATGGCCTGGTGCTGCTGATGAACAGTAACATCAGCAGTCCAGTCAATCTGGTGAGTTCATTGCACCTGGCTGCATTTGACAAATTGAAATAGAAAATGAGTTCCGCATGGGCACACAATTTACCAGTGAGTCAGTTTATGTATCTGTCTCCTGCTAACACGGATGTGACCAAAGTTTATGAAATCTGTTTGCAGGGGAACCCAGAGGAACACACCATATTGGAGTTTGCTCGTCTCATCAAAAGTCTCGTCGGTAAGGCACAAGACTGATCAAGATATTTGTCCTTCTGTGTGTCTGCAAACCTTTGAACCCTGATGTCCTTCTCCCACTGTACTTTTTTTTTTTTTTGTTTTGTTTTTTTTTTTTTTTTTTTTTTACCCATTTTAAGACAAAAATGTTACGCTGGTCCTAAAATGATATTTCTCAGTGCAGTTACATTATCAGACCATATCTTCCAGTCATTTTATTTTATACACACACTTTGCACTCTCCCATTCACTGTGATAAAGAGCAACAATGACTGCAAGAACATTTTGCAAAGGAAATGGCTTTTCTATATGGATAGATATAAATTTGTATAGCAGCACTAAGGATTAAAGAGCCTTATTCAGTTTGCTCTGTCCTGTGCCGACATCAGAAACACGCTGGGGGAAAAAAGCAAACAGACCATGTCTAATTTTGTATCGCCGTAGCCCGTCCAGTATCCTCACTTGCGCATGAAGCACAGCAGTCTGACACAGCAGTATTGACCGGTCTTGACTCATCTGTCTCCTGCAAAAATGTTAACCTCATGTGATGATCAGTAAAAACAATATGTACTTGAATGCCCATGCACATCCTCTCACACTACAGTGAGCCGAAGTCAGATCCAGTTCCTTCCTGAGGCGCAGGACGACCCACAGAGGAGAAGACCCGACATCCGAAAGGCCAAGATGATGCTCGGCTGGGAGCCAGTGGTACGCGTGACACATGACGGACTCAGTGAGACCGTTCCTACACGTTCTCATACACTACACACCTAGTGTATGACCAGCTATTTACAACAAAATATCATTTGAGTTTGAGTTTGTCTCTCATTCTCCGACTGCTAATAAATATTGCACTGTAGATTCACAGTGACTGAGATGTGTAACAGTTTGTTGTTACATAAACAATAATTATCTCTGTATAATATATTAGTGCTTATGTCTAGATTTTTTATAATCAATATTTTCTATTTTCCATGGTTATTTTCAATTTATGAAGAACATACATTGTTCAGTTGTGTTTGGAGAGCAGTCTCCATCACTAGCTCATAATTAGTGGTTGCTGCTACATGGCCTTTATACATTTACAGCCAATATCTGACATATTAACCGATCAGTGTATCAGTAGATTAAGATATAACTGCAATACTTAGTATCAGATTATGTTTACACTCAGTGGCAGTACCCTTATGTTGAATGTGTTGTGTCTGGTTTTGACAGGTGCCGCTTGAGGAAGGCTTGAACAAAACGATCCAGTACTTCAGCAGGGAACTTGAGCATCAGGCCAACAACCAGTACATCCCCAAACCTAAAGCCGCCCGCATGAAGAAAGGAAGACCCAGACACAACTGAGGTCGGGCTTCCCACCACAGACTCCCCCAAAACACAGAAGGATGTTAAGACTGCTCAGATGACCTTTGAAGAACAAGTCTCTGAAATGTACTGTTGAGTACAGCAGTCGGGGACATAGTGTCTTTTTTGAGAAGTAGAGGAAACATTCTCTTAAAAGTCTCTTTAAAAAAAGATGGTGTTGCCTTGCGTTGGAGCTGCAGCTGCACTGTGGGGTAAGGGTCTCCCTTACTAGAGCTTGTGTGTTGGATGGACAATAATCAATACATATTTGTGGCAAGAAATCTGAAACCCAGCCTACCTTTTTTTTTTTCTTTTTTGGTGAATTTGTGCTTTTGCTATTTAAATTGCAGATGTGAGGATATTGCAAAAAGCTTGTACTGTGCATCAGTGCTTCGTGTTTATTTTATCTGTTTTTGCGGTATTTTGAGCTGCCCGACTTTGTTTTTCCACTGGATGTTTTGTCCTCTTATCAGTGGCGTGCCAACACTCTGCAGGGTTTGGCAAATCTAGAAAGACTGTTAAAGCATCATGTCATGTTTATCAGGACACGTACTGTTTACTTTGTGAAATCTTACGTCAGGATGTGCATTATCATTTTCAGATGAAGATGCTATTTTAATAAAAATGTTTCCAGTATTTTGTGTATGATGTGATTAGGGAAGATAATTGTGTGTTTGTGTGTGAGAGAGAACAGTTGTTTGCTTTATTGCGAAGCCACGTCTTTATTTACGATGATGTAGTGATAAGAAAAGCGCCAAAACACAAGTTCTGTGTGTTATTATTTTATAACCAATATGTTGGGATACAGAGAGAGTTGAAAGTGGGTTATAGTGGTGGGTGTAACCTATGAAAACCAAGAAGCCAGAGCAGCTTTGGAGGTCTTAGATGTTGACAGCTACATTGTTGGTGTAAATCTAACCGTGTGATGGTGAATCAAACTCTGACCATTGACTGAAGCCGTTTCCTCGGTTTGTTTGTGACTGGAGTTAATAGTAGTCATAGTTGACGTTAGCGCCGTGTCTGTAAGAACTGGGGTCACGCGGGCCGATTGGGGCGTTTTCATCATAGTGGTGCTGACGGCCTTGGTCACTGGAGCGAGCGAGGTCCATCCAGTACGACAGATCAGTCTCCAGCCTCTGGTGAGGGAAAGACAAATAAAAACACCATGCGAATCGTTAGGAAGCTCTGCCTCGACAAATCTCAAGCAACAGTCTCAGGACACCTTATCTGCTGCGTCTGTCAGCAGGTACAGCTGTGGCAAACAGATGTGCATTAAAGACAAACATTGAAAAGGCCAATGCTTTCACAGCTTTGGCCTTTTAAGGAAGCAACAGCAAATGGCATACACACAAACTGTCATAGATTGGGCTGTCTGAGAAACAGTGGTTAAAACAAAAATACTTTCAGCTGTCAAAAATAGTGGCGGTAGGGGGTTATTTCATGCACTCTGCTCCATTTTTGTGTTTTTATCTTTTTATTATGTCATCACCCCTCCATCCGTCACCGTCCCGTGGTGAATTCTACATGGTAGTCACTGATCTGGAAAAAAAAACTGAAACTGACTCTGTAAGTGTAGTTATATTTGTGTGTGAAAGAGGGAATTCATGTATTATCATGTACTGAGTCTGTATTTATTCAGTCAGACAGCAACATTGTGAGGATAACTGTGCCTTTTGAAAAGACTGTCATTTAAACATCACACCACCTTTGTCACTCCATATTTTTCCCCCACACATTCGTGATATAAAAAGATCCAGATATCGTGCGTTTTTACTGTGTGTTTTATGTGTTTGTGTTTCTCTCTTTGATGGTCTACATTTTTAACCAGGATCACAGCCCCATTTCTCAGTAAGATGAAGAGGTTCTTGACTGGAGTTGTAGGCAAGAAATGAATCTGCTTCATCAGACTGTGTGGTTGTGATTTAATCAGATGTGACTGATGGGCGCCTGTCAGCATCAACAAACAACCTGACAAGTGTCAACAAATTTAAATTTAAGCATTGCTAATTGGTAAATAAAAGAAGGTGACAAACTGAGCCCCACCTGCTCCGAACCAGTGAGGAGAGCACATAGAAAAGAAAGACATGAAATAACGAAAAGTCTTTCAGGAGTATAGATTGTGTTTTTATTTTTTAAGACCTTGGATCAGACTGCTCATGATAAGACGCTGACTGAAAAAAAAAAGTTTTATCTGCCTTGTCTTCATTTTAAAACTATACAATGTTGCACTTGCCTCACCAAATGACTTTAGATGTCACTAAAGGGCCACCTAAAGGTTACCTCCACTGAGATGGTGTCTGTGGGTTGGACTCAACACAAAGACGGCCAGACAACGACTCTTTTTCCTCCACCGGCTGCAGTGTGGAGAAATCACAGAGTATCCCCGGGTCCATGATAAGACTTAGGGAGAGAGTAGTAGAGAATGACTGGCAGCTGCACCACCCTCAACCGTAAGGCTACTGAGGATGGTGAAAACTGTTCAGCACATCACGAGGACGGAGCTGCCGACCTTTACACCCAGCCGCCTAGGAAGAAGGCCAACAGGATCCCAACCTCAAATGAGCCCATTTACAAGTTGTTAAGCCATCATAGTGCATTACCTGGCCTTATATTTAATTCCTAAATTTTAAGACTAACTAAACATGTTGGACTGATGAGAGACATTTTGTTTTTCTGTTTCTATTTTGTGTGTGTTCTTTTTTTTCCCCCTCATGTAAAGAGTTCATTTCTCAGGAGATGGTAAATCTGTGTGTGTTTTTTGTTATATAGAGCAGTTTTTTGTTTTGCAGACTAATTCCTGTTTGCACCTGAACTCTCCTGGAAGCAACCCAACCCACCTGCTCATCAAAGCCCATGTACATAAACTGCATGATCCACTGCTGTACGTCTGGTCTGCTGCGATCCCAAACGTTCCTCTTGGTCCTGCTCAGTTTTGCCAGGAACTCTTGAGCCTTGGAGGAGGGGACGGCGATGGAGGACTTTGAGGGGGCAGTACCGGCTCCTGCCACTGGGTGGAAGCACAATAGGGCAAAAGAATAAAAGGGCTTTTTCATGACACCTTTGGCTGGAGTTGATCTTTGTGTCAGCAAGTGTGATAATGATGAGCAAAACGTTACCATCTCTTTTCCTTAAGATCTTGTGCAAGATGCTGTCACTGGACACATCTGTTCAGGAGAGTTGACAGAAAGCTAATGAGCATGCAGGATTAAACCCCATTCTTCATGACAGGTACGTTAAACACTCGATAAATAATGGAACACAACTGAAACAGCTGCCATTTAACGCTTCCACACATACTATTATATAAGATTATAAGATGTTTGAGTCTACTCATGCCTCTTAGAGGTCTGGGTTCTTTAGTAGCCTTTTTTTTTTTTGTCAGCTACATCAAAGGGTCTTTTTTTCTGCTTGCACTGCAGCAGATTTTCTGATTAGCTTCAGTAGTTTTACATTTATCACTTTTTCCCCCCATCTCAGTTAACTAACCCAGCTTCATGGATGAGTTTGTTCTCACTTTTCATTATGGATGCAAGCGTCAAAGTGGAGCATTGAGCATGGTTAAAGGAGAAGTTGCCAACACATCCAATAAAACGAGTTAGAGGCCAATTTCCATGTAAATGTGTTTGCTATAGCGATCACCTTCCTGCTGCTCCTCTCTCCCACTGAAGTAATGGAGCCGTACTGCCTGTGTGTTCAAGTGTTCATATAAACATAGTGTGCAGTAATGAGGTATCTTGTACTTTGCTGTGCACAGACAGTTCGGTCAGATGACCTTTTCCAATACTTGTAGAGTGCTGAAATCCCTCCCTACATCTGGGCCCGTTTCCTTTAGTCTCAGGGGGTTTAATTCCTCTGTTTCATGGGAAAAAAACCCCATAAAACTGAGCTGAACCCACTTCCAAATGCCATGTACCAAAGACTACAGAGAAATCCAGTCCATATCTTAAGGTGGATTCTGTTTTGGCTTAAGCATTCGCACTGTGTGTTTGAGGGCAGGGGGAGGATGCAGTTGGAGAAAATGGTTTGCATGTGTGTGTTTTTTTTTTCCAGTTTGGGTTTCAAACGAGCTATGGACAACAGATTTCTGCAGAATTTTTCTCATTACAATAGCAGGCTGTCCTCAACACATACACGATCAGTCATTTTTTTCAAAGCTTTTGCATGGGGTGCTTATTTTGTTATCTTTCTGCAGCCATCATTACTGCCTCAATCAGCTTATCAGTGCATTTAAACACATACAATACATGTGATTTACAAGAAATAGAAACAGAATAAAATGCTAATGGTAAAACTTAAAATTAAACAAAAGCCAAAGAGGAGAAAACACTGTAAAAGCTAAAGACTGTGGCTTTAGGAGTGACAGTGTAGGTTGGTGGTCCACATTAAAATATGTCAATAACTGTTGGATGGATTCCCATAAAATTTTGTACAAATATTTATGGTGCTCAGACGATTCTTCCTACTTTGGTGATCTCCTGACTTTCCTCCAAGCACCACCGTGAGGTTCACGTGTGGTTCTGAGTGGGTTCTCTCAACAACTATTTGATGGGTTGCTGTGAAATTAGGTTCAGAGATTCATTTCCCCTCAGGATGAGTTGTAATAACTTTGGACGCATATTTTCTCTTGACTGTGTTTTCATTTTCCCTGCCAATGTTTCTGAAGGTAAGTTAGTGACTGAAAGAGAGAAGAAGACTTTGACAAAGAAAATCTTCATCTTTAAACATTTTTAAAAAGCATGGTGAAGCTTTAATGTTCTCTCAGAAGATTTTCACCCAAACCGATGTGCAGTAATTCATCTGTCTAAGTGTTGGTGCCTGTATAAAAAAAATGCCACATGGCCAGATGGAGAGGGTGAGACTGATGTGGACTTCAATGTCACGCATCTTGAAAGCATATCACAAGTAAAGCAGAACAAAATCCAAAGAAAGAAAAAGATTGAGCTCACCTCTTAGAGCCATCAGCAATACAGCCAGCCCCATTAACCTCAAACACAGCTGATGGGATGCCATCTTGTCCACGCTCAGTCTTTACAGAGCTGCTTAAAGGCAACTACTGTGCATAAACTGCTGCAAAACCAGAGGGGAGAGTGGGCGGCAACCCAGATTTTCCAAGTGGAAACTGGCCTATGGTGGAGGAATGTCACTTATCTCCTCTCCTACAGAAAAAAGACTGCAGCTGGAAGCCTTTTCAGTCTTAAATGAATTTTAATATGTATCCCAGGTGCTTTTCCATCTGCCGTACATAAGGCACATGAGCAGCAGAGGGAAAGCAGTGCTCCAGTGTACCTGAATGTGGTTTGTCATGCAGATGTGCTCTGTGAAAAGAAATTCAGGATTTCAACATATTTCAGTTTGCAATTTGTGAGGCAGGTTGCCACAGTACAGATGTGTAATAATAAATATTATTTTCACACATCCACATCCCCAGTGCTCAATTTCAACACACATGGTGTGCACTTTATCTAGCCTTGATCTTTTGATCATCCTTAGAACTGGAGTGTTGCAAAACAAGCTTCTCTCACATTTTTTTCACTTGCATTAAGTTGCTGGGCGTGCACATGATCCCAAAAAAGCTTTCTAGTTCCACGTTTGCTTTTGTATGGTGGGGTCCACTGCATCTTAGATTGAGCAAGAGTGTGTTTTATTTTTTAATCAATTCAGCTTTTCATTTGCAAAGGGAAATACGTAGTCTCACTTTAACGACTGCTGGCCTGCGTGATTTGTTTGTGTTTATCAGGCAACGATTTCCTGCAAAGCAACTATACATACAGTAATCACAGCCTTTCTGACACCAGAGTGAACGATAAACTGTTACTGTAGAGAGGTTTCAGGAGTGAGTGTGTGTGTGTGTGTTTGGTTTGGAGCCACAAACAGTCTTTCCGTCTCTCACAGATTGAGCTGGAATGCAGGAAAGCCAGAAGCTGGCAGGCGACTGCACTACTTTCATGAAGAATTTGGAAAGATGGTGAAGAGAGCGACCAAAAAAAGGCAGGAATTGGAAAGAGATGGGAGGTAGAAGAATAAAGTTAAGGAATAGAGGATGAAAATGTGCCCTTGTTGTGACTCTCTGTGAAGCCTCCATTCTGCCAGCTGTGTGCCCTTTCTCTCTCTCTCTCTCATCTGTACACTCACACTAAGCATTGAGAAGAAAAGAGATTAACTCATTCTGAAACTCAACAGTCTCAACAGAGACATGGCTGGTGTGAAAGGCACAAGCCGCAGCTCTCAGTGTAGGCATGCCTCTACATGTGATTTCCCCTGTGTTTTTATTCATCCGATACATCTGAGAAGGTGCAGGTTGAGTCCTGAGCTTCTACTTACAGTGAGTCTTATAAAAGGTCATTTTGATGGAAAACAAAGAATATTAAAGGGGCAACAGATATCTGTGGACATGACATACAAATACAGATTTTCCCAGTTTGAGCTTCAAAAACCTTCACTTGAATGCCTAAAAACACACTGTGGACATACACACACATGCAGATCACTCGTGTTTCCCTCAGGTGCCATTTGTCATTTTCAATCATGGAGTAGACTGGAGCAACAGAGGTGAGTGGGAACAAGGGGTACAGAGAGCTTGATGTTTCTAAAGAATTTCATAGCGGCAAAACCTTCATCTGTCACCCTGGTTTGATCTTGCCCATCCAGACATACCCCACTCTGAGCTGAATAGAAGAGCAAAGCATCGGGACACAATGTCTCAGATGATTCAGGTACAAGGCTTTCTTTTTATTTGCCCACGACACTGTGAAATGAGCAAATCCACATCAGAGCTTCCCTGGACAAGGATAAAGCAGAACATAGTAATCCCCTCACATATGTCAAAGTGTTTGTTTGTGGTCCAGTGGGTTAGGAATGGAAGCATTGTAAGATCAGAAATATGCATTCAACTTTCATTTTTCACTGCCTGACTCCTGTCTAACTCTTTGTGTCTGCGTCCATCTTCCCTTCCCCCCGTCTCCTCACGCAGCCAGAGTGCTGTGACCGAGGTCAGAGTGACGTCAGTGTCTGACACTTTTGCACACAGACGCCTCAGGTGACCCCCAAAGCTCACACGAAACACCCTTCACTTAAACACCAAATTCCAAAGTCAAAAACTGACTACAGCAAAAGCCTTTTATTACTTAAGATGTTTATATTTTTCAGCTTCAATTTGCCATTAATTTTATTTTTATGTTCTACTCTGGGCTCCCTTCAGCGGCTCAGTAAAACACACTTGGGTGTTTTATCACCCTAACAGGGAGTTGCCTATAAACATGATTCTGGTGACAGAAAGTGATACTAACATTACTTACAGTGACATTACTTCAGATCCGTGTAAGTAAAAATACAAGAAAAAGTCTGAAGCTGAAATGAATGCAATGTAATACCCCAGTCCTGCAATAAATCCTTCTTTCGTGAAGGCTATAATGTTTAACAGCTCCACAAACTATGCACGCCACAAAAATCACACAACTGAATCAGCTGTCCAAAACTTTTTCATCAAATACTGAAGCTTTGACCTCCCAATACATTTTAGCCTCCACTTGAATCAAGTAAGTGAGGGCATCTTAATCTGTAAAGTAACTATATCTGTTAAATAAATGCAGTGGAATAAAAAGTACAAAATGCAATATGTGAAATGTAAAACACATCTAGTTGGATTTCATTTATTGAAATGAAGAGTTTGCCCATAAGAGAACTAAATAAGAGTTTGACCTCTCAGTGGTCTCATTGATCGCAAAAATAATCTCACTGTGTAGGATAACATGACTTTATTATCTGTGGCTATGTTACAAACAAAAGGGATATACCTTCATCAAATGTGCAGAAAGAAATGCTTGATTAAAAGTCATTATTTTTATACACACAAAAGTGAATATTAACCAAACACAAGGGTTAAAATACATTTAAGCCTCCAATCTACTGTGTACGCTCTAAACTGTAAACATCTCAACACATTTTAAAGACCCTCTCATCTGCCTCTGGCCTCTCCTTTGCCTCACTCCTCAGGTTGGTCGGCCTCGGGGCTGTCGTAGCCCAGCTCGCTGGCGATGGGGAAGTGAGCCCAGAAGGTACGAGCCAGGTCCTGCATCCCTTCGTGAGCTGCCCGGGCCCGAAACTCCTCCAGCCACCCGAAAAAGTCTGACGACCAAAGGCCCCAGTAGGGTGGGCTTCGCTTCTCCCTCTCCGTCCTCCTGCCGGCTGCATCGCTCTCCTCTGCTCCTGACAAAGACGACGGAGATGGGAAGAGGTGCGAACGTTATTTCACACCTTGTCCATCATGTCAGAATCACTGTGTATCAAAATGCCGCTGACATACCTGTAGGACGCAGGGAGACGAGCAGGAGGGAATAAAGCAGCGCAGACACATGCAGGGAACGCATGACAGACCGCTAAAGGCTCGACTTCAGGAAATAATAACTCCTCTGCAGCTTCTGCAAAAGAAATGTGCCTGTGTGTGAGTCCACGTGCATTACACCAGACCGAGGAGACAGCGATGTAGTGCTGACATGTAAGAGGAGAAAAGCACGTTCTGAAGAAAAGCTGCTCAGGCCACATATAATTATGTCTATGAAGAAGAAAAGAGTACATCCATGTGTCGAGACCATCTTTGCTCCATCAAATCTCCTGTCTTGCCTCACCTGATCGGCAGGAGATTGTGCTCGTGGACCTGCACCTCGCCCCTCTCTTTCTCTCTTTCTCTCTTTCAGACTGATCTCAGGATGACGCCTGCATCTCCATTAGAAGTTGACAGGAAGGCGGACATGTTTGTTTTTCACATTTCGTCTCTTTTACACCTGCCCGTCTGCAAAGAATATCAAGAGAGCCTCTTTCGCGCCTCTTTGCGACGTCTGTTTGATTTGCGCGGAGGAATATAACCCCACTTTTTCTACCATGCAAATGTCTTCATGTGGTGAAACGCTATGTTTTCAGGCAAGGTAAAGTCAAATGAAATTAGAGGTCACATCTGGATCCAGCCCCTGGCAGGCCTGTCATAATGATGATAACGCTTCACTAATTAGTTTTACTACCATTTATAGTTAACTGTGTTGTCATCGCAACCATTGGGAGCTCAGTGTGAGACTTGTGACCTTGAGCTGCTTGGATTAATGTTTTTTTTTTTTTTTATTAGTTCAAGGTGAAAAGGGGGAGAGGAAAGCAGAAGGAGGAGTTGAGATGTGGATGAAAATAAACACGTATCAGACAGTTTTCACACCTGGTATCCAGACAGACTGTACCAACTTTCAGCCACAGGGTGAAAAGTTGGTTGACAGTTGTTTTTCCTTTTTTTTTATGACCCTCAATTTATTTGGTCCATGGATGTTTGCTTCTCTCCGAAGACGTCGCCAGAAGGAGGACGTGGTTGTGGCTGAATCCCTGCTGTGTCTCTCTGCTGTTGGTCTGAGGAGGAGCGGCAGAGCTTTGATAAACCTCACACGCTGTTACTGTAGAGCTCAGTGTCTGTAGCATTCAGATAGACTTATTAGAGAAAATCACTAGTCTTTTGAAAAATGTTGGTCGAACAGTTGTTGGGGACTATTTGAAGCCTCGTCAGCCTCATTAATATGTTTTATTTTTAATGAACCTTTATTCAACCAGGAAACAACATGACACATAGCAGAAAATATGACTATATTTCATCTTAAAAACAACCGAAAGGAACACAAGGGATGTCTATAACCACAAGGATAAACAAGTCCAAAGTAAACTATTAATTTAATGGATTACAAAATACAGATAGAAGCGAGAGCACATGGTTCGTGTGGCAACAGTTTGAATTCACAGTGAGGAGAGATCATCATCTCTCAATTTTGATCTGAAAAGATCTGATTGTTGAAGGTTCCAGGCAAAGGAAGGAGGATGAACTGAAGTTATTTTACCAGAGTCCAGTGCAGACTTTGAGAATTATAAATAAAAAGTGCCTCCTAAAGAGAGTTCCAGCTGTTTACATATTTCTGGCAAATACATTTTTGGAGACATGGTGGCTGTAGTGGCTGCAACAATCAGTGTGTCAGGCAGCCGTCCCTGGTGATGTGTAAGAGCTTGACTGTGATAAATCTTGGTGCTCAAGTATCCTAAGCATGTGAAGCAATGAGAGGATGCACGATCGCACAGTACATTCTTACAGTCAAAACATCAGAGGAAGAAGCAGCCTCTTGTTCTTCATCAAGATAAAAACTAAATTTCATGTTAGGCATTTTCACAACCAAACTACAGTTTAAATAAAAACAAGTCATCTAGAACAAATCCTAAATATGTACATGAAGAAAAACACTTATATTTTTGTAACAGTAGTTGTGACAGTAATTGTCAATAACATAACTGTGGTTTCATCCATATCTATGACGAGCTTCTAAATCACAAAGAGATTTTTATTCGATGTTAAAAGCAAGTTGAAACTGTGTGAGCAAGCGAATAAAGAACCACGTCTTCAGCAACAAAAGATGCTTTTGGTGCTTTGCACAGTGTATATTTTCAAAGTAATGAGGGACAACGGTGTGACCCACTGATTTGACAACAATGGATTCCCACTATTTGACTTGTAACACCTTAAAAAAGACACAGTTTGTCACAGGATTATCCCCTCAGTTGGATTTCCCTATTCAGACAGTGACAGGTGATTTTTGGAGATGATTTTCACGGGGCTCAGTGGTTGTCAGTGTTCAGTATTTGACAAGAAAAATGTTTGTCTATCAGAAATATCACTATTTTGATCATCTGTTAATGGGTCATTTTTAAGCACAAACACTAAACAATCACTGATTCTGGGTTCTCAAAAGTTAAAATAGCTGCTTTTTATCTCAAATTAATTTAAAAAATGTTGGATGTGCTGGTTGGACAAATTTCTATCAGTGGCGGCACATTGGTGTGCGGCTGAGCTTTTAAGTGATGGTGGTGATGGTCTTAGGAGAAGAAGTGAAAAGAGCAAAGAGAGAGAAAGAATTCATATCCTGTCAATACATTCAGCTGTATCCACTTAGGGTAATCCCTTTGTCATTTGTTTGTACTCTTTTCCAGTGAGTCCCACTCTTTTGACTTCCCACCACCTACAACTACCTCCTTTGTCTTCTTGCGCGGCTAAACAGCACTCACACAATGTCACTGTCACTCATCCACATATTAAAAACACCACATGCTTCTGTGTTGAAGCCAAGTGATGAAAATTTGGGGTTTGTGTGGGATACAAAAAAACAGAGAGAGTCATTATTCTTTGTCCTTGATTGGGTCAATACGTGTTGAAGTTTCATCAGTGCTGGTGCTGTGTGTATTTTGCTTGAGGTGTGTGGAGTTTTCTTTTGTTAGGCAGCAGGCACGAACACTGAGCTTGTTGTATGTTCAGTCTAAAAATGGCTGTAAAGAGAGTAAAGCTCACTGGGGGGTGAATACTTCAAAGGATCTCTCCAAACTCAAATAGTTTTCCAGTGAATTAACATCACCTGAACACTGTGGATTGGAGCTTTGGTAGTTTTCCCAGTTTGTTTGTGTTAATACTTTGGATTCGTTTTGCCTCAGATTGGTTCTGTAAAGCACCAGATGCCCCTTTGTTTGAAAAGTGCCATTTTGTCAGGGCTTTGGTTTTGAAACAGACATAACTTCCTGAAGCATTGCTCTCTGTTTAAAAGTACTGGGTGAGTTGGGGAGTCAGCTTTGTGCTCTCATGCAACCTCTCTGCTCATTACAACTCTGAACTTTCCACAATGCCAAGAGATGTTTGCTGCTTTTATGTCTTGATTGTTTTTGTATGATGTCAACCAAGGTAAAGTGGATGTTGCCTTTTTTTGCGCATGGCACAAAAGCACAAAAAAAAATCATAGTTTAAAGGGTCAAATTAATGAGAGACGACTGCACTAACGTCTCCGCTGCTACATTAAGTCCCATAACAAGCCATGAATCTTAAAACCAGAAAAAAAATAGGAAGGAGTGGAGCTGTCCTTGGACTGATATATTTAAGGTGTTCAGCAGTGATATGGTATAAACTGCTGGCTTTATTATCAGACGGCTTGTTTACACCTTGATACAGCTCGTGTGAAATGATCACCATTCGAGCATCGCTCTCAGTATTGACAATACAAATCACTTTTGATAGTTGAATAAGGCGCTATGATAATGCTGTCACCATAACTCAACAACATTGTCTATTCTATTCCATTGACCGTCCGTGCTCGAGATGTCTTGCAGTTGTTAAGAACTCTCACCTCTTTCCAAAAATCAATAGCATTGTTACTTAGCAGCATCTCACCGTGCAATCAGCGCTCAGGACGTGCTCATTTTTACAGATGAAGTAAGTGATGCACCACTGAGCTTCTTGTCCCGGTCTACCTGCCATAGCCTGTGATTTACAGGCTTCACAGGCTCCAGCATGATACTCAGCTACATTCTTGCTTCAGACAGGTCTGATGTTACGTGTATGTTGTATTATGCTTGAAGAATCATACATTCTTCAGGGTTTTATTTGATTTATTTATTCATCTACAAGTGTACAGGGCAGCAATACTCCATCTTTCTCTGAAGAACAGGCACAACAATCAATTGAGAGCTTACTAAAATAATTGGACATATACCATCACTAATTCAAATGTGAATTCAGCTGCTCTCCTATTTGTTCATTTTCTGTTGTAGTAACATTAAACACACCAATTGGAACCGATTTTAATTTTGAAAACCCTCAAAGCCGCATAAATTAAACTATACAAAATTATCAATAAATGTACAATTTCAAATACAATTTGCAAGAGCCGACCTGCTGAGTTACCTGTGTTTTCTGCTTTGGTTGAGTAGTTGGTTGTTTTCAGACTTAGCTCATTAGAAACTGCTCTTCAAAAACAGTAGGAAGCCAAACAAGCAAAATCATTAAAAAGCATGAAACTCTAATTTAACCCTGTTGTCCCAACAGGAACTTTATTTTATCGGTAACCTAAAAAATTGAATTTTTTTTTTTTTTTGTCTTGTAGGTTCATAATGTGGATTTTGAAAATGTGAACAGCTGTCGAGTGACATTGCAAGAAGCCCAATACTGCCATCATGAGGGCATGAAAAAGTACTGCAGCTCACATTTCAGTGACAGTTTTGCAAGGTCGAAACATTTTCTCCTCAGCAGTTCAATATATTTTTTTAATCACTATAACAAATATTGCTATCCTGTGTTCCTGTGACGGGCACACATCTGTCTATGAATGCATTCGGTCTAAAACGGTGATTCAGCTCCTTCCTCCAAAAGGTAACTTCTCTAACACATAAACCACAGTACTGCAAGCAAGTCTGCTGAGGTGTTTTCACTCATCACTCTCACACAGACATGTGAAATCCCAACTGCTGGCAGATCGGCGTCATGAAAGCTGAGGCAGATGGCGCTTTAATCGTGGCTGACGCAGACACAAACTCTCCTCTCAGGTGACCTCAAACATCAGCCAGACTCTGGTAACACCAGCTGACAAATACAGCATGTAGGAGATGACTATCTGCCAGATGGGACTGGATCGCCCTGAAGGGAGTTTTGATGGCTGACACAGTTTGTGCACAGTGGTTCAACGAATTCTCAGATCATTGCCTTAACTAAGACCTACAGTGTTAAAACACAGCAATGTCCCGAAACATTCACAGCAAGATACAGTCAAAATAATAATAATCGTTTCAAAGAATGACAACTTTTAAACTGTTATACATGTTACAATTTTTAAAGTTTTAGCTTGTTCGGACGATATAAACTGAACTATATTATCCTTTTAATTTATGACATGTGTAAGTTTGTCATTTCTATTACTCTGCGAAGTAACTAATTACTGCTTAGCTGCTACTTGATATACTGGAAAAAAGTACTAATTACAAGCACCCAGTCAAAACAACAAACTGCTTGTAAATTAGGCTCTACTTTTGGTATCAAGTGATTTCAAAACCTGTCATCTGCTAGCTGTGGCTTAGTGATCATTTTGTGTTTCTCGTCTCATCACAATTACAAGTATAAGCCTATTTACTTTAACATTACAGATGCAAACAAAAACAGATGACTTTGTTTGTACTTTTGGTGGTTAGGTAACTGTTTTTGTACATTTGAAATGGAGGTTTGGATGACAGATGGGGCAGCTGCAGCTCAGGTGGTGCAGGGTGTCGCCCATTAAACGTAGGGACGATGATTCAATCAATGGCTCCTCCTGTCCACATGTCAGGATGTCCTTGAGCGAGACACTGAACACCGCATTGTTCCTGATGTGTTTATCTAGATAAAAATGTAACTCTTCCAGATGGATCCTTCAATTGGATGTAATATAAACACTGGGGCTTTGCTGTACTGTTATGGTAGTGATTCATTTCAGAGTAGCCTTGTGGAGCTCAGGCTCTTATCATTTAAGGGACACAAAATCATTTTTGTACAAATCTTTCAAGTTTAGTAAACGATAACTAGCAGACATCTCAACTCACATGGTTTTAGTATTCTTCAAAAAGTTTTATTGAACAAAAGTATTTCAATTCTCATCATGTTGTCGGTGATACAGTACCATAGTTTGATCTTAATGATTCATATATGCACCTCATCTTATTTTGAATATATACATACAGTGGAGACAAGAATTAAATAACAATGCTCAATAACATTCAGATATATCATATAAAAGCTGAGGACCCCTTGATCAACAACACTTCCATTGGTAAACAAATGCACATAGCGAAAGGAAATACGTGAGAAACATGTTTGGTAGAACTAGAATTATTTTCATTATGAACCAGATGACAGTATATTTGGTTTCTTGACAGTAAAAGATGACTTTTATTATAAGCTGACTGTTAACTGTTCTTGCACAGCACGTAGCTAACGTAGTTTAAAATAATGAGTTTTAGCACTCAAACGGTGGGTCCTTGATTTCACAGTCGAATTTGCCATTTATTTTGCCTGTTTTTGTAATAAGTTAGTTAGCCTGGACATGCCAATAGTCATATTGAAGGTACAACGAGCACGATTTATCTGTTGCTGTTTGTAAATGCAACACACAACACTCCTCCCCAGCACATGCGCTTCTGGCAGTCCGAGGTGTTGCCAGAGTCACATCAGATGTGCCGTTATTGGCTGAGGGCTACATAGCGTTGCCTGAAGGCTGATGCCCAGAAACGTCCCAAGCACAATATGAAAATCCAGGCAGAGTCTCTGCACCACCTGCATAAACACCTGCTGCACACTTCTAATGAGTCCTAGGTGATGACTGAGTGGGGTCATTGTGTTTTAGGAAAATCCTACTTGTTATACCTTTAATGTTAGAACATGGCGTTTAATCAATTCCTAATACTTTCTGCAAAGGCTTGAAAAAAACAACCCCCAAACTCTTTGTTAAATGAGCAGCAGACAGACCTAAGCTATAATTGGACAATCGCTGTTTGGGGCAGGGGTTTAGTGAACGGTCAACAGCTGATGCCTTGGCCTACTGTGATGCTGGATTCATGAATTAGTAAGAAGTGCTTCCAAATCATGTGTCCACATGTGAATGAAAACTTATGATTTATTAATGTATATCTTAGGGCCACCCCTTTTAATTAATTTATTAATGGGGTCTTGGTGAGTTTTTTGTGTATAATGACACTTTTCCAGCAGAATTCTCTGTAATCACAAGATTCACAAAGATACACTCATCTCTTGACAAATACTACATAAGAAGAGGTTCTTATAACTGCATTCATTCGCAGGAGCTGGAGAGGATCGAGTGTAATTACTCAAAAGGTTTTTTTTATTATTCTTCAGTCAGTATCCTCGTGTGGCTACAGACGTATACTGGAGAACAGAACAGGAACATGTTCAATGTGACACAATATAAAGCATGAGCACAGAGCTATGAATGAATGCCAAGTACAGTGAGTGCAGTGCAGACCTGGAGCCAGTAGTATGGGTACAGGGTGGCACATTTGGTTACATTGATAAACATTCTCTACAGGAAATCAGAGGTCTCCCCTATTGCATTAATGCTCCCCCACTGCCTTTTAGAAATATTACAGGAAGTATTATATTCAGGTTTTTATCACTATGATTGATGACTGGGTCTGTGGAGACAGAAACAAAGAGGGATTTGAAAAAGTAACAGAAGACACAAGTTCAAATGGGGAGAGAAATCATGTAGAGGAATGACGAAAATTAGGAGAAAAAGGCAAGAGAGTGATTCTGGTCACTTTGTGAAGTCACTGTATGAAGGAACAATGATCCAAACCTCCAGAGAGGAATTTAAATTAGCTTTAAAAAAAAAAAAAAAAAAAGAAAAGAAGAAGTTAACTCAGTAACGAGCATTTCTTTTAAAAATAAATGAACAAAATAAAAGAATGGCCAGCAATCTGACAGGAAAACACCAGAGTAAGGTCCCTCAGAGGTTACAGTCCTCTTCGAACTGTTCACCGTCCGTCCTCCTGCGTGGATTAAGAGCAATGGTGTAACCTACTATGTGTGGGGTAGTAAATGGCCATAATGTATGACATCAGAAGGAGAGCTCAACCCTCAACAAGGCCTCAGGCGTTCTGTTAGCAGCAGATGTGGTCACTGCGAATGTTAGCTCATCCAAGAGACAGAGGCTTATCATGCACTGTGCTGTACGGGGAGGATGCAGCTGGGTATTTCCTGACACAGCGTCGACCGACTTGGGGTTAACTGCTCAGCTGTGTTTCGCCTGATCAGCGCTGGAGGACGACAGACTTACAAACTTGGAGGAGTGACTGAGGATCTGTAGAGCAGACGCCGCAGCGAGAGGGTCCAGAGCTAAGGCTTGAGTTAAGACAGATAGGGAGTGGCATTAGTATTATGTGTGTATGAGGAGTGTGTTTGTGTGTGTGGGATCCAGTGTAGATGTGAGGGTGTGTGAATCACAGCAGCGCTTTGACCAGGTACAGCTTCTCTCCATGTTCGCTGGTGAAGATGGGGGCTTTCTTGTAGTGCTCCACTAGTTCATCCATGGAAGTGAACCTGCGCTGGCCGATACAGTATACTCCATCCGCCAGCTGCACTTTAAAGTGCTTGTTCTTGCCAGCTGCCTTCAGAGACACTGAGAAATCACTGGGCTGGAAACAAAGAGGGAGACACACAGTTGTAGATCTAGTTAGAATTATGAGAGAGTGACAGAAAAAATGCAAGCAATGAAAAAGACAGACTACTTTACTCCAGCAGGTGGCAGTGTTTTCTCACAATTAAATATCTGCTTCACGTTCGACTTAAATAATATTAAGAACCTTTCATCACTCCTACTTCGAAACATAAACATAAACATAATAGTTGCTTATGAAACTTCACTTAACTTGAAAATACTTTGAGGCTTCTGGGGTCTCTAGAAAATTCCTTGTGGAGTTTCAGACCTCTAATAGTGCTTTGGAGCTGTTTTTCTATGAGTAGGTCTCCACACACACAGGTGACACGATACACTGTCCCGCTATTGTCAGTTTTACTGAACAAGTGCTGTTTCCATGCCAACATGTGCAGCAACATGCAAACAAAGGTGGCAGAGAAGAGTACTGCTACCAAGTAAAGGTGAATGAAAACATGCTGAATCTGAAATACTTCCTAACAAAAAAAAAAAAAAAAACCCTAAAACCTAACAATAGGTCTTGCACGTGTCTTATGAGGAAGGAAATGTTTGTTTAAGCTCACGCATGAACACAGTGTGGTGCAGAGAATGTGAATGCAACTTTTGTTTGTTCATGAGAAAACTCCACAGGGCGCCATGTTAGCACATGTTGTGCACATGTTAATTGCTGGTGGTGACAAACTAATAATAATAAACCCCAACAAACGGCCAAAAAATTAAAACCATAAATGCTTTTGCAGATTTTTAACAGAGCGATCACCAGAGCAGATGTAGATTTTATTCTTATGTCTTATTGGCTCTTCCTTGGCTGCACTAAAGGTCACTATGTTGTAAGCAGGAATGAGTCACGTGATAAATGTGTCATATTCTTCACTTCTAGTAAATAACATATTGGCCCATAACATGTCATGTTTAATTCCCATTTATTAAACCTTTTCTTCTTCCGCACTTGAACGTCTACCATCCTTCCAAACGCAACTCCGCCATGACTTCATCCCGCTGACTCACCGATGACTCGCTGTCTCGTATGAGGAAGTCGCCCTCCTCTCCTCGCTCGTTGAGTATACACTCGGCCTGGTGTCTGGTGATGTTGCCATAGTACCAGTCCCTCCCGGCGAACTTCCCTGAGCGTGCCGGCGCCACGAAGCGGTTCTGTGGGGAGCTCGACGTCGAGGAGAGCTGGCCAGGCCGCTCGTCCAGCATCATCACATAGTTTTTAGGTACCAGGCCCACCATGCCGCGTGAGTTCTTACACCTCCACCACTCCGGGTCGTTGTCGGGCTTCTCCACCACCTCCATGACCTCTCCCTTCTCAAAGTTCAGCTCTTCCTCCGTCACCGAGCTGAAGGGGTAGAGCGTCTGAACCAAGTGGAGCACTTCACCACGGCCGCCCGCGCGCCCGTTGGCTAACAAAATCCCTTGAGAGCCTCCGTGGTAGGCAGAGGAATCTCCCTCCCCTCTGTCATCCGCCCCTCCCACCTCCTCCTGAACATAATTGGAAGGAAACCAACCCACGCGACCCGCCTGACTGCCCCGCCACCAGCCATCACTACACTTCTCCATCACAATGACCCTGGAGCCCTTGACCAGGGTCAGTTCGTCATCTCTCTCTGGTGTGTAGGCAAACTTGACCACGGCGGGGATGTTGAGGTCGTAGATTCTCTCAGCGGCTCCTCCTCCCCCTCCTCCTCCCCCTCCGCTGCCATTGGAGGGGTACTCTGTGTCTGAGCTCGGCGTCGGGGAAGCATCACGGGCACTCGTCTTCCTCTTAGTTTTTCCTAAACCTGCAGCATGAGCAGAAACAAACAAACAAACAAAAAAAAATATGATGACATAAAAAGAGGATTTTTTTTTCTCACTTTCTTTAAATCCACATTAAAGCTGCAGTCACTGATTTTTAATTAACACACAACTGGACCCAGTTAGCAAACACTTGCTGATTTACACACACGCAGCAGCAGTGGGGCAGCATTAGCATTCATTTGGAAATGTGTTTGTTTCCAATTAATGAAGTCTAATATTCATTTCTAAATGTGTGTGTATGTGTGTTCCCCAGCTGCATGCTAACTGTGTGTGTCTGCTGTTTGGTGGACTGCGGATTTATCAGAGATTCATCACCGAAAACAGCAGTGTCTTTAAAGAGGCCTGATAAAAAGGGTAAGAGTGAATCAAAACAGATACATTACCAGATAAAAAACATGAAAACAGAAAGGCAGTAAAATGCTCCAGAGGTGAGGGGAGTCAGGTCAGTCAGATCATTCTCTGTGGATCTGTCACTGAATGACCCCTGTCACTTTATCCATTGTCCATGTAAAAATGGTGATTATAGCAGCTTTAAACTTTAAACATATAATCTAAACACTGTTAACTTCTGGCACTGGAGCAGTAGTGAGAGGCTGTGAAGGCTGAGAGCAGGCTTTTTTCGAAAGCAGAGAAAAGGCCCAAGCTCCTCAGGGAGAGGAGGCAGTTTAGGTCAGCAGGAAACTAATTGAGGCTGAAAGTTGCTCTCTTGGGCCCTCGGAGGCTAGAAACTACTTAAGAAAATAGAGGATACAGGATATTCTATGAGAAGCCTCAGCGGCGAAGGACAGCATCAACATCCTCTTGCACCGAGCACCACCGCGTCCTTCGGCTCGTACCCGGTGAAACGAAAGCTCATTATCTATTTTGTATTCTGTCGACACCATCTGCACGCCGTATACACGTCTATCCCAATCAAAAGGCTGAAAATAGGTGGTGCAGACAGGGAATGAAAAGTGGAGCAGGCACCGTGGGCTTGATAATGACAGACTCATCCAGGATCAAAGTCGACTCCTGTCTTACCTGTGTCTGACTTTTCCATTCATGTGCCTTCAAAAACGCCTTTAAACACTTCAACGACACCTTAAGTTTCTAAAGTCTCTCTGCTGAACACAACCGCGGAGGTCTACTCTTCAGATACGCGTTAAAATAATAATGATACACCGCGCGGTTGACAACATTTAAACCGTTCACTTGACGGTTGGCATGCGCTCGTGTGTGCTGCTAATAACTGAAGTGAGTTTCTTGACAGCTAATCACCCACTTTTTTTTTTTTTTTTTTTTACCCTACAGAGCTCGCTGAAATGCCACAGAAATGTCACTGCTGAATAGAACATTTACATTGTTTGGAAAACTGCTGGGTTCACGCGGAGTAGCATGAAACTTGTTGGCAGACAGAGGAGGAGGTGGAGGACGAGGAGCTGCAAAGAAAGACGAGGGGTCCCTTGGCAGCTGTTTCTCACACACAGAGTAGACCGAGCACATCAGAGGCCACAGCTGACAAAAACGCAAAGAAGAGGGATGAGGCAGGAATAACAAGCAGATCGTGTTTATGGATAGCAGTGTGTATCCTGATATCTGTGTGTGTGTACGCGTATGTGTGTGTGCGGGAGAGATGAATCTGTGTCTCTTGACTGTAAGCCAAAGACGAAGTTTCACTCTTGGGCCCACTTCAGTTGGTCCCTCAGGAAAAATAAAATAGACCGCCATGGAGTTTAGAGGAAAGACACGCAAGAAGGCCGCAAACGCACACTCCCCTGAGCGCAGGGAAAACACTTTTAACACACACACATTCACACACACACACACACCTTTCTTCTTCACTCATTTCCACTTCAAGGCACTGGCCTGCTGGTTAGAGCAGCAGCAGGCTATATTCCCTCCTCCCACACATTTACTCCCAACCTTCACCTACCTCTTCATCTTGTGGAAGGAGACTAGATTTTCAAGCCCAGAGGACTTCAACTCAGAGGGAGGAGAGTTGATGAGAGCCTCAATGACTGCGTGTTGCAGCATATTGCTTCAGTCTGTAGCTTACAGTGGAGGGCAGCGGGGAAGTTACTGTACTAAATGAGCCCACAGAAAACCAAACCACCCACCAGACGCAGTTCTGTGTGCGCAGTAACTGAAAAAGCACAACCTGGCCCCTACATCAGGCATTAGCACTGTGTCAGTGAGTGCAGTGATTTTAAAAGAGTACTTTGAGTGAATCACAGATGAGCTATGTGTCCTTTAAATAATCCTAGCAGTGCTGCTCCGTTCTCAGTATTCCACAAGTGCCACAGAGTCTAAATGCATTACTGTGTGTAAAACCAGTAAAACCTGCAAAAAGGCTCGAGGAAACAAATGAAAATGAATTGGAATGCTTACATCGCCTAAAGCGACAGCCTGCATAGCCTGAACACACAGAATGTAGGGACACCAATTATATAGGAATTAGAAACATAAAGGTTTAAATCAATACTTTTTTGACTTTATTACATTGTTTACAAAGGAGATGTCGATGAACAAGACTACGGCATGCCTCTCGCAGCTTACTGCCAAACCAACTGCACACAGCTGTTGTGCGCAGTGTTGATGATTGGCCCAAATAACTTGTTTTCTGTCTCCCTCCAGAACAAACCACTATGTAGATAACAAACGTAAAACACAGTCACTGTAAAAAATTTCCAATAAAAAATGTCAAAAAAAGTGGACAGCAATGACAACCGTAAAGACGAAGACGCCACCTGTGATGTATCCATCATTCATTCACACAGCACACACCCCCGCAAAGGAGATCACGCTGGTTTGTCACATGGATCATGCTGAGAGCTTCAGAGTCTACAGACATGCTGGCAAATCTGCGAGACAACAATAACATGCTGATGTTTAGCACTGTTTCTACCAAGTTCACAATCTGCTCAAATATTTTAGCATGCTGATATTGGCTAATACGCGCTTGATGAAGTAGAGGACAATGTCGTTAGTTTTGAAGGTATTTGGTCATAAACAGCATTTAAATTCTGACCTGATGATGAAGCTAGATAAAAGGTTATTTTTTAACCAAAGATGTCATAAATCATCCTGGGAGAAACACGAATGTCTGGACCAAGGCAGTCTGGTAATCTGTCCAGTAGCTGTCGACATATTTCAGTCTGGACAAAGGTGGTGGATCGACTGACACACAAACACAGTTCTCTCGAGCCGTGCCAGAAGCACGGCTGAGAGTATGGGAAAGGGGTACGATAAAGTTGGATGCTGGAATCGAACTGGGGACATGCAGTTATACATCCTGTATTCCACTACAACACCCCAGTTGTCCCTGATTTAACAAAACACTAATGGTAATCCATGTGTGATCCAGAAAATGTAGCCCTGATACCTGCCAGGCTCTGTGCAGACCATTTATAGACAGACAGAGGATTTTAGAGGCTATGGCACAAATCTGTAAGCTCTTATTAGGAGTTATTTCGCTCAACACTGAACAATAACTAGGTTCATCAGGGTGCTAAGTAAAATGGACTGCAGATATATTGTGCTTTTGACCTGAGGACAGGAGAAAGTGCTTTTAAACGCCTCGCATTCACCCACACGGACACACACCGAATAGCTGGTGTGTCAAAACTCAGGTGGACAGAAATCTAACTCGCTGGTTTGTTGCACTGGCGAGTACTGGCCCAGTTTCGGTGATGACTGTGACTTTTGCTAAAATCTTTCACCCATTACTGTTTTTATTTCCTGCGAGGGGAAACTGGGGCATGAAGCAGCATGCAGCCATTTACAATTCAATTCTGCCTGGATGGAAGTCGATGATACAACCGCATTAAGTAAATGAGTAGGAAAAGCTGGAGATAACAGCACAGACAATCAGCAAGGTCCATAATCACAACGTGGACTTACCAAAGAGCTGAAAAAGAAAGAAAAGGAGGCAGAGACTATAGACGGGATGAAGTAATCACGCTGTCGGCCAATCAGATTCTCTATTCAAGTGTGTGAGCAAGTTCCATTAGCCCCTGACCTCACCTATTGCTCATCACCTCATCGTGAAAATGTTCTCGCCTATTGGATTTACTCAGGCTTTTAACACTAAAGAGCTATTGGCTGGAAGCAAACTACTTAGACTCAAATGGAACTAGGCCATAATGTTGTAGTCTATCTGTAACATAGTCCATCCATCATTCCAGCACAACCATTAGGCTGCTGATTTCTCCACCAATCAATCTACTGATCATAGAAAAGCAGAGAACTACAGTGACAGAGAGAGGGGGCTGGGGGGTACATGTCGTCTCTGCACACAATGAACCCTGGTGAGGGTGACAGTGGCAGGCTGTGCCACGCTGGCCCACATAAAGCCACAGAGTTTCCCCCGAGGGCTGGTATCCACAGAGCCGAGAGGAATCAGCGCATTAGACCAGACTCCCTTCATCTCTTTATACCCCCCCTCCAAATTTAAGTATGGGTGCTTTTCACAGCCACATTGTCACTATTTTTATCACGACTGCACTTCTTGATCTTTCTGTCTTGTTAGAATTTCTAGTACATGTTTTTCTTTTTTTCTCACTATCCCAGTCTCTCGCTCCCTCACTCACACCGGCAAACAGTGGTAACTAATGCTGAAACTGTCAAAACAGATGAATTTATGTGCCCTCTCCTTCCTGCTCTTTTGCAGCTGCTAGAAAGTACAGTGAGCTGATTTTACTTAGCCTTAATTCTGTCATTCCTGACGTGAGATATATACCAACACATCCCGGTTTAACGCACGTCTATAATTGATGCCATCTTATTCTGTCATGGCTGCTTCTGGCCGTCACATCTGTAGCATCTGTACTCTGTGGGTGATTAATCCTAATAATTTTATTTCCAAATACAAAATCATAACATAAATTAGCACTACATGATATGCTGTTGGTTGGAGACTGACATCTATTATAAACTGGTTATGAGATAATTTGTCTCGAGATCAGTCATAACCAATTTGATGACGCCTGAATAAACATGTTTTTTTTGTATTTAAAGGGCACATGTGTTTCCTTCAGACAGCTGTACCAAAGAGCTCACTGGAAAAAAACTAAATACCAACACAAGATAACAGTGCTGAGAAAAGGTTATAGACACTGCTCACTGACATGTGAGGGAACTATGCGTTTCTCTCACACACGCATCTGACCACAAGTTTGAAACCAGTTTACACAGTTTTTCCAATTGATTTTGTTTTCAAAAGACACTAAGAATGCTGTTCAGTCAATGAGCAATAAGTATTGAGAAGTCAGGCTCCTAAGGTATAAAATGGAGGAGGGCCCTCCTTCATTTTGTCCATATTAAAGCCATCCCTTTGAAGTAAATATTTAACCTTAGATCTAATTAAGACCTAATTACTTTCATAGCTGTCTAAAAAAGAACGGAAACCCCTTTATATTTTGAGAATGGTATTAATAGTCCTTTTTTTTTTTCTTGCTCAATCTGAGAAAAGGAAATAATAACTCATGAGCCATATCTGCTCATACTCCACACACCGACAGTCCCTCTCATTGAGCTGGCAGCCATGGTTACATACACAGTCTAATGTATTCGAGTCATGACTGGAGACTGAGCCAGGGTGCTGGCACTGAGAGCAACGGCCAACTTGACAGGATCCCTGGAGTGCACGGTGACAGCTTGCAGCTAGGACAGAGTCACACTGAGGAATCATGTCACTTCTGAGAGGATTCAGCTCCAACACACATGCCTGCACACAAACTGACCACTGTTTATGACCACGTCTCATCTCACCTACCAGGAAGCAGACAGTATAGAAAAAGCGCAGGGATTTTCCACTTTTCCTGAAAATGGTCCACTGACAGTAACAGCTTGTGCGACCTTTAACTTCCAAACGGAGTGAAACTAAATTCTCCTTACCTAGCGTGTCTTTGATGTTCTTCACCAGCGAGCCTTTCTTCAGGCTGTTCTTTCGCTCGACGTAGTTCGATGGCACGTACCCCGTTTGGTTGGCGGCGTTGCGGACGCGCCACCACGTCTTTGAGTCGTCCAGGAGGTAGAGACGCTCGTTTTTACGGATGTCAAGTTCCTGGTCCTGCTGGGCCGTGTAGTCCCACTTGGCTACAACAATCACCTCCTCTGTCATCTTTCATGGAGTCCTCCTGTGGAAAAAACGAGGACCGGGGTGAACACATCTTATAAACTGCCACACAGAGGCATACAGCGGCTTCATTATTAGCAGAGGGACATTTGTCACATATTCTGACTCAGCCATTTGTGAGCATTGTCACACCCTCAAAAGACCACAAGGGGGCACATAGATTCATCAGGGCTACTAATGGCTTAAAATTAATTATTAATTATCAAGAAATGTTTGAATGAGGCACTGACTAGATCCATTAGGTACATTTTAAAAAGACAAACCAACCAAAGTTATCAATTTGTTCATAATTAACTCATCTAAACATTTAAGGACAAATGAATGTCATATAATTGGCATCGTTAAACTTAAAATGGAGGTGTGTGTGTGAGTAAGGCTCAGTTTTGTTGTGACAAGTCATTACAAATTAATCCACATCCATCCGCGCATTCAGATTTTAAACCGCTTATCCCGGCTCACATTGGGCATTAAACAGGATACACCGTGGACAGGTTGCCAGCCTATCATAAATTACATAACCGAGCTAAATGTGATTTTGAAGTTCGTGGGAATATTCAGTACCTAAACCGGCACTAAAACCGGTAATACCTTGGATGAAGATTACGGCAGAACCTCACATTGCTGACCACACGATCGCCCCTCTGAGTAACAATTATAAAACATACAGGAGTCACTTCCAAAACATACGGCTGAGCAAGATATGGGGCAAAACCATCAGTGGAAAACATGATGAGGCCCAAAGGTTTCAGTCACCCTGAAAAAAAGAACACCCCACCACCCCAAACCCAAAAAAAATGAAATAAATAAAAAACACCTCTGAAAAAGCTTATTTTTGGCAGAGAGGAGCACAAACACACAAAATCAATTTATGTGCTCATTCTGCATGCTTTCTCTCTCTTACGCACAGACACACACAAACACACACGCAAAGCCCTGCCTATTAGTTTCTAAGACAGAGAGTGAGCGATTACATGCTCTATTTCACCGGGCCTTAGGTGAGGTGATCTGACGTGGGTTTGCTGGACCACCTTAACTGCTGAGGAATCGCGTGTATCTGGTCAGGAGCCCGGCAGACGGGGAGGCAGATTGTCTGTATGGGAATACATATGAAGGAAAGATTGAGAAAGTTTGACGTAATTTAGTTTATTCCTCTTCTGTGAAAGCCTTTTCTGTGATAAACGGCGCCTCCTGGTATGAGAACCATCCGAGCAATCCGGTTTATATTTAGCTCAACGGTCTGCTGCTGGAAAGGAGATCACCGGAATAAATAAAAGGAAGTAAAAAATGATGCGGATGGGAAGACTCTCTGAAGATGAGGGTGAATTCAAAGACACCGAATGAGTAGTCATGTTGTAAAGCTTTTGTGTGAGCAATTGCTCAGCCTGAATAATCCAATAAAACTGTTTTACTTTATATTTAATCTGATGAGGCCATAGTAGTTATTGTAGGATGCCCTGGTTTATGACTGCAACACCATTCAGGAGCCAAAACTTAAACAATAACTGTGGAGCTATTTTTATAGTGGTGCTACGTTAAGTCATTTATAAGTAACATATGCTGCATTGCCAAATGGAAACCCCTGCTGAGTCACAGTTCAATGGAAAAATGTGTGCAAATGAAAGAAAGCGTGTGGGCGAGTACATTCACAAACTACACACCATGAGGAAAACAATAAATAAACAACACACAGCAGCATATGTTTAATATGCAGGGGGGATTCTATATTCCCCCACTCATATTGTCGTGTACACTTTATTCTTTAATGAGAGGGCAGAGCACAGATAACGCACAACCACAAAAGAGAATTATGACTCATGAGAAGTGTAGCTGCACAAAT
This sequence comes from Scortum barcoo, assembly GCA_023238725.1. Taxonomy (NCBI): domain Eukaryota; kingdom Metazoa; phylum Chordata; class Actinopteri; order Centrarchiformes; family Terapontidae; genus Scortum; species Scortum barcoo. The sequence continues at coordinate 16,470,393 of CM041550.1, forward strand.
TAGACCATGTAAAAGATTCCATTACTGGTGGAAAGACTGATATCTTCTGTGAGGGCTGCATTTTATGAAATGCAAATAGGAGCACTCTCAAGCGCTGGCTGTTTTTTTTTTTCAACCAAAAATATTAAATTCCTCAATTAGGCCACAACCACAGACACGATCAATTAGGCCACAACCACAGACACGATAACAGTCGCAGCCCCAACGCAGGATTGTGTGTCACTGCACGACTAAATGGCCGCTTTCTGTCCCTGCAGCTCGCAGTAAAAAAATTGAAGTGCAACAGTTTGTACAGCAGAGCGAATGTGCCTCTGCTTGCCGTCACTAAAGCTGTCAAACTGGATTTCTGCGCAGGCCGGGACAGGGACAGCGGAGGAGGAGGGAGTTGTGCAACACGACACAAGGAGAGTTTATGTTAAGGTGAAAACTTTCACTGCAGCAACAAAGGCAGCAGAAAGAAGATGGTGAAAGGGTCAGTTGGACGGCCAGGGTGAGACAAAGATGCAGCTGTGATTCTTTGGCGACTGAGGGGAACAGAGGTGGAAGGACACATTTATGACAAGATGAGGGATGGTGACGTCAACCCTTCCAGGAGACAGGAGGTATGTGAACGTGCCGTGGCCTTTATCCGCCTCAGGCTGTAGGCTGCTGGATTTAGACCAAGCTACTACTTTCATTTTGTTTTATTGCGTTTATTCCTGCTGGTCTGGTTGGATGGATGAGCGAACTTGACGATGCCTGCCAGGAGGATGCCTGCTGGGAAAATGTTTCACGGTATTCATCTGTCACTTCATTTCAGATATTAAAAACACAACGCAGATTAAAAATGTTCAATTGTATTAAATGTTTTGGATTCTCTACTTTTTCCTCCTCTTCACAGCAAAGACTCAAAAGATTCTTGCCAACATTCACACCTGTGGTTCGCTTCATTTGGTCCGGACAAAGCACCTTCCGTGTTCACACTGCCGTTTAATGAATGAATCAAAAGCTGTAAACATGGCGTTATCTGAAGTCATCATTCATTGGATCACTATGATTACTGACTACACCGTTTGTCCAGCAGAAAACAGTGACATGTTCATTTTAATACAGTAAAAGGCCTCACTCAGTGTATATTTAGTGGTCACACACACAGAAAAATCTAAGGAATGCATACATGTATGTGTTTTTATGTTAAAAAATATTACCCTTGGCTAATATGTCATTGCTACATTTTTTAAACTCTGCACGATATATATATATATGTTTAAAAAAAACTGGTATCGATATGTGTTTTCCTCTGCAAATTATTGAAATATGAAAAAATATATATACACTTAATAATCACAACTTTCCACCAGTACAACCAGTAACCACAACACATTTCATAATACACTTCACAAATGTTCTTGTGTGTCACAGTTGTGTTATTTACATGTAATCTACAATTTCTGATGTGCGCTTAATAGGGCTGTTCGATTTTGCCCAAAAATAAAATCCCGATTTTCTTCTCGCAAAACCCGATTTCCGATTACGATTACGATTTTATTATTTATTATTTTATTATTTTTGGTGAAATAACAAAAAGACATTTTTTCAAATATGCTATTTTTTTGCACATTTTGCAAACAATTTCCCCATCGGGATGAAAGTGCAAACCTTTCTCTTTATTAAACAAAAAAATCCCTCAAGGGATTAAAATAAAAAAAAAAAAATGTTATGAACTTTTGCCATCTGGCTTTGCTCCATGCTATCTTCTTGTAGACGTCTTGTAAACAAAAGAACAATCCCTTTGGGATTAAGTGAAAACCTCACTTTCACAGTAAACTTAAGGTTTCTTTTTAAAAAACTTCTTTTTTAAATAAATAAGGCTTGATAAAATGTAGTTTGTATCCCTAAAACAAAAATTAACACTTGCAAGTTGCAAGCATGTAAGTTATGTGCATGCTATATCCCTGATGGAAAAAACTAAACACCTTTTCTAATTTAACGAAACAGGTTCTTTGCATGTTAAATAATAAATAAATAAAATAAATAAATAATAAAATTACCCATGAGGGAGGAAGAGTTGTGTAATGTCTGTCAGTCAGTCATGCCCTGTGGCATGTTACAAGCGCCCCCTCCTACACTAAAGAGCCTCTCTGACGGAGGGATTGAGAGGTGTTTCTTGGCTAGCTTGCTGAGCGTCGCAGCCGTACCATTTCCAAACAACGGACTTGCTCTTGGTCTATTTGGCAAAGACATCCACGCTGGCCTTAGCGAACGCAGACATGTTTGTTTGCAGTATGCTGGGAGAGCACGATGGGAGGAAGGAGGCGGAAGTCACTACGGCAATGAACGGGGGCTGTACCGCAATTACCCTAGTTAAAGTGAAAAATCGTTTTTACAATTTACACGTTTTTAACATCGTCCTGACTATATAATCCGATTACGATTTAAAAACGATTAATCGAACAGGCCTAGCGCTTAAGGAGAGTAAAACCGCGCGGCTGAGGAGAGTAAAACTGTCAAACTCAAACTCAAGCAATAAAGAGATTGATCTGTATGCGAGATATAAGTACATATAGGTCTGGATACTATACGTTTTGGCTAAGTGTGTCGTGTGTTAAGTGATTCTTACATTTGGGCACAGAGCAGCTCTGTGACAGTTACTTTTAACCAGCAGAGGGACAAGGTGCTCGTAACTGAATGCCTCGGGTTGGTCTGCTTCACTGTTACACAAAAAATTAAACGTCAAAGTTTGCTTGGAAGTAAACCAAGACCAAGACGAGTTTGACTGACAGCTTTTACACCAGCCTAAATGAAGTGAGCCAACCAGGCAAACGCACCATGGTTAGTTCAGGCCGATCCAAACAAATGAGGTGGGAAAGTAACTACCCAATAAACCTTTCCACAACCATTCCAGGTTAGTGTCATTTCTTTTCACTCGTACCTCCATGTAAATTAGCAGAATAATGCAATATTCTTCCATCCTCGCAAGAGCACTTTGCTTAATGAGCAAGGTTGTCAAGGAGACAGAGAAATGGGTATAATGGATGAGGGGAGGCAGAGTGATGGGAATGCCTCTTCAAATCAAGACCATCCTCCTCCATGGGCAATCATGTATGTCAGAGTGGCAGCTATAGTATTGCTTGTTCTGATACAGGATAACGTGCCGTCAGTCTCGACGTGCCAGTGAAATCCACAGAGGCAGCCTATACACAAATCAATCAGAAAACCTCCCGTTAAACTATTTGTGAGGGTGCAAGTCCGAAATAAAAAGAACAGTTTATGATACAATCATCATTTAATCAAAGCCACTTAATCAGTTTCCTTGATCTGGTTAACACACAGACAGGTGGTTGAAAATATATATATATAAAAAAGCTTTTTCCTTTTCCTGTGAAAGAGCACACAAAAGAAAACAAACAGATTTGAGAGGGATGGGGTTTAAAAAGAGAAAAGCCTGGGAGCTCATGCTCCTCCTGACCCCCCATTCCTCTGCTGAGAGAGTTAAAAGAGGAAAGATGAGCGACAGACTGCTGAGCTGGGCTTCACCAGCACTTCACAACTCCCTTCACTGGAGAGGGGGGCAGGGGGTGCTCACAGGCTTTTTCAAAACACACAAAGAGAAAGGGAAACTAAAAGAGGATTATAAAAAAAAAAGAGGGGATGTTTAAAGGAGAAAAAAAAAAAAACGTCTGGCAGAGCTTTCTGTGTTTGGCATTCAGGTCAAAGACAAGCAGGATTCAGCCAATGGAAGGCGTTTCCAACACCCCCCCTCCACTCCACACTGTTTGCAGTAGTTGCTTATCACAGGAGGAGGACTGCTCTACTCCCTACTGGCAATCAGTGTCCGAAGGATTTGGAGTGAAGTGAACAGACTGAAATATGAGGAAGCCAGACTCCCTGTTACAGCTACTGTAGACGAGGCTCTTTAAAGAAGTCCTCCCCGCAAGTCACAGGCCCTAAACTGAGGGTGTGGTATATGACATAAGCTCATCTGCTTCTCTGTGATGAGGTTGAGGTTGGTGGTTGCTCTTCTTCAGTTTCAGGAGCGGCAATGGGTGTCGTACACATGGACGGTAGAAAAAAAAAAAAAAAGAAGAGAAAAAAAAACTCCAAAACCTCAAACCACACAAGGACATCTTTAATACAACACTGAGAGGGTTTCTTGGTGTTGGCTGAAAATAGGACTGAGGAGAAGGCGCACAAACTCAGACACACGGCTGCTATCACCACACCATACGACTGCACATTTGAGGACGGGGGAGGCGTCTTTATCAAACTCCAAACGGTGATAAGAAGCACAAAAAACAAACATCCTACAGAGTGCAGCTCTTTATCATGATGATTACAGACATATTTACAATAACATATCAACTTAAACCTGCGATAACTTTCTGGGAAGTCAGATAAGCAAGTTCTGAGCACAATACTGACATGTCTTCACCTTTTAAGTTGATATAGTGAATTTATGCTTATTTTACACATCTAGAAGTTATGGAGCAACGTTGTCATCTATTTGGAGCGGTGTCTGAGTCCACCTGATGGATGTACAATGGATTTTAGACCTTTTTCGCCAAGATAGCTTGTTATGATAGAAAATATCAATGCTACCCTTCTGCTTGCCCAATTAAGGTGCACACAGCCATCTCAAAAACAGACACTGTTCAGTTTAAGTTTTATTTTAGCATCAGATAAATTCTTGCTGCTCTTGCACAAAAAACCACCTCATTGTTCTCAGGAGCCTCATGAGCCCGTGCATTCAGCGCACAGAGGGCATTGACTTCAGAGGCAGTGCTTTTCAAAAGCAGCAAATTATATCTGGCATGTTTACTCATATTAAAAGCTTGTAGCATGGATATTGATTAGTTTATTTATTGCTGGGGATGGTTTGACTGAATGCCTACAAAACAGCAGTGATTTCAGTGATTTTGGAGGCTATTCTATAGAAGCATTAGAAGTGCTGTGGTGAGCTGCATATCGCATCTAACTATGTTTTAATGCCTTTAAAGACTGAGATGTGTCCATTGCACCAAATATTGAAATCTGACGGGTGCTGAAAGCCTGCACTAAATGTTATTCTGCAATGAAGTAAATTCTATTATAGAATAATGCAAATTCTTTGGCCATCTGCTTGTGTTTAGACATGTAATGCTGAGAACTTTTGCTTCTCTTTTGTAGACACAAACATTTTTACATTTCTCAAAGCAAGGCATTGAAAAAAAGTTTCAGTGTTGGTGCCAAAATGTAGGTGTTAGCAGCAATAGTACCGAAAACATTCAAAAAATACCAAGCCCTAGTATCAAGTAGGCAACACAAACTGATATTTCAAGCAAAACAAGAGCCAAACACAACCCTCCTATCTTAACTTCTTCATCGTGGCATTTTCATGTGATAGTAAATTAAAGGTGAAGGGTTTGGACTGTTGGTTGGGTAACTCAAGCAACTGGAGAAGTTACCTTGGGCTTCTGGAAATGGTGTCTATTACTATTATAACATCTGAAAGACCAAACATTAAGAAAGTAATTGGCAAATATATCAATAGTGAAAATAATCATTAGATGAAGCCCTGTCATACATATTAAACAACGTATTGAAATTATTTGTAGTGTTACAAGTTAACTCATGTTGCCCACTGAAGCAACAGAGTTTCGTGTCACTTTCACACACTTGCACAGAAACGTTCTTCAAATTTTAACTTGCCTAAATGGACGCTGACAGATTTTTGATATTTTTTTAAAAAAGGATCCACTTTCTTCCTGCACAAAGGGGAGCGTCACTCTGCACCCACAGGGTGATGGTTTAAACGACACTTTTCTTTTTCCCCTTTTAAAGTCACAGCGTAAAGGAGAACACTAGAGAGGAATTAGAGGGCACTACATCCCCAGGAGTGTCTCTAAAACCAATTGGTATCATGGTAATAGTTTTTCTAAAGTTCCTGCCAACATGTTTTATGCATTTCTTATTAAAATTACATGATAATATGCAATTTTACACCATATTTTGACAGCAGAATGATAGTAATAAGTCAGGCACGCTCACGCAGTGTCACTGTTTTAATCCCTGCATCGCACATTATCTGTGCAGACAGATGGTAGGTATTTCTGTTTTTTCTACTGGAGCGTCAACCTCCATTCTCCAATTTGTTAGAGCTCGCATTACGGAACTTGCTGTTGTTTTAGTCAGTATCTGCTCATGTTCACGCACAGAACAGAGCAGCATGTTAATCTGACAGGATTATTCCATCATAATGATGCCTCGACAGATGATAAACAACGACGAATCCCTTCTGCATTGAGTTCTCACTGTACTGACTTTTTCTCTCCTTCTCTTCAGCCATAAATAGCCGACCTCACATTCACATTCGGGTTGTTTGCTGTCCTCCTTGATGCCCAGTTTACCTCGTTCCATAACAGTGCAGCTCTTGTACACTTTGCACACCTCCCTGCCCTCTAAACACACAAAGACGCGCCTCTTCTGAGCAGCTAGTTGTCTGAGTTTTACAACACAACTTCTCTCTGCTGCAAGCCATTATCTAATAGCACTGTTTTTTCATCTCTTTCTTATTCCTTTTTTTCCTTAGCTTTGATTCATAACTAAAGTGGGAAGGACTGTGTCTATTTCAAACTGGATGTGACAGTCTGGTATCCGTGTCCCCTGGCAGAACAACAAAAGGCGAGCGCTGTAAAGCACAGCGGGGCAAATGTAGTGAGCGCAGCTTTGATGTACAATGCCGTGTTTTTTTTTCCTTTGACTGGAGGAAGACCAAGAAAATCCTGAGGCGATGTTGTGTTTGTGTCTGACGGAGAAAGGGAGAGGGAGATAAACAGAGAAATAAATTGTGTGGGGGAAAAAAGGGGGTCACTTCCAGGTCAAACAACAAAGATGTGGCGATGGCTATAAGCTACAGTACAGTACTGTGTGTGCTGCACTTTATTTATTTTTCTAACCCCTCATCATAAAGCAGGTCTCCGGGGACTCTCTCTCTCTCTCTCTCTCTCTCTCTCTCTCACGGAGTACTTCCGGACTAAGCCAAATCCCCAAAAACAGAGCTTTTTGAAACAAGTCTTCAAATCTGAAAACGCCAACCACAGATTTTAGCGTGGGCGGAGGGAATGTGGCTTTCGGAAAATGATGTTGCATGTTTGCTTTGGGGAGAAAATGTAAAAAAGACAACTGCACGCCCCTTCTGTTATAATTCACTTTGAAACTTCAAAATACAGCTCATCACACATATCAGGTGTTTTTTTATTATGCTGAGTGTGAGGGGTTCATTCTCGATCTTGGAAAGGCTGCTTGTTGTTTGCAAAGCTTTCAACCGCATCGTGAGACCCGGTGATTGTTGACCATGTTTAATTTTGTTGGACGAGTTTCTCATCATACAACAGTGATTCGTTTGACATCTTGACAACACAGCAGGCCAGGAAAAAGCAACAGGTCGAATTTATGAGCTGCCATCAAATCACTACAGCAACCTGTTCCGTTGTCTGACAACAGAAAAAGAAAAAAATATGCAAAAAGTAAACAAGTCTGGGGCTGTATAAGTAATCAAGGAGAGCAGGGGAGGACTAAATGAAGGATAAACCAGACATCAGGCAGAGGCTGTCCCAATCCTTAATACTGTCACGCAAAGTTTATATTTTTATTGACCAAAAAAAAGACGAACACAAAGAGATTTTGCTGTTTTTCTATTATTTGAATATTCAAGTGTGGACCAACATCTTTATGAAATCGATCTTTAAATATTTCTACACGTGAAATTTATTTTGATGAAGTGACCCAGCTTGGTGTTTTCTCTCACCAAGCTCTGCAAATTCACATCAAAATATGGAGAGAAACACAGCAAGTTCGCTGGGTTGTTTTCTTCCAGCACTCTCACCTGAAGCGGGGGTGAATTTAACAAGATCATCCCCCTCCAAAAAAAAAAAAAAAAAAAGAAAAAAGTGCCGCAGGATGTGCAAAGAACAAGAGATGCTCTGTGTCATATTGAGCTTTTTGAGACCAGGGGGGAGAAACATTTCCACACTGCCGTGTCTTATTGGCTTGGAAACTTTGTTGGATGTGAGCAGCTTGTGGAATCAAAGAGACAAAAAGCCGTGAGCTAAACAAGCCCTTTGTTTCAGCTTTTCTTACAGCCTATTTAGTCAATATAGTCAATTAGCAACCCAGAGACAATCTAACAGGGGCACTCAGCAGTAACAGGATACAATGTAAGTAGTGATCGGATATTATAAACATCCAGATTATAAAGAAGGCGTGTGCTCTTCACAAATGAATGACCATGAGTCAGGCAAGCGGGGGGGTAATGAGACAGCAGTTATTTCACATCTGCAAGCAGGATTATGATGGGAAATGTGGCAATATCATGATGACCTGACAAGTTTCTATGGTTCATATTCATTTAGTTATTTTAAAAATGAAACTAAAACTGCCTGATTAGTTTTTAAGAAGATGGAAAACCTGGTGACTCCCCACAGCTGTCCAAACCACTTCCTGATGAATCTGAGTACAGCTGCAGTGGTGATGAAATTTTGACATGTAAATAAGGTAATTAAAGTCAATATAATTTCTTCTTCATTTCGTTTGCTTTTTTTTCCCAAAGAAGACTGAATTATGATCACATGAAACTGGGAACAGATAATTAGTCGTGATATAAATAAACATGGTGCTAATTATGCATCCTTTGCGACGAAACCAATGCTGCTTGCTAAGTCTGTCCCCAATACCATTTTTTGGAGCTTTGAAACTTTGGTGAGAATTACCTGTCAATATTTCAAGCTTTATTAGTTAACAACAGTAAGGTCTAGACGGGAGGAAAACATGTAAATCCCTCAAAGTAGGCTACCAGCAGCTATGAGCAATTTTAAGGTGGAATGTTTTCTTGCGTGTTATACGTTTCCAGCCTCGGTCCTCTGAACTGTAGTTGGGAGACCTCCAGTTTCTTTTGGCTAATTCAACTGGCTTCAGCCTGCCTCATCAGTCAGCTGGTAAGCCTCTGATATCCGGGAAAACTCTTCAACTTTATGGTTATGTTGAATAACACAGGTTCTTTGTTCACTCGTTGCAGCGAACATTATACACAGCCCTTTTTACAACCGCTTGAACCTATAATTAACCAAATACCTACCCAACGAACAAATATGCAAAGATTCAGTTCCTGCCCTTCTGCTCACCATGCTACAGCATGCTGACAATGTAAAGATAAGGCTCAAGTTGGGTTGGATATTGAACTAGACTATATGTTATTATTATTATATTATATATTATTAAGCAACATTAGCATATGGCTCCTTAATGTTAAATGAAAACGATAACTGTACTAGAAAAGTTGGGTTTATTTTGTACTGGTACTAAAACTCAGTTATCTTATTGGTTTGGGTACCTTGGCATGCCATCTATAATCTGTATAGTAGGACAGATTCTAAGAGAGATTTCCACTGAAACCACAGCATCAACCACACCTGACCAAGTCTTGGCAGTGCTGAAACATTTCCTGTTTACTCGGAGAGAATCTGCACCCTGGATTATAGGTCCCAAACTATCTATTTCCATTGCAGAATCTGTTATCTTGCACCTGACCTAAATATAGGTTTGGATGTGCACATAACTGCCCTCCTCCATCCGAAGACTTGTACCCGACCCCCGCTGTTATGCCACCATAAGCAACAAACCCACGCTGTGCAGAAGCAAAAGGAAATCGCTTCTCCTCCAGCTCATCAGGATGTTGCATCATTACATGCAATAAAAAGAAAGAATGCGGTTTCTTATTGTTCTCAGAAAGGCACGCAACTCTGGCGACAGGTTTTCAGTCGGTTTATTGGTCAATTTAAAACAGGTATGAGAAGTGCAATATACAAACAACAAACCACAAAACAATAACTATCCATGACATCAATACAACTAATTTGTCAAACATTACAGTGCTGTTATTCGTATATGAAGGCCCTCCTGACAACTACAAAGTGAGAATTAACAACTTATCAGTTCTTCATACACTCCTACGCTTTGAACTGAGAATATCTGATGATTATTTTCCTTTTACCTTGAGCTTCCTTTCCTGCGTGCACTTACTCTCCAGTGCCCTGCAGAAAACACAGTTAACCCTGCGCTTTCCTTCAGGATGCATCTTTCAGAGTTTGAACTAGTGATGTGACACCTCATTGTAAATCCTGTGCGCTACAATCTAGGCCGCACGCACGCACAACAGAGAAAAAACACAACCTCTGTTAGCCAGTTGATGCCGTTTTGCTTCTGTTCACGAACCGGTATGCTGTTTACAACTCCCATTTAGGGATGTAGAAGACGCAGCAGCAGCAGCGTCGGTGTGTGTCTTTACTTTTTTTAAATTGTGTTGTACTCCTACGAGCCTCCCATTACGCTCCCTCTCTTCACAGCCCTGACAGCTCCTTCCCTAACAGATGAATCCTGCATTTTTAGTAGAAGGCAAACACACAGACAGTGCACAAACTGGAAAAACAAAGTCATCCTGATTATTTTTAAGGGTCGGTTCACTCAAACCGCAATTTTCCCCGACTGTGCCTTGTGGTATCTACCCATGCAGAAAGTTTTCCTTCTACTTGTTCAGGTTTTGAGATTTCAGCCACTGACATCTCTGCCCCCGCTGGTATACAATGGAGGAAATGGAATAAAATTTTGTTTGTGGTGCTCACAGCAGTGAAAAATTACAGTTGAAAAAAAAAAAAACTCAGGAGCAATGTCTCTTTCCAGAAATGATGCCCCAGTTACTTGGGATAATCCACAGACCTCAGTGTGGATCTTTTTTTTTCTTTTTTTTTGGGGGGTGTTTATATGCATGGATTAATGGACCGAAATAGGAAAAAAGGCCTTCCTTGAGGAACAGACTAAGGGGTTTAAATCTAACTCTACACTCTCCTGCATGTACGCATATACATAATTCATCGGTGACAATTCAAGCAAGCTATAAATCAAGAAGAAACGTTCTCCTAATGAGGTAACATGGGAGGGAAACTAAACATATGTCTGCATCTACTGTGTGCACACTTGGCATCTTTAACTTTACTCACTTTGTGTTTCATATGTGATCAGTATGCATGCGGTGCCACCACTGATGACCCGATGCTATATGAGGAAATAAAAAAAAATCACCCCATGGGCTGCCAACTTCATTTTAACACTATCTACCTCTCTGGATAAGTTGTGAAAGAATATGTTGTAAAATGAGGTTAGCTGATGCGGAACGCGGCACAGAAACAGTTCTCCGAAACGCTCTTACTCCCTTTCTTCATCCCTGCGAAACACAAACCAGTGTTGACTCTATCCCAGCTTGAGCTTTGCCTTCTCTTTGTACCTTCTGCTCCCTCTGAATTATTCTCTTTGATCCGGTGCTACCTCCAGGCTCCCAAGAGAGAAGAGACCTTGGTAGTGAGAGCAACGCAGAGAGACTGGTGCAGCACAATGCCGACCTGTTGAACGCCTTAAACCATCGTCACCGGTGTACAGATGTGGATCTCTTTCAACTGAAGGTGACAACGACCCGGATATGCCACAGTCACATATCTGTAATTTGACTCTTGTACAAAAGCAACAAAGTCTCCACGCTTAAAAGACACCATCAGTCCTATTAGTGTGTGATGTGTATGGTGAGTAGAAATATTAGTAACCAAAAGAGAGGCACTTACATCTTAACTTTTTGGTTTTGATAAGGTGTCTTGTGTCTTTATATCTAGCTCCATGGCCCCAAATGAGAGGTGCAAATAAAGACGCAGTGACTTTGGACCAAATGTGAGATAACGATGGAGGTAGAGTCATAAAATACGTGGCCAAGAAACACTGTGTCACAGTCAGGGCTGAAAAGAACATTTATTTTTCCTCGATCGATTTATCTGCCGCCCATTACCTTGATTAATTGTTTTGTCTATAAAATGTTTGGAAATAGAGAAAAATGCTTATTGCATTTTCCCAGAAACCATCATGACATCATGAAATTGCTGCTTTATTTTTCGACCAGCAGTCCAAAACCAAGTTATTCAGTTTATCAAATCATGACAAAGGGAAGTGGCAAGTTTTCAGATCTGAGCACCTGGAACTACCAAATGGCCTTTTTGCAATGAAAAATCACTGAAACAACTAATTACATTAACTGATTATGTGTAACAGTGTCTGATTAATTGTCTGTGTAGTGATTTAATGAACGTAGTTTAGCTGTTGCAATCATTTGTCCATGGTACACTAGATTCATGCTGTCAATTATTCTTTGCTTTTTTCATTACTAAAGTTTCACATGAATGAAACACTCCAAACTTTCATCATATTTTTGAACTGCTGCAAGTACATCAGATAGTCTCGTTTTCAGCCAAGGAGGTGAGAATTTTCTGAATATTTTCAGGGAAGACAAGCCATTTTACCATGCTATTTATTTTCCATAAGTGACTGTTATTTTCCATGACTGACCGAAAACACAGTCTAAATTTATCCAGGTTTTCCAAGACACATGGGAACTCTCTCAGGAGCATGAGCAGAGAGTCGTGACTGGTATCCTGCTAGTCTTTCTTGCACATGTTTGTTTGTCTATGTTACATAACCTCGTGTTGATGTCAGAACCACGTGGGAGACCAGATCAGCATGCTGAAAAATGGAAATGGCACATGCATAAGCTACATCTCTTTTCCATGTATACATACGGACCACATATATATCAGTATATCAGTTCTTGGGAGTCGTGCTTCAACATCAGCCGAACAAAACGCAGCATAAAATCTCACACAGAATCAGAGCTGGCTGTGCTGAACCTCCGGAGAAGACACTAACCTCTGGGATAACATTCTTCCAGAAGGAAAAAAAAAAGTTATGGGAATGAGTAAAGGAAACAAGCACTCAGAGAGATTGAGGTGAAAACTGTTATTCTGTACTTTCAAGACTGACCTCTCCACTGCTTCTTGGAAACATATTTTTAATTCAGGAATGTTTGCCAGTCAAGATTTGGAGATCTTGATTGGCAAATATTTAATCATATTTAATCATCAACAATTAATTTCCATTTCAGATGCCAAAGTCTTTAGAGTTAGGTCTCCTTTTTGATTGTTGTCCAGTCAGAAAAAGCAAAAAAGAAAAAGAAAAAGCAGTTAAAGGTATAGTTCAACATTTTGGGAAGTATTCTTATTTCCCTTTTTCAGAGTTGATTGATTATCAATAAATCTCAAGTCTATAGAGTGAGTATGAAGCTACAGCCAGCAGTCATTTAGCTTAACTCAGTATGCAGACTGGAAACGGGGAAACAGCTAGCTGTAGAAAGGTAACTAATTCTGTCTATAAGCACCTAAAAGGCATTTTAACACATTATATCTTCAAGCGACCACATACAAACTGTCTTATCATTTTCAATCTATACACCGTTATGATGAAAATATTGATCACAGCCTCTTCAACGTTCCGCTTGTACTGATTTAAGACCTTTGTTTCTCCTTGATTTCACCTTTTAAACGTTGAATATTTGTGATTAATTTAGCCTCCGGTGTTAAATGCCAAAATTCCAACAGCAAGTCCAACAAAAGAAATGCAACGCCTGGCTGCTATGGACAAAAGCTGCATGGACTTTTCCTGACACCTCTAAATCATATGAACAACCTTGTTTTTGCCCTTCAGCTGAGCTGAAAAAGAAAAAAAAACAAAAAAAAAAACAAAAAAAAAAAGGCTACACATGATGTTATCTCCAATCTGACGGATCATTTCCACAGTTTAAAAACACTTCTTTTCAACCTCTGAGCTCTCCTGCTGTTATTGTGGTTTTCTGCGCCGTAGGATTTCATAGCTTGACATTTTATGATACACTTGAATGCCTGCACAGTTATTTGGTGTGGCCTGCGCACGGGGTGCCGTTTCTTCTCCTCTGACATGCAGATGATACCACTCCTTCCTGAACTGCAGCCACATTAAACACGAAAGCACCACATTCAGCACGCATCTGCCGGCAGCTCTCTAAGCTCTCCAAAAGGAAGGCTGGTGGCTGTGTGTATGTGTGTGTGTGTGTGTGTGTGTGTGTGTGTGTGTGTGTGTGTGTGTGTGTGTGTGTGCGTGTGTGTGTGCGTGTGTGTGTTGGGGAGCGGGTCACACTTAAGCAACGGCGGTTCTGCCAAAGCAAAACAGCTGATAGGGTAAATAGATGCTCTGCAGCGACTTACATACACGACTGTGTCTGAGAGCAAGACAGAAGAGACTTCACAAGCCAAATACTGTGTGTGTGCAGTCTTGAATTCTCAGGAGAACCCTGTGGCTCTCTGAGCTATACATCTCATAAATAAAGCAGGATTTCCTTCAGCTACAGCCGTGTGTGTGTGCGTGTGTGTGAGAGAATAAGAGAAAGGGCACAAATGGATTACAGGAGGCATATCATATTGCTCCATTCAGCAACTGAATCAACTCTCAAGCACGCAGCAGCCCATTTTAGTCCACGTAAATAAAGACGTAGTAATCTTTTAGCCCAAATGTTAAAAACTGCATGAACTGGTGATCCACTTGATAATTTGCCTTGAAATATTAAACACTATTTAGAGCAGAAATATAAAAAATGAACTGTTGTTGGCAAAGCACTAATATGCCCTCATACAGGTTTAATGAGCACTGAATTATCAGCCACTGATTGTGACGGAAGCTCAGAGAGGCTATCACGTAACTTCTGCATGTTGTTTAACCATCTCTATATGAACAGTTACTGCTGTTCTTTCATATGCCACAAGAAGATGTGATGGAAGTAAAGGTATCACAGCTTGTAGAAGATGGTTAACCTAATTATTTCACAGGTCAGCAGGGTGTAAAAATAATGTTAAAAGCCAACTGAGAATCAAAACGTAAGAGCGGGAGAGCAGGAAGTCAGGCAGTGAAAAAGATTAAAAGGGACTATTCCAAGTAAAAATTGATGAAAAAGACACTGTGGTTGCAGAATGTGGGACGTGTCAGGTGTGAAACGCTCATCAAAATTTTAAAGACCATTCACTTGGGGACTTTCTTTGAACATGCACTCCAGCTGCAGGTTAAGGACAAAACTGCTACTCCTCCTTTATTGGGCGACAGAAAATAGCCCTGCATTAAAAAAATGCAAGGAGCTGCACTGGTGGGGGTATGTGAAGTTCAGGTCCAACAACAGATTAATGAGTTTACAGCTTATCACTGCACATCAATTTATAGTACTATGAAACAGGATTTTATGACTCTGAAAAGCCATCAGTGTGATTGCTGCACCGATCACAAGCTAAAAAGTAGATATACAGGTCAGGTTCACGTTAGCAAAGGCAAACTGTTTCAGCCTTACACAGCTGCACACAGAGCAGGCACTGATTTTTTTTTTAAAAACGTTACCATCTCATAGCGACAGAAAGCCTGGCAGTTCAGAGCCCTCTGCACACTACAGGTTGTCAGGTCTCAGATTCAGATATGTAGCTACGATCACTCTGCGCTGTGTCTTGTCTTGTCCTTTGTGTAATTCTGACAGCATTGTTAAGCTCCTGCACTGTAGAAGCAGCAGAGCCGGTTGCAGGTTTTCACTGGAGTTGAATTCCATCCCTGTAATCCCTCCCATAATGCATGTCTCAGCAAACACACGCACTATTGATACACCTGGAGAAGCTCACACCTTTTCTCTATTCTCTGCGTGTAGTGCAAGCGCTTCCCTTAATCACAAAGATTTCGCAATCGTCTCTGTGGCATATGGCTGAAAGACACAATCCTGATTCTCTCTGTAGGCTTAAGTCACACAAGTCGATGTGTTCGCTCTTGAGGGATCATCGTAATGAAGAAAAGACAATACTTTTCATTTAAGTTGAGCAGTTGGCCATCATTGTGTCCTTATAGATCAGAGGTTTTCACACCATGTGGCAAACAGAGCTGACAGTGAATTATTTTAAGTCACATTGCAAAACAAGCTCATTTCACTGATCCATGTCTGGTTGAAAGTGTGCAACTGTTGGGGGGGGTTCCATCAACGTAGCTAAAGAAAGCCAGGCTGACTCGAGAAAGCCTTGCTTGAACTAACGCTATCTCCTAAACACTAACACATTTCAGCCTCATCTAATCAAGGCTAATTCAAGCAAGGCTTGCATAGCCCTATGTGCTATGAAAAGTCTTGAAAGTGAAAAGCGAAAAGTGCTCGAGGGAACGTAAGAAGCCCTGACGAGTCGATGGGAGAAAAGCAGATGGTGCAAGAGGAATATAGAAGCGAGAGCTTCTTCTCAGCAGCAGAAACGCTGCCGCTGCCTTGCATGAAAGGTGAAAATCTGCAAAGTAGAAACCATATGTTTATATGGTTGTTTTAATATATTTTAAGCCCTTATAAACCCTCCCACACTCTTATATACATTTCCCACACAGTTATACAGTATAAACCCTTTATATTCTCTTAGATATTAGGTAAGATTCGTCCGCAGAAATCTGCGAACCAGCGAAAAATCTGCAATATATTTAGATATGCTTGCATATAAAATCCGTGATAGAGTAAAGCAGCGAAAGTCAAAGTGCAAAATTTTCAACTCATTATTTATTATGAATTATATATATTTTACTGCCATATAACTGAGGTTTCATTGACGTGATTTTCACCAGGTGGAACTTTCTTTCAGGACTCTGTTTCAGCCCGTCAGACAGTCTTTGACACAGCTAAACTAAGCTTGACAGTTATCCTGCCCTGGAGCAGGCTAGTTCTGCTGCATAAGTTACCATGGTTACTCAGCGGGCATTCAAATGAGCTACGATGATGGAACGGGACTCTCTCTTAAATGAGCCAAACTTATCAAACTTATCGAAATAAGTCAGGCTTTCCCTTAATCCGGCTTTGTGGAACAGCCCTCTGCAGAGCCGTCACCTCACTGTGTCACAGTCACACAGATACAGTTTCAGAGGGCTCTTCAGATGACCTCGTCTGAGCTTCTCTTCTGTTATAAGCCGCAAAGCCGAAGATGCTGCGATCCTGCTAAACCATCCACACCTCTGTTAAAACACACGGCTGCGTTGGCACTTCTGCTAACGACATGAAAACAAATCTCTGTTTATTTTAGTGGGCTTTTTAAGGGAGCACATGTGGGGTTAGGGTTTGGTGGTATTAAGGCGTCGTGGCCTGAATCATGTTCAAAATCTGTGGCTACAATATGAAAGTCAAATAAGCAGCAGAAGATATGCAGTGCTGATTAAATATTTATCTGACCCATTGAAAGAACAAGTGTAGCCCACTTACTCTGCACCTTACATTTCTACAGCTACCTGCCCCCTCCACACTGATGATTAAGAAATATCATGCTGATACGCTTAAAGTATTGATATATGAATGAAAGTTTAACTGGGCGAATACAACTCCTGAAAGTGATGCTGATCACTGAGTTGGGCCTCGTTGAGTCCCCTCATGGTCCAAAGTGGTGATGGAGCGGTGTTTCTTTTTCCTCACAAACAATATACAAGTACAGACACCAACTTGAAGCACATTAACCTGCCGCCAGACACGTTACTCATTTCAACCCGTGAAAGTGAGGGCCGTGTTATTTCAGAGGAGGTCACTGCAGCACTGAATCCTGCTGCATGGTTAGGGGACCGGCACACAAGGCTGAGTGTGAATTGCCTACATGCTACTCCCTGGTGAAGTTCATTGGTGACAGGTGAAAAAAGAACAGCTGGAAAGACATGAGTCATGGAGGAGGCACGTGTCTGTGTGCAGCCTTTTCCAGGCCAACGTTAGAGTCAACAGTGTATGTGCACTTCCAAATTGGGAGTGAACAGTGAGGTGGGAAAAAAAAAAAAAAATCAAAGACAATACAATTACCTCAGTTTGCAGGAGGCGCATGGTTTGTTTCCACTGAACTGAACATTTAAGTGACCTTAGGTGCCAAGGTTGTTGTAGAAACCAACAGAACTAGCAAATATTTCTGCCCATCACAAAATCTGAGCTGTGTGTGGAACAATTCTTTGGGGAGACTCTTAACAAATGTAAATCATAATGTTTACTAGAGCGTCGGTGCCTTTCGGAGCATCTGCGGGAATAGTGAGAGGTTGTTGATGAGGCTGAACCTCAGAGGGACGCGTGTAACGTGGGCCGCGGTGCACTGAGGGTAACTTGGAATGTGGATCGCTCTGTGAAATACAGATAAGCAAAGCCCTTGTGCTCCGGGTGAGATAACTCAGTGTTTGTCTGCATACTGCCGGTCTGTGCATCAGCGCAGCCAAAGGGGAAAACGTCCACTTAATTAAATCAATTAGAGCATGAAGGGCCTGCCGAAGCCTCCACTGTAAAAACAACGCTTTGGAACAAACTCAAACAATAGCTTAACTCTTTTCACGAGTCACAGAAACTCCAATGGTGCGTGAGCTACAGCCTCCTCTTCATTTCACAACTTTTTCGTGTTAGTACACGATGCAAGCCACAAACCAAAGAACTGTTAAGCAGGCATGTGAAGGTTATGGGTTATGTCTTCTGTCTTCATCTGTGCTTTCTAATATTAAACTTGAGGGATGTGCACCCCAGCTGACCTTATCAACGAGTCAGGTTCAGTGCTCCACATTAAACTCAATACTTCACTTTTTCCTGAATCGGCTTCATAATAAGTTGCATTTTCCTGTTAAAACACAAGTGCTGACCGTGACTTCTGTATTTAACCCCACTGAGGATTTACTCGTCACTCTTCTTTAAACAGTCGATTTAGACATTTCCTGCAACTTCTGTGCAGATGTCGTTTTGAAACGTTATACGGGCGGAATGAATGTTATTGCGTGTTTAACAACGCTTCACAAGAGAGTGGCTCAAGACAAGGCCTGGCGTTACATCTCATTAACGAGGACGAAGCCGCACGCAGATAAAGTGGTTTGGTGGAGAGATGTAGAAGCATGTAATCGTGCTGAGGGAAGCCATTTGCGAAAGCAGCAAGTGTAGCATCGACTCTGATCATCATTTATGATCGTTTATCACTGCAGCTGTTCATCAGGGTTGTGTCTGATTGCAGCAGCAGTACACCTACAGCACTAACTATCCACGTTATGTGACGTAAAGATGATAATCGTGACTGTGTGTCTGAGGTTGAGAGGAATGGGCTCTCTATCACTAAACTGATTTCCCAAATCCCTGGCTGGATTATGTTCCGAGTCAGAGGCTGTTTGAGTGAATGACGCACAATGTTCACATACTGCACCGTAGTGGTCGAGATGGATGGCGGCCGTGCAAAGAGAGAACAGGGTTTGACTTACACTAGTAAGTTTAGATTCAACCTTCATGCGACTTGCCACATACGTTAATAATCTGGTCTGAATAATCTGAAGTTTCCTTCAACACGTATTAGCTGTTGCAAATCAGTTGTATATAAACTTCATTTCTAGGAGACTGAGCTGCACAGATTTTATGTTTAGGAAAAGAGGAGTGGCATTGATAATTGGTATTGGCCTGTACTTTAAATTAGTTTGATCAATGCATCCCAATTATTTTCGTAATTACCCAGAAGGTAATTTGTTGTAGTCAGAATGTAAATCTTGTAAATAAATAGAAGCTGGAAATGGTTTATTTTTGCTGCTTTTTGTGGAAAATGAATCAATGGTGAAAATTGAAGTTGATTTATTTTCTGCTAATTTCCTAATTTTAAGCAATCATTTCAACTGTGTGTGTGTCTAGAGGTCCTGAACTTTTGTCCAAAAGTCCCCTGCTAAGACGTGTTGGGTTTCACCCCTCACTCCATCTGTCTTCATGGCCCAAAGTACCAATTTTCTGCTATGTAATATGAACTCTTAACTCCATAACCTCTACGATCACCTCCAGTGCCGTCTCAGGCCCTGACATCATCAAGCACCATCCACAGATTACAAAGTCCACTGCTGTGGCTTTGTGGGCAGAGCGTGTGCAAGGCTGAGATACTGTACCAATGTACTACAGCCAGCTTCGCTCACTCCCAGATTCCTCCCTCCCTCACTCCCGCTCCATCCCTTCCCGTCATGGTCTCCCCCCTCAGTGTCCCAGAGCAGGATTAGGCCCGGTGCCCAGTGGTGACACAAGGACACTGGAGCCACCAAACTGTTAGTTCAGTTGTTGGGCATGAATTAGGAACTCAAGCCGGGTGGCGGAGGAGGGAGGTGATGACAGCGATGAAGGACAAGAAAGAAAGAATGGAGAAACTAAGAGGAACAAAAGAGGATTGAAATCCTAAACTGTGGATAGGAAGCAAGAAAATAAAGCCTTGGAAAAACTAAGAGTCTGGGTGTGGATATCAGCTGTATTTTTAAAGTGGTGCTTTAAGCTAAGTGCTGACATCATTGTGCTAATATGCTTGCAGAGAAAATGTTTACATGTTGATGTTTAGCAGGTGATGCTAGCCATGGCTACCATCTTACTTTAATACAGATGAGACTGATGGAAATGTCATTATTTGTGAAAGTATTTGGCCACACCCCAAAGTATTCGGCAAAAGATTGACCTGATGATGGCACTAGATGAAATGTCACCAAAAGACTTTATGATACATCACGTGGGAACTACAAATATTAGTAAGTTAGTAAGTATGTTAGTTGTGTCAATCCATCACACAGATTATATTTCACATAAAGTGAAAGAAATTGAAACCTTGTGTTACACAGAAAGTAACCAAAGTCATTGGGATTCATCCTTTGGGGCACCATCAATATCTGTTGCCAATTTGATGGCAATCAGCAGAGTCGAGAAAACAAAACAGAACAAACAAAAAAAGTCAACCTCATGGTTGTGTTAGATCAGCAAAGCTGTGAATGTCTGTAGAAAATTCATCTCAATGTCACATCAATCAGTCTGGACAGGCTGACATTTCCATCCCTAGAGCGTCATGTAGATAAAAATTACAACAATTAAGAAACACATTATTGCTCTGCAGCATCATGGTGTGAAGGGAATTATCGATAACAGAAGGAAGATATAAATTTAGAAAAAACAAACACAGCACAAATGATGCAACTGCTCAGTGGACACTGTAACTTCTGCTTAATAGTATCACAAATCCTCTTTTTCCTCCTAGATCACCGGGTCACAGAGAGGGGGTCCATGGTCATCACTGTATGTACTGACAGTTTAATGGCCAGCCATCCCCCAGATTACACATGATTACAATGACAATGGGATGACCTTTATCTCACTTCCAACATGATGCACTTTATGAGTGATGCTCTATGTCTCCTGACCGCCCATCTGTGCCTGCTCTTATTAATTCCTTCTCCTCTCCAAGAGAGATTAGGATTTCCTGAGGGAGGCAAACATTTTGCGTTCCCCAAAGCCCAAATACCAATTCTGACAATGATCTCTATTCCCTGCATGGTTTCCCCCGCTGCACTGTAGCTTCTTGTAGCTTCATAGTGCAAGTTAATCAAAAAAAAACATCACAGAAGTGTAAATTGTTTGGTCATAAACACAAGAGAGAAAGCTTGTTCTTCACAGACACATAAAGCTGTGTTATTTTGTGTGTCGAGAAAACACTTTAAAATGTAGCTGAAGCACAAATATGTTGGAGTGATATAAGGGTGTACTATAATGTAAAAAGCCTTAATTAAGTATCAAACACCATTCTGTAATGGAGTGTTTTAAAGTGACATATAAATCTATCCAGAGTTCACTTTCCTGGAGAAGCTACATTTAGTAAGGGTCATAAAATGTAAGAGGATGATGCAATCAAGTTTAAAACCTTTTTCTTCTTCTTCTTGCAGCTTGCATGTTTAAATAAAACGACGGATATTTTACCCAGTCTTGAAATTACTATCTTCAATTATTTAACTACCAATTACATTATTAAAAGTATGAATTTTTTATTGTTAAATTATCTCAGATTAATAAATTTATAATTATTATATAGCGCTATGGGCTGTTCACATACGCTTGACTCATAGTAGCTTCGACATGCAGTAATAAGCCCATTAAGGTTTTAGTAAAACGACACTGACAGGCTCACATTACACAAAATAGAGCTTTCTTTTCACACCAACTCCTACTCCAAACAATAGATGAACACAACATTGTCTGGGCACTGCGTGACATTTAATCACTTACAGTGTGTGAAGACATTCTAGGCCCATTAAGCATCATATCAGAGAGAAACGAGCAGAGTAATTAGCCTCAGCTCGTAACTGTGCAATCAAATATAACAGAAGACAGAAGAGGATTGGTCTTATTGTCTAATCTGTAAAGATGTGGCTCAAATAACAAACGACAAAAGTCCAGTGTTGGACTGAGGAAGCCAAACAGTGAAAAAGAAGAAACTCAGTTGCTCACCTAAAGTTTTATGAAATATTAAATGATTACATTTTATTTACCTGGAGTTTGTGGTGGTCGTCGGTCACTAGTTGACACAAAAAAAGGAAGGAACGAAGGATTTACGCCTCTGTTTGTTCCTTTTAATCAACCTGGATACATCTTTAATCATTACACACAGGCTGTTACTGTAAAACAATTACTTACACACCTTAATGTCGAGAAATTAAGAGATATAAACCCTCCTGCTATTTTGCTGACCCTTTTTTGAGGTCTTGGCCTTGATTAGTGTTATCATTATCATTATTCAGTAGAAATCCTGATATGCGTATTTTATATATACATACTGATTTTGTTTTTATTTTAAGTGACTCTCAAAAGAAGAAATGTCTCAAAAGAAAACTATGTTTATTAGGATTTTTTTGGTTTCTGACAACTTTTGGAGGATTGAATATGTAGGAAGGAACATTACTGCTGTCCCCGACAAACGAGCAGAGGACGGTTAATATATATATCATTAACCTGCAGCGTTGTTTGCCAGTTTTCCATTATGTCTTGAGATAAACACCATAACTATTGCAAAACTTGCCTCTGGTATTTACTACTTTGTCTGCCAGTTAAGGATGCCTTCCTGAAAGGTTAACTTTCAAGACTTTTTGACTTTATTAAATCATAAGAGCGCACCATTAGTTTTATTCTCTGTGAGGCTAAAGAAAGCAATTCAGAGTGACTCAAGCTTTGCATACTGCGTGCTGCCTACTCGTCAGCTGTGGGGCTGCCGCTGACTGAATGAACGGGCATCTGCTCAAAACATCTTTTCTTGTCTAATTTCATTTCAAGACCCTGTAAATTATTCATGCTTTCATACGTATTTGAATTCTTAACATTCACCATCAGTAACTTGTAAATGGTTGACAGCTCGACTTACACGAGCCTTGAACGGCCCTTCACTGCGGCTCGACCTCTTCAATAAGAAATAAGAATAAGAAATATATTACATGTGTCTAAACCTTATTGTGAAGCCAAATCAATACAGTAGCACACGGTAGGGCTGCAACTAATGATTATTTTAATTAATAACTAATCTAACAATTTGCAACTTTTTTTCCCCAATCAATCAGTTAATGGTTTGGTGTTTAAAATGTCAGATGGTATGTCTCACAGATATTACTGCCATAAAGGACTAAGAATCTGGAACTAGATGCTTTTCCTTGCTTCTTTCCTTAAATATTACCTACTGATGATGAATGAACTATCATAAATTGCTGGTGGTTAATTTCATGCCGACTAACTGTACTAACATACTGCTACAACAAATAGTATAGAAATACAGTACAAAGGTATGAAGTAGCATAAAATGGAAATACTCAAAGTACATCTACAGTAATTGAGTAAAAGGCACTTTCCAATCCTGATACTGTCTGGCTGAAACTCGCAGCTCTGTTTTCTCTCTCATCCACTATCCATGTACTTTTAGAAAACGCAGATCTAGATATCGCCTACAGTGCACAGTATAATGTGCAAAGCATTTCTAATCACGCTGTGCGCTCCTCACTTGTGATGTAAGAAAGAAAGTTTCTGCAATACAGGCCCAGCAGTCACTTCCACATACCTGTCATCACTGAGCGAACCTTGGCCTAGACTCTGCGTTGCCACAGTAACCTTAACAGAGGGTGTGCCTGCAGTGTAAAGGTGTGCCACGAGAGTGTACCTGCACCAAGAGCTGCACCTTAGAGAAACCTGAGTCACTGCCAACACGAGAGGGGAAATGAAACCTCACACATCTCTTCGAGAAAAAAAAAGAAGAGATGGATGATAGATGAATGTGCAACTTCTCCAAACAAGCAACACCATAATGCACCTCATCATCCAGTGGGACTGACGGGAGGGATACTGGGTGCAGTTACCACGAAGAGCCGCTAGAAAAACATTGACAAGCTCGGCATGTGGCACCAATCGCCAATTTATGGTGTTTTGGCAAATATGGCTCATTGTTCGAGGCTATTGCGGGTTTTCTTTTAAACAGCAGCTCTGCTGTACACCCTGCCAGTGAACGAATGAGTGGGTTTCTTTTGAAATGTGCAAACGAGAGGCGCTGAATGTGGAAAATAAGTCAAAGGAAACAGCTGGGTTGGAGAGCAGAGATGTCTGAAGACCTGCTGTGGGTAGCCCTGAGCTCACAGGCCTTTTAAGAAGTGCCCCCACCCCCGTGCAAAATCTGAAAAAAATTAAAATGAAGTGAGTGAATCTGAATCACGTTTCTGTTTTAAAGAGGAGTAACAACAAAGCCATGCAGAGTGAGGTGTTTCATCCTAACAGGCGCAAACGCGAGCGGGCTCGGGCACAATGTCTGGTGAAACCCTCCTCCTGAGTGGACAAAGACACCGGCGTCAGAGCCACAAAGTGAGCGCAGCGGGCGGCTCTTTCTGCGCAACTTCTACCACTGTTGGACATTTACGTTGCCTCTGCGCAAAATCAAAACAAAAATACCACAAAAAGAGACGCTCACACGGCGCAGGGCTGGCCGAAGTGGCCCGTCCAACTGCACCAAGTTGCAGAGTGGCTGCTTACCTTAGTGTTCACTCCAGTGAGAAATGGCCAGACGGCGACGCGCACCACAACGGAACCAAAGCGCACCGGACGACGGGAGAGTCGGCGCGTAAAAAAGCGACAGATTATGGCCTCAGGTCCTCCTAGCCTCGGGTTTCACTGGCTTTCTTCCCTTCAGAGCATGGTCTGGACACGTACCGCTCGACCTATCCTCGCTTGTTGTTTCTCTGTCGCAGGCTGACTGCCTCCACATCCATCACCCGAGTCAAGCCCGCCCGGCTGAGACTGCGGCTTCCCCTCACGGGTGTCAAAATAAAACAGCGTTTGGGAGGCGGACTGGCGATCAGTGTGGCACACTCAGGTTTAAACCTCTTCTACTACACTGCTACTTGAGATTTAGTACTTCAGATTTATCACCTCGACATAAAGACGTTGTGTTG
Organism: Scortum barcoo; assembly: GCA_023238725.1. Taxonomy (NCBI): domain Eukaryota; kingdom Metazoa; phylum Chordata; class Actinopteri; order Centrarchiformes; family Terapontidae; genus Scortum; species Scortum barcoo. Next base: position 16,495,548 of record CM041550.1, read on the forward strand.
CCAGGATTTAGGAAATAGCATGTGAGAGAAGAAGTATATACTTGGTAAAAAAAAAACCTGATTGTGTTACAAGTAAAGGGTTTGTGCAAAGGTATAAAATATACTCAGCACATCAGAAATATTCGGCCAGATTCATTTTTATGAATAATCACAAACTTTAAAATAATGTTGCAACGTCCTGGTGTGAAGCTGATTTAACTATTGTAAATACTGTTGGTAAGTTTAAATACTTATTTATGTGCTGTATCATAAGTTATGCATAAAATTATGAATACTCAAATTCAGTTCTTAAGCTAAAGCAGAAAAAGGGAAAATAAGTATGCAAAAACAGCCATAGTATGTTAGTTTCATACAGGTTCATTCACCTTTAGTAACTGAAAGCCTTTCTTTTTTTCTGTTTTCTATAAAGCATGTGAACAGGATTTAAAAACCATTCGATCTCTAAAGGTGTAATGACTTTAAACACGTATGTTGTTGATAAGTCCTTACTTATCCTGTGTTTTTATTGTTTTGTATTATAATATATTTATTTGTTTACATACTTATTTCAACATTCTTTCTATTTTTCTATTTGCTGTTCTGATCTGCTGTTCTCCATCTGGCTTTTGTTGCATTCAAGTCATTGCAGCGATTTAAAAAAAAAAAAAAGCTTTAATTTTGAAGGAACATAGTCTGGTTTCCGGTGTCTTCGGCTGGCTTGACAGCCGGTCCAGCTGGTGACGTCACCAACGCCGGGACTCGTACAGGACAACGCCGGAGGAAAAGGGACAAACTCCGGGGGACCATATCGCCCCTTGTTGATGACAATCTGAAGTTTGCTTCATATATTCTTTTTTTTTAAATGTTCGTAATGTTCCTAAATTTTCTTACACACATGATCTTTGAGTGTTGTAGACTCATAAAGGCCATTCTTCACCAACAGTCTTTCATTCATGAATTCAACAGTGCTTGATACAAAGACGGGCCTGAAGTCCATTTATGTTTTTTATACTCGGCCGTGACATGTTGAGTTTCTACAGACCACAAAATGCCACATCCCAAAAAGATGTGCTGAATTATACAGAAATATTCATTTCATATTCATATAATATTGTAAAATGTATTAATTCAGATACTAGATGGACCTCAGTGTGGCTGCTGGGGGTCAAAAATTAGCTTTATTTTCAACATCTGACAAACAGTATGGCAAAATAATACTTTTGCACTTGAGAAATAGGACTCCTGTGGTGGGTTAACTCATGTCAAATATAAATAAAAGGAAACTGTCATGCTCAGGTAAATTTACTGTTTGCTGTTGACTGTGTTAAATAAGCAGGTCTTATATTAAACAATACTGAGGGCTTATCATCAGAGAAAAATTCAATTTAGCATGAGTTGAATCAGTCCAGGCACCTCCCCTCCTCACATTTTCCAGTGACATACAAGCTGAAATGCATCGTAGATTTTTATTATATGTTTGAATCATCTCATATGAGTGTACATTGAGGTCTAAGCTAGTGACAATGAGTCACTCCTTACAAGCTAACAGCCTGTATTTTACAACTTGGTAAAAATGAGTAAGTTCTATTTTAGTGTTAAAAGGATGTTGACATTTTATGGTTAGATCGAGATTCATTATACAGAAGACTGGTTCTGAATCATAAAGTAATGTTGACAGCCTGCTGGCTCAGGGAGGCAGTGGAGACTGATGTATTAACCAAAGTGAGCTTGTTTTTGGTTCCAGGTTTGTAATACTCATTCAGTTTTGTATTTTTTCAGCATCATGCAAATTTGAATAATATAAGGAATCTCAGGTTATTGTGACTAATGTAAACTCTAAATGCTAAAAAAAATAGTGAGAAATGAGAGACTGTGGGAAAAAGACCAAATTTAGACACAGCTAGTGTGAGCTTTGGATCTTCTGTGTGTGTAAGCATATATTTATGTTTTTGTCATTATTTTCTATTATTTCCCTTTACTGGTTTTTCCTAAGTCAGTTTTCTATAATGGCGTTTTACCTTTCAAATCAAATGATGCTTGAAGCAATGACTCATTACATGTTACACAAATCAGGAAACTAATAAAAACAAGGCTTTCTCAAAAAACATATTTTTCTCAAAACCATTGTTATTGACTCTGTTCATGACATTAAAAGCTAACATGAAATTAACATTAAGAAAACATCTGAATTTAAACTGTAAGTCAGTGGGTTGCCTGGCATACTGACCTGACTTATATGTACACTATATGCCATCCTCCTCACCAACTACACACCTGTACAATTCACCTGATCAAACTGGATTCAGGTCATAACAATCACCTCCCATTTTTACTAATGTGTTTCATTTGCAATTTTCATCTGTTTAACAGTTCAATTAAGACAGGTCCGCCAATGTATTCCCTCCTTCCTTGTTCGACAGCGCCTCCACATGTCTAATCTTTATTCCTACACTGGAAAGGGGACAATTGAACTGTTCATGTACAGTTTACTCATCTGTGATTTTTGGGATGTGATATTGACAAACACATTGTGTTTAAACAATAGTTTTATTTCTAAAGTTGAAGAGCAAAATATAGCAAAATAACAAGAACTGAAACACAAAGATTTGGCTGCTAGAGTAGAATTTCCTGTCACAAGGGGGCAGAGCTTCCCTGGCAGACAGGCTGCACACTGTCTCCATCATCAGTTGTGCATGTCACACATACCAGCCTCTACAGACTCACCAACCCACTGGTGAACATTTCTCACTTCTGCTTTTACGTTGACAATGACTTTCATACCGTAAAAATTCATTTAGTTATAAAGCGCATGCTTATTTGTCAAAGTTGAGCTTGTTGACTCAAGAATAATTGTAAGCCAAGGCACATGCTTAAACAGGCATGAGCACATTTGATGTTATTAAATTTCATGGTTGAATTTCATTAGGACTCTGACAGCTGTATAGGGGATTCAAATCTGCTGTTAAAGTGCAAAATTATTGGAGTGGTTTGTTTTTTATTCCCCGCCTCTGTAAGCCCAAAGATGGCTCGTCTTAATTAAATAAAAACACTTGTCAACACCCTATCTGCCACTGCTATAACCAGGATGTCTTCCATTTTGGATCCACGCCCCTCATCTTCTCACTAGCCACATCAAATCATCCTAGTGAGTGACTGCTGAGAGCCCCTCAGCTGAGCAGAGCTATGGTTACAATGCTGATGAAGCTAGATGTTTATTTTGGCAGAAAGGCACCCGGCTTTAAGTCCACCTGATTGGAAGTGATGATGTACATGATGAACCAGCGGCTCCTGTGCTATGTTTGCTATTCTGTGGCCTCCAGGCCAAGTGAAATGTGGCGGCAAGTAAAGTGCAGAAGATGTGTACGATAAATATGTGTGTTTTCTTTGCTGTGGCTGTTATCACAGATATCATCTCCAAACTATCCCACAGTGTGAGACAGTGGACACAAGGCAGCAATGATACTCATGACATATGATTGAATTATTGAATTAACTGATTGAATCTAATAATTTAATTGCATGTTTTTAAGAAGCTAAAATTAAAGTGGTCTAACAGAACAGTCCTGTAATAAATATGTCTGTGAAGATTCTCAATCATGCAAGTCATGGTCATTTCTGAGAGTTAGAAGAAAGGCAACTGGACATGCTTGTAATAAATTATGTTTTCATGGTTAGAATTTTTAGTTTAAAATATTAGAAACACCTCTCAATTTGAGTGAGGCAACACGGACTATGTTAAAGAATAGTTGCACGTTTCAGGTATATGTTTATTTGTTTTCTTGTTGAGAATTAAATAATAAAGATGCTCTCATATCCATTTATTTAATATGAAGCCAGCAACTGGTTAGCTTAGCTTAGCATGAGAGGCTTTCCCTCTAAAGGCAGGTAAGAGAAGCACGCTAAAAACAACAAACTATCTGAAAGAATATTGGTCCTAATTGGAGAGAGTGTATGTGATATGTAAATCTGTTCAGTGAATATACATTTTACACCAATCACTTGCTTTTGTTAGGTCCTCTGTGATATACAATCTGTTTACTGAAAGACTACAGAAAAGTCACACAAACAATCACGATAAGAAAAGTCTGTTGCAGATAGGAGGTAGCTGAATCATTAGTCTTATGAACAGAGTTTGTATGGGCATAATCTGGTGCTGAATTTTTAGAGACAGTTTGAAACAAATATCCTCTTTTCATGCTGACCAGCTGTGACATGACCTGTTATTCTCTACCATTATTGTTAGTGTTAGGTATGTTCCCGCCATTTCACTTCACCATCTCATGATCAGCTCCTGCCCCTCACTCTGCTGTTTAGCCACTCACTCATGTACCTGCCAAATCAAGCTAATTTAGTTGGTTTCAGCTCTTATCTACCTGCATGGCAGCCTGTTTTTAGCTTTCTCTTGCCTGTTTATTCACTTTTCAGATACGTCTCCCTTTGCTTACTGTTGTCAACCTTGTTTGATTTGAGATCAAGGAAACTTTCACCTTTACCTGCTGTGTCTCTGCATCCCCATGATTTATCAGACTTCACAACAGACTTTTTACTTGTCAAGTGTTAATGACTAACGGCAGCTCTCTCCTTTTAATGCGTTTTAGTAAACCATGACAGTGTGACAATTACATTTTCTGACTTGTCATAGCAAGACAAGCACAGGGGTAATTAATGATGTTAAACATGGTTCTGTTCCATTTAAGTGTACCAATAAGCCGGAACAATGAGCCAGCACACTGAAGTTATAAGCTAAATGCAGAACCCATTATGAGCCCAACTTATATTATTAATCACATAAGAGTTACCTGTTATGTCATATCAATGTCATATGAAATCCAGCCATCATTCATTTTGTTGGGACACAGGTGATAAAACCTAATTCTTCTTTTTGACACAACAAATGTAAAAAAAAAAAAAAAAAAACTCTTTCACCAAACCCACGGGCATTTGCTGTCTGAAAAGCCACATGACTAGAAATCCAACAGCATCACAAAGCGGGGACCGCCGAGTACAGTTGGCCCCCAGCTGCCGCCACGTCATCAGCCTCGATCTCCTACCAGCCTCCAGATCTGCTGGATCTATATTCTGGGACATGGGGCTTGGTGCTAGCTACCACCCTGACAGCTGCCCTTGCTTTCCAATAGACAGACTTAGTAAGATAAATGCAGCCAGAGACAGAGGGGCCCAGTTGTTGTCCAGATAAGTGAAGTCAGATGAGACTGGGGCACCTTCTTAGTGAATGGGAACATGAGGGAAACAACCAAGTTATTAAGATTGGGACTTCTCACTTAAACTAATTTAGATGAGTTAGATATTATACTTAGGCTCCATCAGGAGGGGAGAAGATGGCAATTAACCTTTAAATAGGATCAAATCCCACAAATGTTCTTATTTTTATTTTTTTTGCTCTTTTTCTCTATATTTTTGACATAAAAGCAGAAATGTCACAGTAACATCCAGAGGAAAGCAGATCCTACTAATTCTGTGCATGGCAGCCAGTGTAAAAGACTAAAAGAACAAAGAAAAAAATACTTCAGCATCTAAATAAAGTGTCTGGTGACTGCTGGGGTCGAAACATCCCACCAATCTCTGCAGGGATTTAGCGATCTGGGAACACAACACCAGGCTAAATGATTGAAGATTTGCTGTGTCATATATTTATATATAGACCCACGTCACTGCTGAGGCACCCACCAGAGAAAGAGTGAAAATGAGCACAGGAGGCTTTTAATCATCATCATAGATCGAAAACCAGGGGACAAAGCAACCACACTGACCAGAGATATGTGCAAAGCAGAAGAGTGTTCTAGTGCAAAAAAAGTAATACTGTAGTTTCACAAATTTGAACTGTGAGAAACTTTTTTTTCTGGTATTGCAAGAGTTAAACTATTTTTACTTTACTCACATTCTCTTTTTAGATACTTTGTTCTTTCCTGATAAACTGGTTGGATGCCCCAGGTTGTTTTCCTGAATGTCTATCCAAATGCATGCTGGGGTAGGAATCATTAAGGTATAATGGATATGTGGAAGGATGAATGTATGCGCGAATGAAGGAGCAGGAGCCTCTTCAAGAAATATCCTACGCTGGAAAATCAGCCAGTCCCTTCCCATCTAAAGTATCTTCAGACAAGTAAGCACAAAAAACGTGTTGCATAGTTTCATCTTTTTATTTGTTTTCCTTTAAATATTTTGAAAGTAATCAGGTTCAAGGTTCATTGCCTCCTGTTGCACACACAGATATCATGAAAAGTAACCCTACTCCTCACTGTCTGGCCTCAGTGTATAATGGGACCACAGGCGATAGAACCCATCTATATGGATTAAATATATAAATATCTCTAAATCTGTGACAGTCTAAAGATATACCTTTGATTTGAGACAAAGCATGATTTTAAACTTAATCTTACTTTCGCTTCATCAGCCATACAGTGAAGCCCCACAGTGTGTTTTTAATTTGAGGTACTTTACCCTGAACTATCACATGATCATACCTTATATAGCCTTGGAAATTATTAGAATCATTAGCATAATCTCCACCGTAAAGTTCAGGTTAAAGGTTTGAGCAGTTAAAGAATCCATAATAGGGTTATGCTGTCGTCACTTGGGTTTCATTAGGAGATGTTGAAGTAAAGCTGTAGAATCAAGCTGAAGGATCAGTCTGAGGCTGAGTGCGGCTATTTTTTACTCTCTTATTCTCAAAGCAGTTTTGCAGTCCTGCTTTCACCGCAAACTCAGAATGGCGGCCAATATGATCTAATATCATATTTAATTTTTGCGGTTCATTAGTGCCAAGACTGTTTTGTTTATAGCAGAATTTGATTACTCAAGCAGAATAAAGCCATTCACCTAACTACATCTGTGCATAATGTCCTGTACTAGCAATGACTAAAGATAGCTACAGGTGCTGGTCAGTGGATTTAGTTTCTTTTGGACAAAGCTAGGCTACCTGTACCCCACTGTTGCCAGTCTTTGTCCTAAGCTAGGATAACTAGCTGCTATCTGTAGTTTTATATTGAATACAAATAAACTGCGTGGCAATTATGTTTTCATCTAACTCTCACCAAGAAAAGCAAAACTATTTCTTTTCATTTTCTGGTGATCTAGTCTAGTGAGTCTTCAAAATCAAATCAGTGCTACTGTGGTTTTACACAAAGTCCTGCTGTACACTTGCTAAGCTGCAAGTATACCCTATTCCCACAGTGGGAGCCCAAAATGATTCTGTCTCTCTTCATAAGTTCTAATTGCCCATTTGAGACCTTTCATTATGACGCTGCACGTTCTTTAAAGTCTGTTGCTGGGATCCATTTCAACCAGTATGACGGGCAATGCAGTGAAGTTCTTCCAGAGGATCATATTGGATCTTGGATGACTCAGAGAAATTCCAGTCCAATTGGTTGCTGTGGCATTAATGATTAACAGCCCACTAGTGATGAAGGGGTCTGCCCAGCTTGACCTTTCCACATGGCTGTATTTGCAGCAGAAGTAAGCACCAGGCTTTAGCATCACGATAGCCTTGCAGTGCCCAGACAGCTGCACCTTTATCCCCTGGCCTTAGCAGCTGAATTGGAGGCCTCGATCCAGAGTGCAGAGTGGGGGAGGGATGACTGTGTTCCCGTTGAACATAGGCAAGACGGCTGAAGGCTTGGGTGCAAGGACTGAGGGCATGTTAGGGCAGTCCTGGGCAATATTTTAGTTGGGAATGAAACAGATCAACCCTTGAGCTACTAATTAGACTACATGTCTGAAATTAAGTGAACCGAATAAACAATTGCGATGTGTTCGGTAGATACACTGGCCAACAAGACAAACATGGTGAACATATTATGTCTGTTATAAAGTCAAGGAAATAAATAATAAATGAGGAAATCCCTCTTTTTTTATCAAAACCACATCAGATGCAAGAATGAAAAGATGCATTGTTAGGCAGAGTAATCTAATTAAATATATTCCCAGCCATCAGAACTAGAACAACATCATCTCTTGTTGTCTGTCATCTGACTTCAATTTTGCCCACTATTCTAAAAATTAACATTCCTTTTTCTGGCCCGTTTCAAACTAATTTAGAGTGGCATTCATTGAAGCACTGGATCACCTTGAATATAAGAACATTAAAAAAAATACTGTTATTTTTATCACCTCACAGCTAATTAAACAAGACTATAGGTACTAGTTTGAGTCTGGTGCAAAGCAGCACACAGTGCAGTGCAACTGATTGCTAATATCTAACCAATTCAGTTGTTGTTTTCACACCTAGCACCCACTTTATGTAGTTAGTAGCAAAGGTGCTTGTGCCCATTGGTGTGCTGGTCTTAAAATGAGGTGTGGTCAGGCACACAGTTTGTGCACTGACCAACAAAAATATGGTCTAAAATCAATGGTGCAGTAACTCCCTGATGGGCGCATCATTCAGATAGTAAGCAGGCCTACATAGGTGGGTTCATAATGTCCATACAGTCTGCTGGTTACACACACAGGGATGTAGATGGTACACTTTTTTTTTTTAACAAAAAAAGGCCAAGTGCAGGCACACCTGGCCTTGATGAGTTCGAGACAGAAAAGCAATGATTAATTAAGAGACTAAATACAAACTCTTTGCACGTCACACCTTACTTTTTACCCAGATTTCACTCCATTTAACTAGCAAAAGTGGAGCAGCACATGCCCTAAATTTATTTGTGCCATGCATTATAGATTATTTAAATAGGATTTAGAATTTACAGCCAAGATCCAATACAGTGGTGCCTTCAGTTAAATGCTATTGTCATCATGCTAACTTGCTCACAAAGGCAATGATAACATGCTGATATTTACCTAGATCTTAGTTTAGCATGTTAGCATGCTACTATGTACATAATAGCACTAAACATAAAGTACAGTTGAGGCTGTTGGGAGTGTAATGAGTTTTGCACGTATTTGGTCATAAACGAACGTATTGGACAAGTTTGACATGATAATGACACCAAAGGGTAAGTTAAGGGATCGCCACAGTTCTTATAATTCGTCCTGAGGAGATCATGAATGTGTCATGAGAATCAATTCAGTCGTTGTTAAGACATTTCACTCAAAATCACAAATGTTAACCAGACAGAGGCTTAATGTCAAAAGGGTTAATCCTCTGGGGATTGCACAAAATGCTTTTTTTTCCAATCTGATACTGGCTGAGATACTTCAGTCTGACCCACAGTGGTAGATTGACCTGTAGCCATGCTGCTAGCATGGCTGAAAAACTCTTTTTTATAAATACTTATAAACATAAATGCAACATACATATACATAGACACAAAACACACACACACTTAAAGCACCAGTCCCTTTATGAGGGTCTACAAATAGAGCACTTCAATCTAGTGACGCATTTTGTCACTGGAGAGTGTCCAGGGACCACCAGGTCAGGAAAACCTGACAAAGAGACAGACAGAGAGAGCAAGAGAGAAAGAGAGAGGTGGGATAGGAAAAGAAAGAGTTGGAATAGAGCAAAGGGTCGACAGAGGCTGGTGTAGCACATTTGACAAGTGAGTGTGGGGTTGCAGAAAATAGTGTTACAGTTTTCTTAGAAACCATGTGGGTGTCATTACCAGGCCTGGACACTGTACCCAACACATTTGGAGGTTTTGAATTGAATGTGTATTCCCCTGTGAGCAGAAATATAGGAAGGTAGAGACAGATGAGACATATGAGCAGGGACAAATCTCACAGGACAACAATCTTTGCCATTTGACCCTTGGCATCCTTTCCATCATGCATCAAAGGCCATAATGTGTAGTATTATGTAAGAGCATGCATGTTTGTTTTTGTGTGTGTGTGTGTGTAATATTATGATAATAAACACAGATATCACTCATTTAAAGAAAACAGTAGTTGAGAAGAATGACTTGCTTTTCTCCAGGAAGTGGTGTAGGGAGGGATGATCCGATAAGACCACTGGGGGGAAAAACAAAAATTTTGGAAAAATTAGGGAGAATTTAAGTGAGTGAGAGAATCACTGAGTGAGTATGTGAGAGAGAGTGAACAACTGAGTGACCTTAAAAGGCCAGACGGCCTCACTGGTGCCTGAATGAGCAAGTGAAAGGGGGCCTTGGGGTTATCTCTGTGAAGCGCCGCTGTATTTATAGATCATCTCAAAAAAGATTCCCTGCCCCCTTTGCCTTGCCACCCCCCCCCATTCCCCCCTCTCCGCAGTTGCCCCTCCCCCATTTTCAATTAGTCCCTGATGGGTGGAGTAATGCAATCAGGAGTAACTACAGCTCACCAGGACCCTCCTCTCTCAGTCTGCCCCAGACTCCGCACAGGCACACACTCCTCAGACAGGAAGGTAAGACTCAGCTCTGTTCAACTGCTCCACTCTCCATCCATCCACTCGTCCATCCTTCCACCCATTCATCCTTTCACTGGTCTTCATTCGCCCTGTCTGCCACTCTCTGGGACGCAGCTGCTCACTGTGCTCTGGCATCCTCCCACCTGCTCATGTTCTCCCTCTTTCCACCTGTACCACAGTACCTTCACTTTAACCACCTCCTCTCTCTCCCCACTTTCTATCCTCCTGTCTGTCTCAAAGGCAGCTTGACTTCCTCTTTTATTAAATACTTTGACTGTCTATTTTTGTCCCAGAAAAATGCACAACCCCTTGTTGACCCCTGTTAGCAGAGCTCTTTTCCACCCTTCTTTCCTCCCTTCTCATCAAGCTCACACTTCCCGTCAGTAAAACTGTGTTGATAAGGGTGTCAGATTCTCACTTGTTATTGTGCAGTGGTGACTTCTATTTTGGTAAACTGGTCTGTTCTTTTGCTTTTTTGTGTCTTTACAGCATTTGATGTGATGCAGTTCACCATTAAATCTTGTAGTCACACTTTCCAAGTGCACAAAAAGTACCCTTTTAATAGAATACAACAACTAAGGGACTTAAAAGATTCCTGGAAAGATGTCTTCATAGTGGAGATAGTAGCAGAATATAGTTTATATACAATAGCTTGTCATTTTACACTTTTACACTGGTGAAAGGGCTCAGTTTGAACTGCAACTTCCTTTTTTTCTTTTCATTTTTTTTTACTTTGAGGTAAAAATGTAATTCAGGATTTAATAGGAACATTTTCAATTTAGAGTTTAACTTGATTTAACATTTCACCCCATTATTCACTTACAAAGCTATTATTAGTGGCTGTTACTTGTACTTATCTTGTTCATTGGAAATTCCTCAACAATTGTTTTGGATGAGTTGAAAATTGAATTAAGCAAGCTCTCTCAAGGTCTGACTTTCAGAGAAAATACTGGTTTATAGTTTGCATTTCTTTAAATCTCTGCTTAACATTTTAAAGACAGATGCACTTTTAACACATCTTGAATTATAAATAAAGAGCAAGAGATTGTAGGATATCTTGAGCTATATAGCAAGCTACAGTCCGTGAGACAATAAAATTGCTTTTTGAGCCTGACTAAAAAGAAATTTCTTTCAAAACCTGGAAAGTAAATGTAAATTAAAACTAAGAAACCAATTTTTAAAGCACAAAGACTTGATAGTCTGGGTGAAAGCAGTGGAACTTTCTGGGGATAGACCAGGCTGTCCATCCAACTGGACGCTGCTCAGTTTGGCATCACGCGATTTGCACCAAGACACTCCCAGATGGGCAGCATCAAAGAGTCGCCAGAAGCTGAGAAACAGCTGCATGGCACGTCTGAATCACCGAAGGTTTTATTTGTGGCAGTTGAGATTATCCTTTTTTTATTTTTAGGAGTCAGATAAATCCTTATATAAGCTAGGTGAGTCATGGTGGGAGCTACAGACAATGAGGGAATGTGGAAGGGGCTGAGAATAACTCAGAGCAGAATAGACAGGCAGATTAAACATCTCACCTTCAGCCAGATAAAAACCCTCTTGAGTGTCAGGAACGTCACAAAACATGCACTGATCTCATGTTGGACCACTGAAGGGGGAATACACAGTGATCACAAATAGATCCAGGCACAATAAAACAGCAAGATAAAAGGAATAACAACAGGGGAGATCAGAAATGCAAGAAAATAAGAAAAGCAGAAAGAATTCAACAGTTGTTAAGACATAATTTATTTAAGGCAACATTATTTTTTTAGTTTTCCAGCTTTTTTAAAATATCTCCCTATATGGTCAAAGCCTTGCTGAGGAATCAATGGACAGTCACACGAATAGCAGAGTGTCTGTCTGACTGACAAACAGGTATTACACTCTGTATGTACTGGAGAATGGGATACTACTCATATACTCGCTCTGTTGTTCTCATATCTTCTCTATACCACTCAAAAAGATGCAAATATACATACACTCAAGCACACAGCTTACATTATCCTTTGTCAGCAGAGAGTAAGAGTATTTAGGCACAGGTGGGATAACCAGAGGGCTTAACAGGCCAACCACAAACAGCTGCAGATTGTGAGTAGCCATTATTACAAGTGCCATTCAAACCCACTCACACACACTCACACTCACACACATGCACGATGACAAGGGATACCGTGATCTGGTGCCGACAGCTGGATGTGAGGTGATGGATGGGTCAGTGTACAGTGGCATGGTGAGCGTCGGTATGCAACGGGCAAGAGTTGACTGTCTCTAAGCAGGAGTGATAGGAGTTATTTATATCCTCCTCATTTGCCACCTTCCACTTCTAACACCGGGAACAAAATGAAGGAGTGTCGAGAGATGGGAGAGAGAGATGAAAGGGGGGAAAATGCAACATGGAAAAACCCTGTAATGTGAAGGATGTTTCCTAGAAAACATGTATTGCTTGAAATTTACAATCTCTAAGCAACTTCTCTGTTGTGTGATGGTGTCACTGCAAAGGAATATCTGAACTGGTTAGCAAAAGCACAAAACTGTTTACAAAGCTTAATGTTACATAGGATATAGGATGTGGAAAATCTTTTTTTCTTTTAATTATCCAGATAATTTTATTAAATTAACAAGATATAGTAGTCTATCTCAGCTTTCACCGGCTGTTTGGAAAAAGTCATATACTTCTGACAGAACTACTTTTCCTCTTCTCTCTTTCTGTATCTTTCTCTCAGGTGAGTGACTCCAGGTCAAAATGACTGAGCGCTACGACTGCCACTACTGCAAGGAGTCCCTGTTTGGGAAGAAGTATGTTCTCAGAGAGGAGAATCCCTACTGTGTGAAATGTTACGAGAGCTTGTACTCCAACACCTGTGAGGAGTGCAAGAAGCCCATTGGGTGCAACACCAGGGTAAAGAGATGTCTCAAGACACATTTGATCCCCAACATGCTTTTCTGTCTCGAACTCTATTTACCACCAAAGTCGGCTCACCTCTAACTGTCCATCTGGTGTTCTTCTAGGATCTGTCATACAAGGACCGTCACTGGCATGAGGACTGTTTCAAGTGCTTCCAGTGCAAGCGCTCGCTGGTGGACAAGCCCTTCTCCACCAAGGATGAACAGCTCCTCTGCACTGAGTGTTACTCCAATGAGTACTCCTCCAAGTGCCATGAATGCAAGAAAACCATCATGCCAGGTAGGAAGAGAGCCACAACAAGAGCAATGTATTTTGAGCCAATACCGACACAACAGACAGCAAAACCGCTCTCTTGTTGCTTCACTTAACATCTGTCCCTATGAGTAAAAGCAGTTAATCACATATATTAATGGAACTGATGGTAAAAAATGTTTATACTTAACTGAAATACTGTAGTATATGTGGGTTTAAGTCAAAGCAGTACTACAATAACAGTAACACTCTGTGTTTAAGTTCACCAACCATTCGGCCCGCTGTAACTGAGAGGCTTCTCTTGTATGTGATGTGACAAAGATAGAATCCATTAAAGTAGATCTGCACTGTCAGAACAGGACATCTGTGAATGGTTTACACATGACTATCTTAAACCTAAATGTTGCCAAATGTGTCTATTACATTATACTTGTAATAAATCAGAGTAATTATGTTAGGTTGCACAGGAGTCAGCCAGTGTTTACTGGAGCACCTGTGATGTCAATATCTATAATCAACATCTCTCCCTAAGTTTATTTTCATCTTTATTCTAAATACTCGTCAACAGACCAGTGACCAATCTAATGTCTAAGCTGGAAGTTAATAGGCAAATTGGGTGATTTGTTCAGGTGTAGTCTGAAAATAGACCATCTGTGCATAGATACCAAACAGAGCCACAGTAACTCTAAAGAAGCAGCACAACTCATTAAAAAAAAATCAATGGTGTAAAATGTGATTTTATCACTTTTTATGGCTTTACTGAACTTGACAAAATAACTACTAAAGGACAAATATAGATTTGACTTGTAATTAACTTCAGCTCAAGTTTATTCCCTAGACTGAACCAGTTGTCATAATGGAAAATCTCACAAAAAACATAAAACAATTAAATGTATATTGTTTTCTGTTTTTCTGTCTTATTGCTGCCCTCTTTGCATCATTTTACTCCATATATTCCCTTACTTTAGGCTCCAGGAAGATGGAGCACAAGGGGAACAGCTGGCATGAGACCTGTTTCACCTGCCAGCGATGCCAGCAGCCCATTGGCACCAAGAGTTTCATCCCTAAGGACAACCATAATTTCTGTGTGCCTTGCTATGAGAAGCAGTTTGCCATGCAGTGTGTGCACTGCAAAAAGGTGAGATACACAGTTCTACAGAACATAAACTCTGTGTGTGACTGAGTACTACTAATTTTTACTCAAAGAACCATGATTATACCTATACATGTTATATAAAGGTCTGACAACATAACACTGTTGTTCCCTCTTACTAGCCCATCACCACTGGCGGGGTGACCTACCATGACCAGCCCTGGCACAAGGACTGCTTCCTGTGCACCAGCTGCAAGCAGCAGCTATCTGGCCAGAGGTTTACCTCCAGAGATGACTTTGCCTACTGCCTCAACTGCTTCTGCAACCTTTATGCCAAGAAGTGTGCCTCCTGCACCACCCCCATTAGCGGTAATCCCAATTTTTTTTTTTTTTTTTTTTGATAAATACATGCTGAATCTAAAAAGGAGAGTTTGTAAAACGCTGAACTTGTTTTTCACTTTCAGGCCTTGGAGGCAGTAAGTACATTTCCTTTGAGGAGCGCCAGTGGCACAATGACTGCTTCAACTGTAAGAAGTGCTCCGTGTCCCTCGTCGGCCGTGGCTTCCTCACTGAACGTGACGATATCCTGTGCCCAGAGTGCGGCAAGGACATCTGATTGCATCTGAGGGACGATGGATACATCTGACTGGATGACCATGTTAGGGTAGCAGAATGACAGAGATACAATGAATACTATCAGAGCACAGAGCAAAGCACCCATAGCATCTTTACTAGCATTACTATGAATATACATTGTTTTATGCCATGAAATTCAAACTACTAACAGTGTTATTTGATTTTAGAACATTTAAGTTAAATGTTCCCTCTTTGAGAGGAAGTAATTACTAATTAAATAACTGATGGAATAAATGTAAAAAAAAACTTTGCTTATGAAATAGCCACATTTTCAGACAGACACTGTATGAAGCATTTTGAAAAAGAAAAGTATACTATATTAATGTAGACTATTAGCTTTGAAGTATAATAATAATAATAATTTCTTTGTGCATGGAATAATAATAATTAGTAAAGATTTGTGAATGAGTTCTGCTATTATGGATTAAAAATATAAAGTCTTTACTTGAATTATTGCCAACTTTAGCTATGCATGAAATCACATGAATTTCTGTATTGTTCATTCTAGTTTGTCAAAATATTGCAACTTTTGAACAGAAAATACACACAAATTTAACAAAAAACCTACTGCAGAGTGGCGAGTATAAGATCTCATCAGATGAATTTAGATTTATTAGTTTTTAACCACAATGTTAGTGTAACAGTACATTAAGTACTATATATTATATGTTACGATATTGGCATATCAAACATAGGTCACAATGTTGCTGACTTTTCTACTGTAATTAAATGAACAAAATTGATTAATTGTATTGAGACAATTTATTTTAAAAACTGTTGATAAAAACATGACACTGGTGTATTTTTCATGAACTCTGCCTGCATTGATTTCAAACATAGTAACTGCAAAGTTATCCACAATCCGAATAAATAAACATAAAAAAATAATCTTGCTTTAGTTGAGATTCCTTTCTTTTAGCCTGAATTATGAAAATGTGATATTCAAATACAGTATATAAATGCAAGTTATACACTTCCTCTGTCAAAATGGCTTTTTAGTGATTTATTCTGATCCAGTTATTAGCAACATAGTTACAATACCACACTAGGCTGATTAAAAACCCTGAATAACTTGAGGACCAGCACTGAGGTTTGAATAAATCCAGACGTCAGTGGAATGGAGTTCACTGAGGACAGAAATGATAGAAGTGTACAAACACCCTTTAAAATGTTATGTTCGACATGATCTGTGGAGTATTTTTAGCACTGCCTGATTGTGTGCACAACAGCATTACTTTGAAAGTCACAATCCTAAACTAAGAAATTCTGTTGCGGTTGTTTCTAAAGCAATATTCCCATTTAACTCAGAACAACCAATTACAAAATTCTAGGTAAAACCCAGGCAAGAAAATCACCCTCTCATCCCTGCAAACCAGTGCTGGAGGCCCTCTTACCAAAACCAGCTTGTGCACAGCAACAGAAAATCAACAACATCATTTCCATAAATGCCATTTCAGAAAACATATGATATGCTGCTTTTGTTTTTCAGAAGGTATCCATGTGTGGGACTTGAGGAGAGTTGCTGATCATTGATGGTAAGGGCACTTGAGGTTGTGGAAAGCAACAAGGAGGCTTGTGACTTCAAAAGGAGCTTGACCTTCTGAGAGTCACGCCATCCCGGAAAGTTCTCAAAACTGAACGAGAGCTGGGAGGTGATAAAGGGGTTTTCCCATCCTTTGACGCAATCAGTGGGATAACTGTGATGGGGAGAGCACAGGTAGTGGG
Source organism: Scortum barcoo (assembly GCA_023238725.1). Classification (NCBI taxonomy): domain Eukaryota; kingdom Metazoa; phylum Chordata; class Actinopteri; order Centrarchiformes; family Terapontidae; genus Scortum; species Scortum barcoo. Next base: position 16,512,444 of record CM041550.1, read on the forward strand.
TGACAACATCTGGTGGGAGGGGAGTGATGTGTCCTTCAGAGCCTGAGTCTGAGAACCATCAGGTCTGTGTGAATAGGAGTCAGATGTCAGGGCCATGTCACATGCTGGATCTTTTTCTTCACCTCTGGAGATTTCATTGCATCCTGAAAAGTTGGAAGATGAAACATCAGCAGGTTTGACAAATAATCAGTCCAAAAAACAATGTATAACAATGTTTTACTGATCCACTGGCATACCAATACAAATGATTTATTAAATGTATTAATTATAAGTTCATTTGATGCTTTTTTTTTTTTTTTTTACTATTTTAGAGGTATCTTTCCATCTTCATTTACACAGTGATTGTAGTTGTCTTTTTAATATATTGCATATCAAAGCATCAGCTGTATTGTATCCACATTTGCCCAATTCAAACATTACAACACAATTAAAGCGAGCAACACAAAACAATATCAATAATTCTGCACACTTTCCTTGAATCACACAGTAAATTTAGGTGTTATACATATCTGAGGCGACAGGACAAAAGTTCCTACCGAGCTGTTTGCTGCTCGTTTGAGGTTTGCTGCGTCAGTGCTGTGATGGATAGACGAGGAAGAGGAAGATGTGTTTCCAGATAGCCTGCGGATGGGGTTGGACAGGTTTGCAGCCGGTGGAGGTTTTAACCTGTCGGTGACTCCCGATGAGACGTTAGATCCCTCTGTTTTTTTTAGTTTTAGTTGGCCAGAGTGAGAGGAACTGCCATCAAACACAATCAGAGGCCTTTTCCTATTGTGGTCGTTACTGGAACTGGAAATCACCAAACAACAATGACAACAATAATCAATTGTTTATACTCAAATTTACTGAACTCATGCTGACAGTAAGGGCTCTATTTTCCAGCAGGTGTATAGGGAGAAGCGCTGCCCTGTGTTGCCATTTTTTCAGGGGCACACTGAGATTATTCCCTTGCCTGTACCTGTTTGGGATTTTAGTGACTCACAAGATGCTAATAAACCTCTCTAAAAATCACACAGACACCTTAAGTCACCTTTAATTTCTGTTTCACTCACATTTTACACTCTTGAACAGACTAAAAATCAGCATAAATTTACAATCAGCTGATGATAACAGCATGAGTGAGTGTATCAGCAGGTATTCTGAGTTGAGGTGTCTTAATCCGTATTGGGAGAAAGTCACACTGATGTATCCCTATTACGTTTAATGATCAATTTTTATTTCTAATTTTTAGTAGTCTAAGCAGGTAGATGTGTGACTGTAATGACCGTTATGTCGTCACAGAGATATCATTATTTTACCAATCTGGTCTCACCTGCTGGATAAACTGGAAGTGAAACTGGCCTATGGGATTTAAATGTTGAAAGAATTATACAATTTCAGGCAGTAGACACCAGTGAGTTCACAAAAATGACTTTGAAAATGCAGCCAGCTGCTGGATGAAGAACAGTTACACTTTCATTTTCCTCAACGGTCATGGAAGGCTGCAGTGTTGGAAGAAGTACTCAGATCCTTTACTTAAGCAAAAGTAACAATACAATAGTGCAGAAATACGGCATTCAAATTCAAATATTATAGTCAAGTAAATGCACATATGTATTTTAAATAGAAGTACTCTTCCATTTTCTTCACACAAGATAATAATAATAATAATAATAATAAGCTATAAATAAGATAAATAAGTAAAAAATATCTTCAGGACTTCAGGGGCTCTCCTGCATAAACCTGACTTATACTTGAATCTATGCAGATCTAAGACCAGTCACAGTTGTAGCCTGCATCACCACAATGTATAGTTACATTTTCGGGTAAGTGCACAGGAGGTGCTTCCATAGGGCTTCTTGTACATGATGACCTCATTAAACCCAACCTGAAGAGGTATAAGATTTTTTTATTGACTGCAATCCTTTCTGCGAACACAAGTTTTTTTTTTTCCTATATGAAGCATCAGAAACTTTTCTTGGATGCTTCTTAGGTTTTTCCGCTGTACTCTGCCTACAGTTGCTCCCACCTTCAGCCAGAATCAACCTTCAGAGCCGGAGAGCCCCCACAGACCCTCCGTTTTAGACGTACCAATCCACAAGGTCCGACCACTGATGCAGAATTTCACCACAGACTCAGATTTAAAAACTCCTGTTTACTGCAAAATACTGACAGATTTGCCTAGTGGTAATGGGTTGATCAGCATTGAGTGAATTAGTTTGGCAAGGGCTTAAATGCAAAAGTCGAGCCCTCTAGTTTTACACAAACATAGTGAAGTAAAAGTCCAGTATTTCCCTCTGAGCTGTAGTGGAGTTTATTCAAGTAAGACGACTTAATAAAAGTATGAGTACCTAAGATAGTACTTGAGTAAATGTTACTTTCCACTACTGAGTTCTGAGCGCTGAGGAGCAAACTTACTGCCCCAGAAAACACAGAGATGTCCATGTTGAAACCCTCCACTGTGTTCAGCGGTACCTGTCTGCCCCGTGGCCGGCCGCAGTGCGCCTCCCTCGGGTCTTTTCCACTCTCTTGGCCCAGCGGCTGTCCGGTAAAGTCCTCTGCGGCAGGGGGATGACATGCCGGAGGTAGAGCTCCGTGAGCCGGTCCCGACTCTCACAGCCTCTGGTGCTGACATTTTTCTGATTCAGACGGGGAGAACAGTTGTTCATCTGATACTTGTGCTTATATTATTATAACTGTGACGCTAATAAACCCAAGCAGATGTGCTGAGTGTTAGCCGGTGTGCTAACACTGAGGTGCCATTCCTCCCTCTGCTCCACATTAAATCACAATCCTCTGGTTGCTCTCCAAACATCGACTCACCTCACTCAAGATCAGCTGTAAAAACTCTTCAGACAACAGCTCGGGGTGCAGTAACAGGTCCGCATCAGAGGTACGCACAGCCTTTCTATTTTGCCCCGTGGAAGTCGCCATATTGGATGCTCCTGCACTCCCGGCATGCACCGCGTCAAAACAACACATCGTTCCTGTCACTTTCTCAAGATGTTGACAAATATCCATTAATTCATTCATCTGTATCACAAAAAACAAACTGAAGACTTCACGATAGTCAGAGGGGATGCACACAATATTAAAATAACTATTACTGCACATGTACAAATCAAAATCTTTGTATTTTATTTTATCCTATAGGTCTCTTTGTTCTGTATTACTATTAAAAGCTTATGGTTGCAGGCACAACCCTCAAATGTTTAACAATGGCAACAAAAGGTGGATGAGGTTTTCATGATGGAAAAGGCATAGAATGTATATCAAGGTATTTTTATATGCAGTCAACTGGAAAACGCTACAACTGAAAATGGATATTATTACAAAGCATGGATATCAGCCACATATCAGCCCATGTCAACAATTAAACTATAGTTAATGTATGTATGTACTGTAATTACAGTACTTGAATAAATGTACACTACAAAAGTTTGGAAGCAAGATCAAATTTGTACAAAAAAAGATCATAGTTTCACTGGTATACTTTGGCAACAAAATAAACATGATTATTATATAAAGAGTAACTTATCAGAAGACATTTTTACTATAATTATCAGGTATTTGAGTTTTTCTTGCTTAGACTTTGCTTTCTTCAAAGTTAACCTCCTCTTGGCTTTAACAACAGCATGGCATATACGAGGCATTCGTTCCACAAGTTTTTTAAGGTATGTGCCAGGCAATTTCATTCCAAGCATTCTTAAGTTCATCAATAAGAGACTGCTGATTTGTGGGACGCGCTTTTCTGACTGATCGATCCAGTTCATCCCACACAGTTGTTCAGTTCAGTTAGAGAGAGGTCTGGAGACTGAGGGGACCAAACCATCTTTTGAAGAACACCTTCCTCTTCTTTTTTGTCTAGGTAACATCAATGTATACCTAAAGGTAAATTGAGGAAAATGGTGCATATCAATGAAAGCAAAGTCTGATCGTGCAGTAAATACATCCCAAAATATATTATATATAATTAATATATATTAATATAATATAACTATATACATATAACTCAATGGTTTGCTGGTTTTTAAGAAAGGCATTGTGAACAGAAACTTGAAGTTGCCTTCCAAATGTTTGGCCTGTGGTGTAGGTAGTTATATTCCACCTCTGTTACACGGAGAAGTGTTGAAGATAGTTGGGTCTGCACTGAATTCAAGTTTCTAACACGTACATAGCATAGCTGACTGCTCTAAATGATTTTAGAACAGCAATGAAAATTGAAAGGCCCCTTAGTTTGTGAAGGCTTGTGTCATGTGTCTTTGTGCTTCAGTCATGTCCTGTAGGTAAACTCCAAATTTAAACTGGCCCTGGATCATAGACGACACGCTGTAGATATCCGTCTTCTGTGCAAGCTGGCTGCAAAACAACTTAGATCCACATTCCTCTCACTGAAGGGAAATGAGAACATGTCAGTTATTAAACTATTACCGTATAAACATCACTGTATAACCCTGGGTCAAATTGGTCTCCCCAGGAATAAATGACTGGAGCTGTTCCAGAGCAAAAAAGGTCCCTTCTCCTGATGTCTTTGTAGATTTGTAGACTGTTAGATGCAGCACAAAGTCACATGATTAAGTTAGAACTGTAATCTGATGTAGAAACAATCATGAGATCTGAATTAAGATGGAAAGATCATGTGTGGATTGTCACGTGTCATAACACGTGTTGGCCGAAATTTACCTCAGCAGCATTTGCCATGTTTACCAGCCTCTTTGAAGAAGAAAGACTTTGTGACACAAAATGGCAGAGGAAAGCAGTTTGGATTTCTATAAAAGTTAAATTGGCACTATTTTGACATGAATGAAATCATAATTAAAGTACATTATTCTATTTGTAGGAAAATATTTACTTTTTAGAGTGACAGCTTGTACAGTAAAATGGGGATAAAGCCCTTTTCAATCAAGTGTATACATGTCACGTGAATGAAAATCTCCCATTTTAACTTACATATTAAAGAATCAATGAATGAGAAGAGAGGAAAGTTAACAGCGAAGTGACTTGAATGTAGATTACAGTACTTTTCATATTTTGTTTTCTCCATGTGATTCAGAAGTTAGTTAGTCCACACAGAAAAAAAGTTTCAGGTCAGACCCATTAATCAGTAAAAGGTGCAGTGGTTTAAAACATTATTATGATATCAGGGCTGAAATAATTAATCATTTACATAATGCATTAAAAAAATAATTTCTTTTGATAATCTATTGATTGTATCCATCATGTTTTTTACGCACAACATCCAAACATGATCATTTTCAAGCCTCTCAATTATGAGAATTTGCTGCTTTTCTTTCTTTTATGTGATATTCATTTCATTTGGACTATTGGTTTGATGGGCATTTTTCACCATTTTTAATCAGTTAGTTGGGGAAATAATCAGCACATTAACCAATAATCAAAAACAAACTTATAGCCATCAGTTTAATTGAGCAAGCTCCCTCAATCATGATTAATAAATTCATCCATGGTCGTAATGAGCACTTGCTTCTTTTTTCACATTAGCAGTTTTGCTGGTGTAACTCAAAAATGAACCACATTTCCCATCCACCCCACTTCTCCTTGTCAAAAGGTATTGTCAGATTTTCCGGCCTCTAGATGGCCGACAACATCTCAGTTTGTTCAGCTATTCAAATAGAATAACTGAATGAAATTAAGTGAAACAAAGTGGCAATTCAGTCGACTGATGAGGCTGAGAATTCAGTAGATAATTGAGCTAACTTAATTTGCAATGGAAGAACAGCCCCATCTTCCTGTTTTGTGCCATACAGCATTACAACCTCAGTTTGACTGGCTGAGGCCTCCATTGTTACTTGTGATGGTCCTTCAGCTTCACAGCATTTCTACAAATATCTCAGTAATGTCATTAGTACACAAGGTTGAATTAAAACCACAGATTCGCTTCATTTGTTCATTCAGTGTAATGATAAGGGCTTACCAAACCTGATCGATCAGTACACACACTGCTCTGTATGTTGTCTTCAGTGAAGTAGATATATATACTCTCACAGTGAATGGATGTATTTTGTATCCCAGCAACCTATTTCCATTATGTGCCGACGTAGTCCATGTACATTGTTAAAGCAACTGGCTAGAATGTGTTTTTCATCCAAGCACTATGCTCTGTTAATGTTTAAAAACCATGTTTATTTACCTGGTTTGGTCATTTATGAAACGATAATACATTCAAGTAAACATTCACAGCTCAATAACTGACACACGTCTTTGTTGACACACTCGTGGTTTGGAATAACTGTTTCAGCTCACATAAGGTTGTGTTTTCTGCAGTTGAAAGCTTACAGACTTTCCTCTGAGGACATCACCGTACAGTAATACCGCGTATGTTTTGTTGTTTGTTTTTTTTAAACTCATCACATGACTGACAGTAGAATTATTATCACCACTACTACTCAAAGACTGAAAACTGAATCTATAGTCTGTAGAAACAGAGTGACGATGACGAAGAACTTCTGGGACAAATTATGAAACAGAGAAGTAAACTGATGATAATATGAAATTGTCTGAATGGCGGTTGAGTTTCAGAAACCATAATGGCCATTTAATAAAATCAACCAGCATAACTTGAGACTGAAAGTACATAGTTGATCTTGAAAGCAGCAGACAAAATAATCTCACCACGAGGTCCACTCAGTAGCTATTCTGAAGCTTTCCACTGTATCACTCGACCTTCCTCAGGGGAATTTCTCTGAGCACTTTATGGACTTCTCATCCACGTTGGCTTAAAAACTGAGATTGAAAGTTCAGTCTTGTGGTGACATTATTTAATCAAAAAACAGGATATTATTTTAAGAACAACTTAAGCAGCCTCTGATTGCTTATTGTGCAGAAAAGTTAGGAGGACCACGAGGTGCTGGTCTGTGCTGGTCCTGCTGGTTTCACACAGCTGACTGAGTCTCGCTGCACACGTAGATGTTGCTGGGCCTCACTCTCCTGCGGCTCCTGCCTGGCACTCTGGGACACAGTCTGCAGCTCTTGGGAATGAATTCCTGACAGGCCTCCCTGAACTTTCGGATCCTCCAGCAGTAGATGACGGGGTTGAAGACGGTCTTCAGGTAGCTGAGCCACAGAGCGCCTATGCTGACTGGATAGAAGAGCGAGCTGTAGTAGAACTGCCGGCTGAACACGGCCAGCAGGCTGACCACTGTGTGCGGCAACCAGCACACAGAGAAGCCGACGAAGAGGATGAGGATGGTGGTGAAGGCTCGGGTCTTGAAGCTCATGTCCACCTTGATCTGAGGGGGGCGCTGAAGCCCGGTGAGCCTCATCTTGCTGACTTGGTTGAGGGCCGGCAGGCAGGAACGCTCGCTGGTGTGGTTGTGGATGCGCAAGGTGTTGCGGCGTACGGTGTTGAGAATGCACATGTAAGAGTACAGCATGACAGCAAACGGCACAAAAAACACAGCAACCGCCAACAGCACAGTGTACCCACGGTCTGCCAGAGAGTCGCTGTATCCCAGCACACACTGTGGCGCCCAAGCACCCCCGAAACCCGCCGCACCCGTCCTCCAGCCAACCACAGATGGAAGTGACACACACAAGCTCAGCACCCATGAGCCTGCAATCAACAGCTTCGCTCTGTGTGGGGTCAACTTGTCCTGCCGCTGCACGATGATGAGGAAGCGGTCCACGCTGATAATGAGGAGTATGGACACCCCCTCAAGGACGAACAGCCAATACAGCATGATGGACGCTCTGCAGAACCCGCTCCCGAAGCTCCAGTCGGCGGTGGCCACGGTGACCGCAGTGAAGGGCATGCAGAGCAGAGAGAGCATGATGTCCGAGAAGGCCAACGTGGCGAGGAGGAGATTGATGGCAGAGCGCATGGCAGGTTTCTGGTAAACAATCAGACACACGATCGCGTTGCCAAGGAAACCAATGGTGATCATGAAAATCATTATGGCTGCCAGGGTCACACGCAGAGAGACCGATATGAGCGGAGTTGCGGCTTCCGACGGGAGGCCTTCCACCACTTCTGCAGCTTCCTCCGCATTGTCCGGCTGCATGAAGTCACACTCCTCCAGCAGGCTTTCATTACAAAAAGCCATAGCAGCTGTTATGAAAGATGATTAGCCCAAATAAAGATACATGTTGGATCACTGTTGTGGTGTGCACGTGAAGCTGTCTTCCAGCAGTTGGTTGTCCATGGCAACATCTGAGATAGGAAGACAAAAACATCCACTTTAAAAAAAAACACAGTCTAAACTAATGGTCAGAATACACAAAAAGTTTATATACCTGACAATGTGTGCACGCTGTGATCTTAACGGATGTTGATGTAAATTAACAGTGCATCACATTAACACGCCATCTCTTAAAATGCTTCTGTAAACATGCCACAACCACAGAAAACACTGACAGGGTGTCTCTTTAGCAGAGGAGTTCATCTGCTCCGTGATCTATTACTCAGTGATAATTGTAAATTTGAAACAGTGAGAGGAGGAATGACGTCCCCATGATGCGGAGGGAGTTATATAAGCCACAGGAACAACCCACAGACATGCCACATTGAGAGATATAGTCACACAGGACAGAAATGTTGCTGCCTGCTGGCTTAAATGAGGTTGATGATTAACAGCCCAGCTCTGCAGATTCACATGGGTGCATATACAAACATTCCCACCACCCACCCTCCAAAACACACACAGTATGTGTAATGTATGAATAGGAATTAATAGAAATACACACATTTACACAAAGTAAGTATAGTGCACACACCCATGGCACAATTGCCTGCCTTCAGAGAAGCTAATTCTCGGGTAATTCTGACATCTGACGCAACCTTGATCAAACAGACAGGCATCCTCAGGACACGTCTGTTGCTATGGTTTCCACCTCCTGCTTCTGGTGGTCTTAAAGGCGTGTTGAGGTCATTCTAGCATTCAGGTCTCAGATGTAGTCCTCTCAGAAGATCTGGCACACAGGGAGAGATGAGAAAAAACAATTAATGGTCATGACCTCCATGTATAATGTTACCAGCTAGATGTGATAGGTCTTTTCACAGCATAGACATTTTGACTTGTTATAGTCATAGGTGTTGCTAATAACATTATCAGTAGCTTTGTTCTGTAAAAGTGTCCCAGTAAGCCATGACAGTGTGACAGTGAGCCAGCATGCACAATACCAGGACACTCTGAAACTGGAGCAGCTAAATGGAATTCAGCCATCATTAATTAAATTCTTTCACACTTCTCCCTCTGTGACACATCAAAACGTCTTCTGTGAAAAAGGCCTGTGATTTAGTGTTTGTCAGTGGAAGATATCTCATTTTAATAGTCAAACGTACATACGTACATGACAACGTACATAACACTTTTGAATTAACCTACAATAGGTTAAATGACGTTATCTTAAAATGTGACAGTTCACCTGAACAGGTAAAAGGAGATGATCCCTGCAGTGATCGTAGCTACAGGCAGCTGCACAGTGTTGCTGGTTGTTGCCAAGGCAACAAGGTCACAGGTTCCATGGCAACAAGCAGCCTGTACTCCCCATATGACAAAATATTTTCTGTATCACAAGGTTTACAGCCTGGAAATTAAACCCACGATCACACAACCACATTACAGAAAAAAATTGTGAGTTATTTGTGTGGTAAAATCATTTATTAATCCAGAATGTAGGAAATAAATCAGCTAGTTAGAGAGAAAAGATAAGTAAGGTATAAAATAAGAGGATAAAATAGGTATAGTTATAGGATAAAGCAGCCTGCAGGACAGTGAACATAGACTACTACATAATAAGATGCTTTAAATTATGATTTAAATATATTAACCTTTTAAAAAATGATTGGGTGCAAATAATGACAAGAAGACAATGAGCTGATGTGCCCAGCAGGGGGCTCCTGACTGCTGATTTCAACAAAAACAGGTGGTTTTTACTCAGCTGCTCAGCTCAAGGACTGATTCAGCAGGCAAACAGAGACAAGGTGTGATAAATACACCACAAAGAAACATCACAGCCTGAGAAAATATACATCGATCAGCTTGAAATACCCCTCATCGCTCCCTCATGTTCGTGTTAGACTGGGTGAGGAACAGCATCCAGATGTGCTCCAGATGCAGGCGCTCACATCTCCTCGGTGCGGGCTGATGTTTACACTCGTCTATTTTTTTCCCCCTTGCACTGACGATCCTTTTCTCTTTCCACGCACAGAGCCGCACAGCGTGTCCTCACATTTCCACACCTGTGCGCCTCTGTCAGTCACCACCTGTCCGCACCAACACCACCACCACCAACACAGGACACACATCATACAGGCAAAAAAAAAAAAAAACATCCCACCCTCTGTGATCATCGAGTGAGGGATCAAAAACACACATCTCCACTGAGCAGGCCTACCTTGACGTTACATCTGATGTCAGCCTTTCACGCTCGTCTCTCGTCGAGCCGGGCGGCAGCTCGGTGCTCGTCTTTCTCCCTCTGTGCATGGCGAGCTTTTCCGAAAATATCCCACTTTGAACATCTCACTGCCGTATAGATCGCCATCGTGCCGCCTGCGGATGATGCTGACGCCAGAGGAGCAGGTGGTCACTGATTTAAAGGAGCAGTGCGGAGCGTGTGTGTGTGGAGGATGGGGTTGTTCAAAAGGTGAGGTCCTCCCGGTAATTTAGGGTCCTCTTAACACGTGCTGCATCTCTATTGAATGCACTGATCATTATCAATATGATGCTGGTTCTTGGTGCAAATATGCCAAAACATCTGAAAACTCACTAGATTTGTCATACCTCAGTAAAAAGCTGGGATTGTTTTTATTGAAGCTCAAGAGGGAGACATATATATGGAGGTAGTTTGCTGAGTACAAAAAAAGGGACATATTTAAAGGAATAAATCAATTTAAAATATCTAAGTTCCATACAGCCATAATTTGCAAGCTTTTTCACTCGTCATCACCTCTGCAAGAATACCAGCATTGTTTATGTGTGTTATAATGATAAATCCCAATGTGGGTTGGACACACACACATCATGCCAGTGACACGCTCACTCTCACATCCACTATCTCCAACATGAAAGTTTGATTTATGCTTATTCAGGTCACTATGTTTCAATTATCCAACTATCTGTGACTTAGAAATTTCCCCACACATGTATTTTCATTTGCCATAGGAGCCCCCTCACACTGTAATAATTCAGAAAAGTGCATTCATTTTGTCGTCCAGGAGAGGGCATCATGCTCCTTTATATCCATGGGGCTTTTAGTAGTTGAAGCATTTTGAGACAGTTTTTGTGTTTGTATGTCCATCCATCCATTTTCTGTACCACTTATCCTGTCTCACAGGGTCATTTTTTTCCCCTCAGGTATGTGAAGTATATTTTATATCAGACTTATTTAAAAGTTGCTCCTCTCAGAGCATCATGTGTCCTTCATAAATTTAAAGTAACGGTTTATACTCAATACATTAAATTCTTATACAGTGGAAACCTCTTATGGTGATCACGTCTGTCTGAATCAAATCGATCACTATAAGTGGATGATTATCACAACTGATTTTTTTCCCCCTTTCTTTTAAATTTCTCATGCAGATTGGCATCTAACTGCCATTTACATATTTATTCCATTACTATACTGTAATAAAATGGACAGCTTCAGTATTTCCTAGTGTACGTTATTTATTATGTGATTGGGTATTACCAAGCTATGTGAGGGGGCAGCTTCAAGCAGATGTGAAGTATCACGGCAGTAAAGTAAAAAAAAAAAAGTATCAATAATTATGTATAAAAAAAGATACGAAATGATAACTGCAAACAGATTACTTGATTACAATAAGAGTATTATTATTTAAACAGCACTTTTAAACAATAATTAGAATCAATCTGTTCTGAGCTATTTGATCCATATAAGTGGTCACCGTGATCATTATAAGCAGTTTCAACTGTATAGCAGTTTGGAGAGGACGTGAGTGCTGACTGAGTCCAGATGTGCAGAATCGCATGTACAGATACAGATTTTCTAAAGGTATTTCAATGTTAGTTCATTTTGATTCCATTAAAGAGAACTGCTGTATTCTCAATCATCACACATGTACAGATGTTACACTCGCACACTTAGCATGCAGGAGGAGATTCTTTTCATGGGCATGCTTGTCTAAATTGGCATCATGCCCATGTGTTGAACATGCCCATCAAACGAGTTCCACTCCACCGGTCTGGCACATGAATGCTCGTCACGTTCAGTGGCACCCACACAACAAGCTTGCTAGTGAGAGAATTCATTTCCCTGTCCATTATTCCACAGATGTTTGCTTTAATTTCTTCCCAATGGGGAGACTTTGGTACTCCATCATTCACCAAAAAAAAGCAAACAGAGGCAAAGTGAAAGATTCTCTCCACTAAATCAGTATATTCAGATCAGGACAATATTGACTGAGCCTTGAACAGACAAAGCTTGTGCTACATTTAGGACATTTTAATACACTCACACACACACACACGAAACAGCTTTAACATTACAATCACCCAGGATGCACTTTTTTGGGTCTTTTTTATTCACGCTTGCCACCGCCTCCAGGTAGGAGTTGTGTGTGTCATGAGTTTTCACACTGAGTAAGCCACAGTGTGTTAATCAGTGTTAGACTTTAGTGGTTAACCAACCTCCGCAATGTGAAAATAATTAACATCAAACAGTGGGGACTGAGAATGTGCAACCCACAGTAAAATAGCTGTAAAACTTTGCTGTTCTAAAATAAGTCTGAATAGGTGCAGGTTTGTGTCTGCTGTAAGTGACTGTGCCCAAACTGTGAGGCACAAACAACAAGCATTAAAGAGGGGATTATCATGCAATAATTGCTTTATGTAAAGTACCTCTGAACAAGGTTTTAAGAGCTATTATAACCAATTATATTAGCAGTTTTGTATTGGAGGAGGTAATAACATACTCAGCCTGTGACTGCAAACATCCCCTGTTTCAGTGATGCAAGGAGCAATACTCCAATAATGAATAATACTACATTTAAGTTCCACATACTTTACACACTACACATTTTCATCACAAGAACAGATGCACTTCATGTGAGCTGAGCTATTTCTCTTGATTGAGGGGTTTTGGGGTTCCGGTTAGTGTAACATCATCAGCTTGTACCTTCAGATCCCAGCATTAATATTCAGAGAAGACACCTCACACCGTGTGATGACAAAACCCTTTAAAGGGCTTTTTATCCCCCAATTCCAGCCTTATCTCCCATCTTTACATCGCTAAGCTTTGAGGGGATCACACAGCAATCCTGCGAGCTTAGATTTTGCCTCCATTTTTATCAGAGAACTTGGGCTTTTGCAGCTCGGTGGGAATTAAGAGGCATCGGTGGGTGATTATGGTGAGCTGTGGTGCCACTTTCCCACCTCTGTATGATATTACTGTGCTAGCTGAGAGCATGCAGAAGTTTTCCTTTGCGTGTACATCATGTGCATGATGTGTAGACTGCAATTGGTATTCATGACATAATGCTGTGTATGACTTTTAGCTGTTTTACAATCAAGTAACTCGGTGCTGACAAGCTCTGTGTGCCAAGTAATGATAAATCAATAAGAGACATTTTACAATATTGCTGTTATGTATTGCCCTGAGAAAAACAGCTCAATTTTCAAAATGTTTTTTATTTTCTAAGGTAGTCCAAATTAATTTGACTGTGTTTTATCTTCCCAATAACCGCATAAAAAACAATTATGTCTGGGCAACCTGTTCAAACATTTGTCCACTTTTCTTTATGTAATAGTATCATAAGCAGGTGAAGTCATGTCAATATGTCCTCTTCATACGTACTTGTCTCCCCTCAGCCTGCTGTGCTGGTGGCTGTTGTGTAAAGACCGATTCAAACCACCCATTCATACAGGCAGACTACTACTATTTATAACCCGTATGGCCAGAGTGTCTCCTAAATCCTGCCAATGTTCAACAAAGACACACAAACACACATACCTTGCATACTTTTTGGCATAGTTGTGGGTTGCTATTGTTTGGACACGTGTTGCTCCAAGAGGAACAAAAAAACTATTAAAAGATTTAAATCAAGAATCACATGACAGCTGACAGTTACCAAAAACGTGTGTTTGTATCAGTATCAGTATGAAAGCTTCTGGAAGATATGCAGTAAAAATACGTTCACAGACCGTAATTAAGAGTGTAACCTTTGAAGTAATGCATTAACTTCCAGGTTTGTTTTTATTTCGCAGTGTTCTGTCTGTACCAGCAGACCTTTGACCTCCTTCCAAGTTTCACTACAACGACTGTTTCTCTTTTTCCACGACTCTCCCCGTCATCTTTATTATAAACAGATATCTGATTTGAAACATCAGCTCACGTATGTGCATTTTCCTGTGTGTGTTTCTCACAGAGCATCGTGTTTGTACGGATCAGAGACGGAGAGAAGAAAGACAGGTTGTTTTTCAGAGCCTGCCTATCTGCCAAACCCATCATCTGTGGCAAAAGATCCGCTGCCTCATGTCCCTCCATCTCGCTGTCACCTTGGCAACCGCTGCTGAGGTGAACTGCCAGCTGGGATAGCCAACCTCTGTTGGCTGCAGTCCACAGAGCTGCAGTCCAGAGCACTGCCACAGGATGTATATGGCCAGACTGATACACAGTACATCACACAAAAAAAAGACAAACTCCAGCAAGAGATTTATGCAGTGAGTTCAAAATCTTCAACAGGGTCAACTTAGCTCAACACAGCTAGGAGGAACAAAAATTGTGGAATGGTTTTAGCTGGTGAAAGATTATTTTTGATTTATGTTACAGTATAAATGGTGATAACCAAGGCTGCAACTAATTATTATTTCATTACTCATCAATCCGCTAATTAATTTCTTGTTTTGTCAATAAACTGCAAAAAAAAAGGGTGGAAAATGCCTGTTATAATGTCCCACAGCATAAAAAGATACATTTCAGTAATTTGTGTTATTGCACCAACTGTCCAAAACTCAAAGATATTCAGGTTAGTATCAAATACGGCAAAGAAAATAAACAAATCCTCGATCCAAGGGGCTGGAACCAGCAAAATTGTGAAGTTTGGTGTTTTTGTGTGAAAAATGACTAAAACAGTTTATTCTTCTTCAAAGTTTTTTGTCAGTCTACTAGTCAGTTTCTTATCTCGATTATTCCTCTAGTCACTGCAGCTCTAGAAGCTGCTATCAACAAGAAAGTCCAGGCAGAATATCATATGGCTTCTTTTAAACAAAAAACAACAACCTTTATTTTCATGCCTTTGTAACCTTTTATATGACTCAAGGGATAGTGTCTGTTTGTTACCTTTATTCGTATGAAAGATTGTTTAAATTGCCCTGTTAAGACATTATTTAACAATATACAAAAGTGTGAACTAAAAGGCTACTGATCTGTGTGTGTGTGTGTGAGAGAGAGAGAGAGAGAGAGAGAGAGAGACTTAACAACAAGGGCCATCTCAGATATCTTAACACAATTCTTTCCTTATGTCAAATTTATTAAATAATTAGTCTATTTCATAAAAATAATAAACAGTGGAAAAAATAAATAGTCCAAATCATCACAGGAGAATACACAGCAGACTCACTTGTACACAAACTTAAGGGAATGTTGTCTGATTTTATATAAAAAAAAGAAGTTTCTTATGAAGGCAAACACAACACTGGAATTATTTCAGATCGCTCCTCCGCCATCTTACACAGTGTCACAACATAAATCCACTGACACAAAACACAAAAGTGAGAAACACATTTGAAAGAAGTTCAATTATTATTGCTTATTTAAAAAAAAAAAGAACTTAATGCTAAATAAAGCGCATCAAATGAATACTTTCCATTTAAAACAAAAGCAGGCTACAGCCCAGTCTTGCCTGTGGGACATCACATTTTGCAGCATTACAAGGGAACATTTATTTGACTGATACAGGAATAACTTTTGAACTTCTTGGCATCAAATCGACAGATGTTCGCTCTGTGGGCTCATTTTTTGGTGAACAAGCGCTGTCATCAATTGACTCTGAATTGTTTTCAGTTAAGCTTTTCATCTTCTGTCCCAAAGGCTGAATCGTGGAGCGGAAAAATACCCGACGATGCATAAAAGTAGGCGTTTGTCCTGCTCTGAAATGAATACACACTGGATAATATTATTATCATCGTCGATCAAAGGACACGTGGGTCTGTAAAAACAAATGTTAATCAGTTATGCTATCATTTGGGGAAAGATTAAATAGTTTTTCTCTAAAAAATGTACTCAGCGTTGTTGTGAAGTTGTTTTCACGTGTCGCTGTACATCCTCTTGCAGTCTATGGAGGGTGACGGTGTGTCGGGTCCCATGCTGCCCACCTGTGAGTACGCGTCCTCCGGGGTGCGGGGCAGTCCGGGCGGCGTCATGCGCTTCTCTTTCTGCCTGCGGTTGCAGAACCAGACCCTGACCACCTCCTTCTCCAGCTGCAGAGTGTCCGCCAGCGAGTTGATCTCCTGCGCGGAGGGCTTGGGACACTTGAGGAAGTGGCTCTCCAGCGCGCCTTTTACGCTCACCTCGATGGACGTGCGCTTTTTCCTCTTCCTGCCCTGGGTGGCGATCTTGTCGATGCTGGTCGGGCTGCCGGTGGTGGAGTCGGCCTCCTCCAGCCACTTGTTCAGCAGAGGCTTCAGCTTGCACATGTTCTTAAAGCTGAGCTGGAGCGCCTCGAACCTGCAGATGGTGGTCTGTGAGAACACGTTGCCGTACAGGGTGCCCAGAGCCAAGCCCACGTCGGCCTGCGTGAAGCCCAGCTTGATCCGCCGCTGTTTGAACTGTTTGGCGAAATGCTCCAGGTCATCGGACGTCGGGGTGTCCTCGTCCGAGTGCGCTTCGTGGCTCACCCCGTGGTGCTGGTGATGGTGCGTGTGGTGACTGTGGTGGTGATGGTGATGATGGTGGCTGCCGTGGTCCAGCTCCGGGGACTCCCCGCGCACCAGCCCCGGGTGCATGAGGCTCTGCCCCGCGTGCGAGCTGAGCATCCCGTTGACTGTGAAGCCGCCGGTCTGCGAGTAGATGAGGGACTGCTGCTGCTGCTGCTGCTGGCCCTCGGTGATGCTGATGTGCGCCGCGGAGGAGCCTCCCCAGCTTCCCGGGTGTGCCTGATGGGGTCCCAGATGTGGGGACCTGTGGTGCAGAGCGGAGCCCGAGTGGAGGTCCTCCCTGCCGCTGTTCCTCTTCACGTCCTGCGGCTGGGAGCTGGGGGGCCACGGAGAGCCGGCCTCGACTGCTGCCACCGCGGCCGCGGCTGCTGCGGCTGCTGCGTGAGGCAACGATGTCACCCACTGGTGGGCATGGCTTAACATGTGGCCCCCGTTGCTCGCCACCATGGCTCCCTGCATGAAGTCACTCTGCACCATCTTTACTGAAGGGTCCCCTCTGTATCCACTAGACACCGTGGTCACAGCGGTGCTGCCCGGCTGCATGCCACCAGCCCTCCGGTCCGAGTGAAGGACCGGGCCCGATAAAATCCTGCTGCTGGCTAAGTATGGACTCGAAGTGGCTGTTGCCATCCCCCAAAGCATATATCTGAAGATTTATATATCTCTCTTGTAATGGTTTGTTAAAGTCCCGGTTTAATCTAATCCATGAATAAATTCAGTCTATCTCAGCATGAGCGATTTTTTTTTGCGCGAGAAAAAGTGAGAAATCACTCCATAGAGGATGAGATGATAATTTTACTTATGTAGCACCTTATGCGTGCTGACAACTGTGTGACAAAACACACCTTCTTTGCAATCCTATGCAACAAAACAACAGTCTTCAAAACTTTTCTCTGTCCCGGCAGCTCCGCCGTGCGTAATCCACAGACCTGACAGAAAAACACCTTCTTTTAACCGTGCTGAGGAGCTGCTGGGCGCTCACTTATAACCCGTTTCTCTGATGTTAAAGCGGTTAAGTAATGATGGAAGAATAAAGTTTAAAGCCTCCTGTCCTCTCGCTAGTGTCGCTCACTCCATCTGCTCCACCCGGCGCGTCCTGTTCGGAGCGGAAGACACGAGCGTGTGTTTACGTTGTGCCGAGGCTGCGTCTTCTCTCTCCCATCTCCATCCAATTACGACAGCAAGCCTCTGCAGAGCTCCCGCTGATTGGACGCGCAGCCAGAGAGGAGTTGTTGTGTCTCAGCCCGAGCCTCGGGTGCACAAAGTTCTTGCTGCGGGGAAAATAAGCAACAATGTGCAAGAAAATATTACATTAGACGAGGAGACAGAGACACAGAGGGGTGATGACTGCCGGTTTAAGGATGCGCAAAGTGCGCACGCATTATCTGGAGACACGGAGGGAACCCTGAGACACAACAAAACTTCAGTCAAATCACAAACAAGTGAATGCAGATTACTTAAGATTGGAACAACTTTAATACTATTGAAAATGATTAGACTATTACATGTTTTTTTAACCAATTCTGAGGTTATGTTGTGGTGGAGTTGGTGATCCCAGACAAATAATGCCACACGTACAGTAGCTATACCTGTATATACTGTATAGATAAGTATATATGGTTATCTTTTCTATAATAACACAGAGCGACCGGGTTCTGTGTCAATGATAGTCAGGTCTGCTCCGGGTACGCCTCTTGCATCTTAATGCGCTCCTCTTTTCATATGGTAAAGGAAAAAAGGCCACAGTGGCGTGACGCGCCGCACTACTGAGCGCTGAAGGTGCACAAAACCAGCCGACAGTCTGATTTTTCCATCCTAAAAAAAAATGAAAAAGTAAAAAAAAAAGTGGGATGTTTCCGTGCGGGGTCACTTTATGGATGGCCTGTTAAATAAACGTGCCGTGGGGGATTTTGCAGCACGGCTCTGCAGATTTAGGGGCCTTGGGAGAGTAAAGCACCGACTGAGACGTGGACGAAGTTTTGTGACTGGAGGGGAGAGAGAGCCAGGTGCAGCCCAATAAATGTGCTAATTTATGTTTTTCAGCTCGGATTTGTCTTGGATCTCGCCCAAAAGGTAAAAGATAAATAGACACAAAGTATGCATTTGGCCAACCTGCAACATAAACTGAGATTTTTATCTTAACATTTAAATCCACATACCCTACATTATGTTCAGTTATCACAGCCAAAACGACCTTTAGATTTATCCGATTTTAAGATGTGTTTAAGTTGGAAAGAAGTGATAAAATCTGTAGCAAAAGAGTAGTAAAGTAAAAGTAAAGTAGAATATCACATCCTGTAATATTATTATTATTATTATTAGACTGTTGTAGATTTCTAAAAGTGAGATTAAAATGCACTGAAGTACTTGAAATAATTAGTACCAAATTAGTAGACTACTTTTTAAGTTGGTACTCTTAGTAACTATTTAAAGTATAATTTCCAAAATCACCATGGAAACTGGTCAGGTTGTTCTGCAACATCTCTTCAATAGTCGAGCGACCTTTTTGTGGGGGTGCACTCAGGGGTTCATCTTTGGGGGGAGCACAGGGACACACTCAGTCATACAGCTCAGCTAAAAGTAGTATCACAGGCAGAGAGTAAGCAAAGTTTCACTTTATAATAAGACAAAACTGACTATATAAAGAATTTAAAGGTTTAAACTATTGGTTGTATTAATAGTTAATCATCTGTTTACCAAGGATTTAAACAGGTCAGTTTTTAACCATTCATAACCACAAAGTAACTTGCCAGACTGTGAAATATCTCTTCAGCTGATAAATTCTCGTCCAGCATACATTTGGTTATAAATGCTAACAAGTCATTAATAAAGAGCTCCGTCATTAATACAAGTCTGCAGTCGTGAATGTTAATAAATAAATCCATTTAGCTCCAGATGCTCTGCTGCCTCTCTGCAGATGTTTTGTGGTCAGGCTGTCTTCTTGAAAAACTTAAATCTACCTAAATAGACAAAGACAAACATTCCAGGTTTGTTATACTGCATAAAACTCTAAAGTGTTTAGTTTTTAGTTTTATTTGTGGCTTTTTTCACACCGCAGGCTGTATTTCCAATAAATTCTTAGAGTTACATTGGCTGCGGTTTGTAATATAATAAAACATTATACAGACAGTATACGGAGATCAGTAAATAACAAATGAGATGATTGCATCACCATCAAGTTTATCCTGAATACACATCATATCATACAGATAATATATACTGCTTGTTATGAAAAGATCTTGCTTGGTCTCAAGCATGTATCTGCAGGTTTATTAATAGCTTGTTACTGGATCATGAGGCATTAGTAAATCATTTAGTATCTTAATTACAATTTATGAACTTCACATTCACCACTTTTGACTTAATATAGTAATAACTATTAATGACTAATTGCCATTTTTAAGCATGTGTTATACAAGAACAGGATACACCAGTCTGAGGGATTTTTCAGACCGGCAAATCTAAAGTTATTAGTGGCTTTTGACTGATCTATAAAATGTTTTATTAACCATTAATAGAGCTGCTTACAACTTTTAAACTTAAAACTATATAATCATTACTAATTCCACAGTCTGTAAAACCTGTTTATTGTCTGGCTGTATTCGGTAAAAACAGAGAAGCTGTACAAAAGTGCCACAGTGTTTTCACGTTTCTAGCCTAACAGCACAATGTAGAGAAAACCAGACGACTCGGGGAATGCAGTAATGTTTTTCATGTGTTGTGCTGGCTGGTCACAGCACTGGGTCCTCTATTTGTTATTCATGAAGGAAGCTGGGTGAAGAGGCCTTCTTATGATGCACATTTTTCTCTCTGCTCTCCCACTCTCACTCTCTTACTCTCTCCCCGTGAAAGTGCTTGATAACTGAGCAAATAATCTGTTTTAGTTGTAGTGAATACCACAATTAATCCGGCATAATAAGCATGACACCGCCAGCTAATTGACATTATTGTTTCTTTTATATCATCTTCAAATCATTTACACAGAGACTTTTCTCTCTCTCTCTCTCTCTCTCCCCTCTCTCTCTCTCCTCTCTCTCCTGTTCTCCTTCTGTCTCCCACTCTTCGCCTTCAGTTGAGTCTTCAATATGCAGATCGGCCATTTCTGCCCCTGGGCTATTTTCTTTGGTAGACTTTTGAAATATGCAAATGCTTCCAACAAAAATTGCCAAGCAGAAAAGGGAAAAAAAAGAGAACCCCTTCATCTGGGTTCCAGGAGTTTTCCATTCAAAGAAACAGATGATTTTCTCTTGTTTGTGCTCTTGTTCTTGTTCTGTTTGCTTTGTCAGTCAAGGGTCTGTCTAATTAAGAAGAGAGAGCGAAGCACAAACAGAGGCAGGCAAAACAAAAATGAAGTTGGGAGAATGACAATGTGACTGGTATCTCCACAATTATGACATTTATTAATATTCTTTGCAGACACGTTAACAAGATTTCACCCTGTATGAGTTTTGGCTGATGTCAGGTGATGCCGAACACTTGAAATCTTGCTTCCTTTTCATTTGATTCATTGTATATGAACTGTCACTGTGAGCTATGCACCGTCGTGTTTACAGAGTGAACTGCTCTGAACCGCCTGTCTACGCTGGAAACACTGCCGAGAGAACAGAACTTATCTCCGTGGCTTTCATCCCCCTACTCTTTATATTCCACCTCTTCAGTGTCATCCTGTGATTCTGATCATGAGTGTGTTTGACCTTCAGCTCTCCCTGAGTCAGAGGGATCCTTCACAGCATGAGTCTCTACCCACAACCCCCCGCTGGGTGTTTAAATCAGAAGCAGAGGAAGCAACGGAGAGAGAGAGAGACAGAGGGGAGAGAGAGGAGAGAGAGAGAGAGAGAGAGAGAGAGAGAGAGAGTGAGAAAGTGTGTAGTCAGGTGTCAGGGTAGACAGAGAGAGGGAGAGAGAGTGGGAAACCAAGTCTATGGAGGGGAAATGATCAAAGTGTATCCATTTCCAAAGTCCTCATTCATAGACACAGAGAAATATGAGACAGACATGACCAATAATATTCAGATTTAAAGACAGATCTCTCTGAGGTTTGGCCATATGTCTGGATGCACTGTGATGTGCCTTTTTAAATTCCTCTTCAGTCAATAAGTGAGTTTAAAGATGATTCTCCAGGCTTGAAAAGTTTCCCCAGGACAGCCGTCAGTTTCCTAATTGCACTTGATGTGGTGGAAGTGCGCGGTGCAGAGGGAGGGTAAAAGGAAAGGAAAAGAAGAAGTTGTGTTTACCACACTAGCACAATAGTCAATTACCAACCCCTGCTGCGACTTAAATGATGACACCCAATGGACAGATGTACTGGTTTACACACTGTTGTGGTTTGGCCTATTATGTATGAAAAGGGGGGAAGTTAATGTGTGAAAATAACATTCATTAATCCCAATGGATCATTTGAAAGGA
Source organism: Scortum barcoo (assembly GCA_023238725.1). Lineage (NCBI taxonomy): Eukaryota > Metazoa > Chordata > Actinopteri > Centrarchiformes > Terapontidae > Scortum > Scortum barcoo. The sequence continues at coordinate 16,534,682 of CM041550.1, forward strand.
GCCAGAGTGACAAGGGACAAAACAGATAGTACAGCCAGGAAACGGTACAAAGACATCGCTCATCTCTCTTTTCTGAGTGTGTGTGTGTGCGTACACAGGTGCCTGCAGGTGTGCGTAGGGCCTGAAATTTACCCCTTTCTAAGTGTCTATATGCATTAACATAATGGTGAAAGATGCTCTTGGAATGATGGCCTGTTACGAGCAAACGGCATCGCTGAATATTTATGCTAAACTAAACAAAATGCAAGCGGAGAAGAGAAACATCTGGGCCGCCATAGTAGGAAAATAGAGGAAATTGAGAAAAGATCAGACTCATGGGGTTTAGTCCATTTAAATAAAGTCAAGGCCTAAACAAAGAATATACTGCTTATACAGCTGCAAGGGGAAAAAAAGACATGGACGTTTGGTTAAAGGAAAGGAAAGTTTTTAATTTCCTTTTAGCATTTGTTAAGGCTCATGAACCAAAATAGAAATAAATAAATAAAAAAACTATACTGTGACTACGTCTGTGGTTGCATTTGTGTCTTCCTACTATGGCATCTAATGAGTTTTTATCCGTGTTCTCTCTCTAAAGTTCCCTTGCCGTCCCCTGAATACAACTGCAAACAGTATGACAGAGAAATTTAGTCAGGAAATACCTGTAGCTCTGCAGCCTGTGGCTACAGACAACTGTAGCCCTGTACCCGGGCCCGGTCCTCAGCCAAGTCAAACAGCGGGTGTCCCTGAAGGGCTGGTCTAGCTGAGTCTGGCTGGCCCTGCACCTTTCATGAATGGACAGATTTCTCTGTGAAGCGCCCACCGAGGTTCACATGGTTATAAAGGCTCTCTGTAGTTAAGATGATTTCTCAGGTGAGTTTGGACGGAAAGAAGGAAGTATGAGACATTGAAATATTAAGTGACTTCTGATACAAGTGGCAGAAGTGACATTTTGATTCATGGCACTGTGCTCGTGTTACACTGTGTTTCAGTGGATCATGGATCATGACTGCATAGCAGGTATAATAGTTAAAGTGTTTGTAATTTATTAGTTGTATGAAATCATGGATGGTCACAGTATCAATTACCTTTTGTGTCTTGTATTCTCCTACCCTCAGGGACAGTGCACAAAGAGCACCACAGTCTGTGGAGCCGCATCATAAAGCAGAGTTCAAATAAAAACCAACCTGTGATTATTCAGCAGGGTGAGAACGAGTGGCTGAATTTATAATGACTTTTTTTGTTCCATTATGTTTGAATTATCTGAATAATTTGAGAACAGCATGACAAAAGAACTCTCTCGAATATGTTGATATTACAGTGAATGTATCAGCACTATGTGGTGCTGCGCGGATCAGCTGAGACATCAATCAAGACACCTTACAGTGGAATCTAATTAAATAAACGAATAACTTTAAACTCAGCAGGTTAATGATGCCGTGCAGCTTTGGAATTAACACTTATTCACTGCACAGTGAGACATCAATACTGCACACTGTAAGAGTTACATCTCCCATCACATTCCTCGAGGGTAATAAGAGAGAAAAACATGTATTTTTACTCTCTCACAATAATTGGAATTTCTTGTTAAAGTGACACATTTAGTGTTTAACTGAAGGACAACATGTAGACTGATTTATAAAGTTCAGCACTGAAAAAAATTTGGAATGTGAGAGATATTACAATGGTGCCACTTTCGAATTAGGAGCCCCTGAAAAGTGTTTGCAACAAATGTCTCTATTAATTATGTATAGGTTATCTTAAAAACTTGATATATCAGTAACAAACACACAATAGAATCTGTGGCACAAGTTCTCATGAGACCCATCATTAACCTCCACTAATGAAGACCAGGTTATATGGTTGAAAGCTCCACATGGAGCTAGGACTGTAAGTGGACCTTAAGGTGGAACGTTTGACAAATGAGAAATCTACTGATGAAGACCTCATGTAAAATCATTGAAAACTTTGAGACTTGGGATTGTTTTGCCAGCCTTTGGATTGCCAGGTTAATCGAAAAACATTTGATTATTTTTATTTTGAGTTTGCTCTTTAATTAATCAATCAAGAGAACCCCTCCAAAAAAATCAGGTATACTTCTGAAAAAATACATGACCCCTTACAAAAAAGGGCTACCATTATAGTTTACTGAAGTTTATTGGTGCTGCACCTTACAGAGAATTCAGTTGAAAGTCTTGCTGTTTTTTAGCAGCACATACCATATACGTATATAAGTTTCACATTGTGCAGAGATTCATAGTTTAATTGGTTTGGTTTTGAGGTCTCAAACCTCTTATTTCTAGATTCCATGACTTTATATCACACGCTCAGGCAATCTTGCACCTTTACACCAACAGAGAAGGAAACCAATGTCAATCAAGGGCCACAACTTTGACTTATGATAGTACTTTGCTGATTGCAATGGTTGACTTCCCATTCTTGCGAATATGTCCTGCAGACCCGGCGGCTCACCTTGCGCCACCGGACCGTCCCCGAGCTCTAACACCAAACGAGCAGGATCAGAGACGACCTTGGCATGCGCGCAACGAAAACACAGCCTACTTCAGCATCTCTCTTTGATGTACGTTATCAAAGACCTCTCTTCTCCTCTCCTCCCCGGACCAAAGGCTACTATTGTTTTTGTTGTTGTTATTGATATTGTTTTCCACCCTTATAACACAAAGCAGTCTGACCATGACTCTGATGCTAATGCGGAGGTGGAGAGGGTGTTTTAATGAGCTGCAGAGTAGATCAGAGGGGCTCAGGGGGGTTAGAGAGAGGGAATAGGTAGCACCGAACATCAAAACACGGCTAGTACTCCAGCTTCTGCTTTTCACTAGCCATGACCTTTCAGTGCAGCACCGGCTAGAAGATGTAACATGGAAATTATGAATTGTTCCTGCAAAATAAACAATACAGACGCAAAACCAACTGAAGGTGTGTTTTTAAAAAAATTAAAGCATAAACCAAGATGGCGGTGACTTTAGAAATAGCATAAAAGCCCAAAAAGACCAGCAGTTAAAGCAGCGCAAACAAGCTGTATGACACAGTCGGTGGATTCTCCCACACTGGTGAAGGAAAGCTGTGCAAGTTCAGCTTTGGTCAACTTTGATTCACAAATTGGCAAAAATGACCAGTAGTAAATTGTCTTGGCAGTGCTTACCTCTGAGTAAAGTGTTTAAAGTGGTAAGTTTAAAGTGCAGGACACTATCGTAGCTTATCAGCTGTGCTCTGCTGCCACTGATCCAAAGCCGGATTACCGACAGATCAAACTGGGAGTTTTTTTAAAAATTTGCACCCATAAAACACAATATCAACTGACATGATAGGGGCCTTAAGGTGGGTCTTGTTTTATAAGTAAACAAGAAGCATCTTCCCTTTTATAAAAACTGCCAGAGTGATAAAGTTAACTTAGTATGCAGGAGCACATAGCAGCACAAGATGACTTCTGAAGTCATTACTCATAAACAGACTTGACTCATACTGTCTGCACAGAATGTTTTAATACCTAACAAGCAAATCTTTCAGAAATCATTTCAACACAAACTGTGACAGTAATGCACAGATGGACAAAAGGTAAACTGATTGGGATAGAATACGGTCTGAACACTGAGAGCCCCTTGTTGCATCAAAACATTTAGAAGTGGCTTTGTTTTTTTTAAAGAAGACTTGAAGTTACTTTAGGCCACCGCTTTCTACTGCTGACCTTTAGTTAGAGGTCAGCAGTTAGAGAGATGTCAGTCCGATGGGTAACAGTTATTACCTTGTGAATGCAGAACTTCAAAGTCTGCAAAGTCATCTGATATTCTTCTGTTCATGTCTGTCTTTTCGGAGCGATTTCTTTGCCAAGAAAATAAAGGTAAGATTATTGTAGGTGAGTTTGTCGTCACTACAACCAAGCGTGATTCTCATGTTGTCGTCTGACAGGAAAGTTTATGAGCGTCTCTTGCTTCTCAACTGTTTGTGTAAAGAGACGATACAACAAAACATCTCAAAGCACTGATGTGGAGCTATTCTCTTATCTTCAGAGAGGACGACTCTCTTATTGGAAGCAGGATTTGATACAGAAATGAGCCAACTTCATACAGCCTTAAAGTGTTCATGCAGCACCTAAACATCCGCTTCACCCACCCACTTATACTCGGAGCTGTGGTGCAGGCTGTCCATAAACTTTTTCCTGCTGAGAAATAGATGGTACACCTGAGTGGGCTGGTCTCCAGCTGTAGCTTTTTCAGCTCTTCTATGTTGTCATTTCAGATTACAGGCCTGGAAATAGAAAAATGTGTCCTGGAACATCTACGACATCCATTTAATTTAAAGATATCCATGTGAAAGATTCTCATATTATAATATCATATTATATAATGTTTAACAGCTGATTCCAGAGCATGTGGTTGGTTCTTTATTATAAACCTCATCTAAAGACAAAATACTATATCATATCAGTCAAACATTACCTGAATCAGATACAAATTTTTGTTGTGAAATCAATTTATTTCCAAAAACCATATTGTACCATAACATGTTTATACAATTTAAGTAAACCAATAATAATGTCATATTTGCACTGCTGAATCCCTAACACATTATAATGTTGTGTTTTAACATATAAGAGCTTTTTCTCTTCACAATCACTTAAATTCCCCGCACAGTTCATGCAGATACACAGTATATACAAGCCCAGTGCGATTTAACATGGCGAACACACACATTTAATCAGTCTGTTCTAGCTGTCCTGTTATCGTAATGGAAAAGCAATAATAAAAAAAAAAGGATGAAAGAAATTCATCAGGAGTCTCAGAGTCTCAAAACCGGGTTAGAGTTCAATACAGAGAGCAAAGTGTGCTTGAACAAGGCAGGTGGGAGGAAGGAAAAGAAAAGACTTGTTTACCTTTCCTCCCCTTCTGGGTGGAGGGGGATTCATTAGCTGCTGTGTAAATCAATCTGCTTCTCCTTAAAGGCCTGTCAATTTAGCCCTGATGTCTGGCAGCCTGACATCGCTCACTGGATATTTAACTTGAAAGCCAATTAATCATCATGATTAATTCACTCACAAACCACATGGAACTGTTTGACTTTACCTTATGGAATAAGAGCTGAAGTCTCCAGACTTGAAAAGAGAGAAAAATGAGAAGAATTGAAACTCTCACACCTCCATTCACACTTGATCAGCCTCTCTATATACACAGTTTCAGCTGTATAAGTCCACACTCTCCTCCTCTGTACCAGCACTGCAACCGTAAACGTAAAGCTCCATCTTTTACTTCTGTGTACTTAAACACACACAACCGCAGTCCATGATTATAGAGTGATGCTTGTAATTGGCTTTGCTCTTCGAATCTATAATGTTAACACAGGCTTGAACTGAATATAAATGTGCTTGCACATGTAATGAAGTAACCCAGTATAGAAAAACAGCAATTTTTGTTGCTGCATACTGCATGCTGGGTGGCCAATATTTCCTTAGCTTAACTTCATATTTTGTCCTCCTTCTCTGTGAAAAGGTAGGATCACACTTTAGGAAAGCGGTGTGTGAATATGTATTCTATTCAGCGCTTTATCATTATCTTCCAAAGTCTCAGCCAAGGTAATGGAAATGACCCAAACTGTGTGCAGAGTTACTGAGAAAGACGCCCTGCTATCAGTAAAAAAAAAAAAGATTGTTTTACTGTTCTTCAATCATCTATCATTATTTCCTCTGCTAATTCACTGAGGAAAGAGAGAATTTAATCCATACATTTATTGTGATAGGCTTAATGAACTTTGGGTGGTCTTACAGCTGCATTTTGAGATCAAACCACAGTAACAGATAACAGGAAAATCTCAAATGTCTTGCCAAATTCTGCAGTGTTTCATTTGTCCTCTCTGAAATGTTTCAATGTGATTGGCCTGAAGCTGACTCAACAGAGTAATGAAGTCAAAGGTTGAATGATTCGTGACACCGACTGGCTGACTGATGACTTCCTGTTCCAGCCACCGTTTGCTGCGTACTCTGAGAGGACATGAGCAGCAGATCAATCCATCAATCAATCATATCCCCCCTGACAATAGTGATCCTCTAAGAACCTTCTTTAGTTGCAGTCTAATCACTTTTGGGGCAGCAAAAATGAGCACTGTCATTGTGGAGTCCAAGTGTAAAAGCTGACACCTTGACTGCTAGACTCAGCACATTTCGTTCTGTCTCCACACCTTCGCCAAAGGCAAAGGATTCTTTGTGTGCTAGAGCATCTGTTAAACACATGTCACAACTTTAAATTATGCCTGAAGTACACACGCTGCCTGGACTGAACACTTTTCTGCCCATTCCTGAGAAAGAAACAGACACAGTTAGCTTCGTGATGTTCTGTGGACAGTGGAGATAAATCTTCACTGCTGGAATTTAATCCTTTAAAGCTGCTATAGACAATATTTTTATATTTACAGTGGATCAAATGACTACTTGTATGTGAAAGAGATTGCTCCGATAGTGATAAACCCAAACAATTATCATGTAACTCTGCAGCTCCCCTGGACTCTACAGAGCTTTATAGCATCTTTGAACTCATTGTTTTGGTTTTCCCTCCTCAACTTTACACTTTTGTTTCACTGTCACCATTTTCTAACCATACACTACCTGCTCAGCACCAAATAAAAGACAGTTAGCAACTAGCTGATGAACACAGTGGATCATTTAGCTACTAAGGAAATATTTGGTGTAACTAAAGACCAATTTTTTTCATCAAAAGTTGGGGAGACCATAAATATAGTTAAAAAAGGGTGACTAATGACTCCAAATGAATAATGTCCTTTCCATAAGCTTAAAATACTCCCTTTAGGAATTTGCTGGCCAATTTTATAAAAATAAAACCATAAATTTGTGGTCTTAAGTGTGGTATGTCCTTAGTGGGAACAAATGGGTAGGGATTGGAAAGTCAGAAAGTACTAAGAGACAGCACCGTGTTTTAATTTTCTCATGGGACAAATGAAAAATATGGAGCCTTATTCTGTAATCTGTGCAGTTGTAGCAGGCTTCATTGGCAGCTGAGGTCCAGAGATGTATTCAGTCACTGTGCACTCGTGACTAACGAAAACCCTGAGTACACTACAGATCCTCCAGGACATACAGTATGACCCTATATGTAACATGTCAATAAAAATATTATCTGTAAATCAAACCTATTTTAAAGCATCGTTTCCTTCTTCATTACAATATTACAGAGAGGTTTACACAATATAAATATTCAAAGACATCCAGTATGTCCAGTGAGGATGATAGGGATTCTGTAAGTAAGATATCCTTTCTAACTTCTCAGTCCTATTCGAGAATAATGTGTGACCGGATTTACAATTTAGTTCTTCCTCTTCTCATATCCACAGCAGCTTCCTCTAACACACATTTAAAACATGTTTTTTTTTTCACGCTACAATCCAAAGTTGACTCATAGAACAACTTGTCTTCGCAGTTCTCAAAGAAGTTAATCAATCACATTAGAGCTCTTTTAATTAACTGATCCACCTCTCTTGCTAGACAACAACACACACACACACACACACTAAACTCCCTCCCATGCAACCTCCCGCTGAGCCAAACTCTGCACCAAACTGTCCGCCACACAAGCTCCAGCCTCTATTTGAAGAGCAGGACATGAAAGCAACCGCAGACCCTCCACGTGGGCTTGTATCGGATCTTAATTAAAAACCCTTGCATATTATTTGCTGTAACAAAGGGAAATTTGGGGGTTCATTTAAATCGAATTAGGCCTGTGCCGATGCCTCAGGAGATGAGAGAGTAATTGCTGTTTGAACACGAAGGTCTTTGTTCTGGGCTCCAGTAGATTGATAAAGGCAATAAGCACACAATGTGGAGCGACTGGAGATGGGATGGGGCTGTGAACTTACAGTATGAAGGCTCTAACACACCAGGACCATAAAACAAGACAATTAGTAGTATGGAAATTGTTCCTTGTTGTGTTTTCAAAAAAAAAAAAAAATGTGATTGAGCTCCCTGTGCTGCAGGTATTACCGAAAAGATCAGTTGAGTTAATTGCTTCTGTCATTATTGCCTTATACCACATGCAGGGAGCTTTAGCATAATCAAAGTGCAGACTGTTGTGTGTAATTTCACTAACTGAAATAAATTTCCTGTTGTAATGTGGTTATCATCCATTTGTTCCTCACTGATTCATCCACTGTTAATGTCATTACAGATTTATGAGAGGCTCAGGTGTTCCCTCCAATTGACAAAGGTGGGTGGTGGTAGTGATCAACAACACACCCCATCCCCCCAAACCCTCGGCACACACACACACACACACACACACACATACGCAGACACACTCACTCACCAGTCTTTAAGAGAAATATATTTCTGGAAAGCAGTTATTGTCTGAATAGAGAAGGGGAAAATTGCATCATCTTTGGTACCCGATTCAAACGCACATCGTGACCCACTGAATCATCACATAATGTATATGGATACACACGCACACACAGACATGCAGTGACCATGATCTCTCACCTTTAACCTGATGGTCTATTGATTATGTCTGACTCCTGTATTAACCAGTGAGGAAGAGGACATTTGTTGGGCTCACGTGATTATTGTAAATTATATCACAGTTTAAAAAGATCCAAATCAACATTAAAGTAACAGTTTGACATTTTAGCAAATACGATTCACCTTCCTGATGAGAGTTATATGATAAAATCAAAACCACCCTTGTGTTTGTACATTCATTATGAAGCTAACACCAGCAGCTGGCTAACTTAGCTTGGCACAAAGAGTGGAAAAAGGAAAGCCTCCAGCCCACAGGTAAGAAAATCCACCAACGAGCACCTCTAACGTTCACTAAATGACCATTATATTATATTTGTTTAATCATCATAACATAAAAACATGTAGGTTCTGTGGTACGTAATGTACTTTCTGCTTACGGTGCCACTATACAATGTGTTGGACATTTATTTGTTACAAAATGATAATGATAATGATTTTTATCCCAAATCTCAATTCACTGCTCACTATAGAGTTAACAATTTAGTTTTTTAGAGGAAATTGTGATCAGAGCAGTGATTTTGGACACCGACTTGGAAAAACTCCACACCACAAAAACACTACAAAAGCTATTGGAGATAAAAATAACCATGAGATGTCCTACAACATCACAGCTGCAGGAACTGGTATGCTGCAGCTAAGCCTCAGCATTAAATTGATGGCAATATTCAGTATTTTTGAAGCATCCTCTGCTGTGGTGTATTAACACAAAAAAAGAAAGCTGGTTCTGTGATCCCTCACTGTGTCAGTGCTTGTGTATGTGTGTTTAATGCATGGTCATGTAATTAAATTACCAGATCAATACCACTGAGCTGCGAGTAAACTTACAACTGCTTCTTAAGAGAGTGGAAAACATTCTTACTTCCTCCCTCGTTGCGCTCTCTATCTTTCTCTCTCAGCTGTGGTCACACCTCTCAGGTGACATAAACTCTTTTGAGCTCTCTGGAGATGTTCCTTTGGCTCAGGCAGTTTGTTGCAGAGAAAGAGAGCACAGCCAGAACACCAAAACACACAGTGTGGGTCACATCTGCCCCCCCCCCCTACCCAGAGGTCACATGATGAAGGTTAAAGTGTAGTTTTCTGATTTTAGGCCAAGGTCAAGGCAGCAGAGGTCAGTGTCTGAGTTGTCAGCCTCATCCTGGCCTTGGCCTTGAGCTGATCAATAGGACCAGGGTCTCTGCTTGCCTCAGCCAAACGATCAATCAGACATTTACATTTAGCCCAGTCACTCAAACACATATCCTCAACCCCCCACTATCTGTTGGCAAAGTTGCCTATTTTCTCTCAGCAGCTATTTTCTCACTCTTCTCTTCTCTTCTCTTCTCTTCTCCATCTTTCCTTTTGTTTTTCAGGTAGAAGCTCACTCACAACTCTGATGCAATCTTCTTTAATTCATGTAATAAGAGACCAACATTTCGGTACACCCCAGCCTTAGGATAAAGATTGAGCTATGTGTGGCTTTCTGCTCCTTTCTTTGATGTCTGCCTGCAAGTCAGCGCCTCATTAGACTTGGTGCACCTCATTCCTCTGTTATTCTGGTAACAGCTAACATTAAATGTATTTCATTATTGTGATGATGCTTAAAAATGTCTCTCCAAATCACTGATGTCATTTAATTGTCTGGGCTTGTTCAGTTTCTGTTTGTTTGCTTGGTACATGGCTGTTTTATTGTGCTCTGGTTGATAATTTCCAGTTTTGGGAATAAAGTTATGCATCAGAGTAACTTTTGGCACTAACCAGTACTCCAACACATTATTTTTTTAATCAAAGGTCCTGTCCTTGTCAAGATGCCTCTTGACAACAACACAAACACAAACACACACAAACAGTGATGTGAAGCCTGAAGATGACTTGTATTTCAATGATGTCATTTAAAAAAATGTTTGATTGCTTGCTAACCAGCCTCAGCAGTCACTTTATCTATCTTTAACTGGGAGGCTTAGCAACGCCAGCAGAGCTACATTAGCTGGATGAACGTGCGAACAGTGGAGGGCCGAGTGCTAGCTGTTTGTTTGACATTAGCTTAGCAGACTCCACCATGAGTCCAAAATAAACAGATGTGGCTTTGATTTAATTGCAATAAATGGACCAAAAGGATGCTGACAGAAGTACTTCATGATGGTGATTTGTAAAAAATCCGAATTCATGCTTTGTCAGAGGGCTGTTCCAGAGAGCGCGCAAAGAAAGAAAAGCAGAAATTAAATCCAACACCTGACGTGAATAAACCTAACAAATCAGTCGGCGCAAAAACAGTTCCATAAAGGTCAATTCAAGCTCATGCAATCAGATTAATTCGACATGTGCATGGTGCTCTTAAGCAGCAGTCGAACATGGATCAAACCTATGCACCGTGGCAATTAACAGGGAGAACGCAGCAATGTTTCGAGCAGCGCTTACTGTTGGAAATGTATGAAGAAGTAAACACCTAACAACTAAAGGAAACAAAAACAAGAAAGAGAGGCTGGCAAGAAATAGCTGATTGATTTAATGCATGTGTAACAATTCAATTTAAGTGTAATAAAATAGTTTAATCAAATCTAGTTAATTCTTAGGCACAATACAAACAAACAGAAAACCTGTAGCTTATATAAGAATACACAGATATTAAACCTCAAGGCTGTAAATATAAACATTGTTCAGACTGGTAAGTACAGGCTACAAGCACTTAAATATAATCAGTTTGATGCTCGAACTGGCCAGTCACATGATGTTTATTAATTGCAGCTGCCAAAAAGAAGAGTGCACTGGGGGGTGGGGCCTCCTCCAGCACCCTTTACTCCTGTAGGAGCTGATACTATATACCATACTATACTATATATAGTATATACTATACTATATACTATACAAGTCTGTATGCTCAAGGGGACCTGAGGCGAGGAATGATTGCAACTTGCAGGGAACAATTAAAGCCCCACTTGTGTAGTTTTTTGTTGTTTTATCCCCATAAGTTATTGGATGCAGAACACAGAGTCCCTACCTGCACCCTCTCAGACTAGTATTAACTAATGAACAGAACACACTGCAAAGAGGAGTCCAAAAAAATGTGTAGTGCAAGTGCTAGCTGCTCAAACAAATGGAGGCACTGGATGTAGACATCCGATACAAAAATCTGAAGATGAGGCGGTTGAAACTGGAAATCCAAAAATTGGGGAAAGATGCAAGTAGAACTGCCATAATCAAACCATGACACATGACCTCTTGTTTGTGTTTTTGACACTATTTAATTGTATACTTTCTCCCCAAACACGCAGCTTCAATTTGATAAATGTAAAATGTACAAATTATGTGATGTGTCTATCTTGTATAATTAAATGAAAGTGGGAGGGGGAGTGAAAGCTAGAATACAATTCTAACCAAAATAATCATTTGCATACATGTCTCTTATAATCCTGCCCATTTTATTGTCATTGAAAACTGCCCCAGTCCTCCTCGACAACCATCCTTGGGGCCTCTCTCTCTTCAGACAGGCATGAAGCACAACACCCGCAACAGTAATATCACGTCACACGTCCTTTGTGATGTCACTCAGGGGTGGTTCAGAAACTTGAACTTTGATCTGATGAACACAAACGACATCTCTATGCAAGCCCTTGTGCATATGTATGCAATGCTGTTACACTGTGCCTCTGTCTGGGACTCCTGATAAGGAGTCAAGAGATGCATTAGCAAGAGATGAGTTACGTGTAAATTGTTACATACAGCCCACATATACAAGCTATTGAAAGGCTTGTTACTGATTTTTCACATGTGTAGCCAGGTAAACTAATTAATTTGACCAGCTGCTTTGGTGTGTAGTGTACATTTCCTGTTTCCTGCATGCGTCTCACAAGTGGATACATTTGGCACACATGATTATGGCGGACATGTCAAGTTTCTTCACGTGGAGTAATTTCACTACGTCTCTTTTTTCAAGCAGAAATATACAGAGTTCCGAAAAGTCTCAAGAGGTGATATTTTTTTAATCTTGTTCAAATTATCTACATTGTGAGAACAAGGTATTATCTTGTGTGCAGTAGAGTTGATCAACAGTGTTTGCATTATTCCATACTGAAATAACTGTACTGACATGAAAGGCTTTTTGGTGGAGACCAAAACAGAGCTAAGCGGAGTGCACTTACGCTCCAGAAACAACTTCAAACACATGCTGAAGTTGTGCCGTCATTAAAAGGTACTGTTGTTCTCTTTTGGCTATTTCTGCTGGATGTCCATGTCTATAACAGGTCACATACTGCAATTTCATCATTTTTTAAAATGCTGCAATGAAACTATCAAGGAGCACAGTGGATATTTTATTCCCTTCCTCCCCCATAGTGTTAATCCTGTTAAAATGCGGCTAAAGTATGACAATGTCTTTCGAAGATTGAATAATCTGTTTTAATAGTCTGTAGTGATTAGCAGCCCTCCATCACTTTTTATCTAGTTTCTTGTTCTTCCCACCGCACATTCTCGCCGCTTGTTGCTGCTATCATGAACCTCCTTCCATCCTCTGCAGCTTCTCTGTGACATGGGACATTTTAGACAAACTGGAGCTATGTTGTTTGGACAGTGTTTCCTATTAAATGGCCCTTCCTTTATATTCACACATGGTGCATTTCCAGTCCCAGAGCAATTATACACATGACTACACTTGGAGCTAAAGGAATAGGCTGAATTTTTATCACAAGCCAAAGAGCAGCAGCACTGTGACTCCTACCGAGTCTGCCTTCAGTGCTTGTGTCTGCATTCTCAGTCAAAGAAGAGGGAATATTATTTTGTTCTAATCAAACGGCCACAATTCAGACAAGAAAAGTTAACACAGAGCTCAATTAGCATTTTGCATTCTTTGCAAAATCACTCCACTGAAAGAGCTGAGATAATTATTCACTGTAACTCAAAGTTAGTTTTAACTTAGGTTCAGTAACATCACCTAACAGCTTTGCATAAAGGACATTCAGAGTTACAATGATAAGAGAACAGAGAGCCAAGTCCTCACACCACCTTCAAAACCAAGTTGAAGACATTAAATTGTTAGTATGAATGAGAACTATAGCTCGCATGATGATTTACCAGCACACATACATCATTGCTTATGTCGATGTTGCAGGGGAGAGTGGAAACGGAGGAAGGGAGCATATGCAGACAAACAAGATTGCAGGACAATTTCAGTGTTTTAACATAGATAATAGCTTATAGGCAGGTACAAATTGACCCTTCCTTTAACAGGTCCTGGTTGGGTTCACGTGACACATACTGGAAAGTAAACACACAAGACAACACAACAACAAAGCAACTTGGACAAAGTGACGGTAGAACAAAGGATCTGCGCTGGTATTTGCCATAAGTGGAGGAAGTAAGACCAGGTGAGCATGTGAATTTGGAAATCTGGTGAGAAAGTCTAAAGGAATCTTATAGTCAAACTTCTCAGCTTTAATCGCTGCCATTCAAATATGTGTAAAGATTTCACTCACATGTCTGAACCAGCAGCGGCCCCTCAACTCATCTCTCCCATCAAACTGGTGACATTTATTGTCAGCAGTAATGGAGTTTAATGTGTATTAAATAAAACTTAAAATAAACAATGTTATTACACTTCACACCATACAATTTTGTACGGACATTCAAGATCCGCAGAGGATGAATCTTTACATCTTTGGTGATCAAAGGACTTTTCATCTAATGGAATCAGCAGTGTCACCTCTAATGTCTCAATATCTCAATATCTACTAGTGTTCAGTGCTAAGTAGCAAATGTTAGCATGTTAAAACACAATGCTAAGATGATGAAAAACACTACTAAGACAAAATATTGAGTAAGGTCGTGTTCCAAAACTGGATTTTTAGACGCTTGCGTTGTTACAAATGTCAGTATAATTTTGAGTGAGATTTTGTATCCTCTGGAGTCTCAGTTGTTCCATTTTCACTTCCTCTTTAGGGAAATATCACTTGCATTCCTGGTGTCCAACAATAACCCAATATTCATTTAAGTACTCAACATTATTGCAAAGTTGAATTACCAACTCTGACTCGGTGGCGTTGTCTTGGTCTTTTAAATCAACAAAACCACAGGCCCCTAAAAATATCCAAATGTGCTTCAGCAGCCAGGTTGCCCATCTTCCTCCTCCCCTTGCCAGTCTCGATATCAAGATATTACTGAGCGGTCTCCAAATCAAAGGAGAGTCTTTCAGGACACGGACAAAACCTGCACTGAAATGAGTGGCATCACCCTTTAACAGTCAGTCCTTCCTGATATTTCCAGGTCTGAGCAGTGTCAGAAAATCTGGCAGCAGCTAAGATGAAGGCAGGACGTTTGAAGATGAGGAAAGATGTTTGAACCTGCACCCTCTTTTAGTGTCCCAGTGGGGAGTGTATATCGGAAGGCAAGTCATGTATTATTTAGAGTCAGAGCTGCCTTTGTGCTTGATCAGGGCTTGATTGAGAGAGGCTGTTTCTTTCTCCTGTGAAAGAATATGAACGTCTGCTCAGGAGTGAAGGTGTACTTGTGACCTCCAAACACAGCCCGGTCAATACCTGCATACATCCAATGAAAAGTGCAGAAAATGCATTACAACCCAACATTGTCACATGTGTGTACAAGAATACCTGGGAAGCGCGACCCTAGTGCATTACATTGTTGGACAGCTATGGGATAACCTGCAGTCCTCAAGGAGTTGTTTTAAGCTCTAATAGAGCCGAGCACTGAGTATTGGTAATGTGTCAAGACCACGGGGAGCTGTGTTTTAGCCTGTCCCTAATTAAAGTAGAAACTACAAGCAGTGTGCTCCTCCGCTGTTGAGCAAACGAGCCATAGCTGATATGCTCCTTAAGTCATTAGCACCTCTGCTCCGTAGCCACAGTGCCTTGTTAACAGAACAGGGGCTCATAATCCGGAGACAAGATGCTCAGGTGCCTGTTGAGCACTTACTCCAGTCCAAAGGGGAATATCAGTTTAGTTTATAAAGTGTATAATCACAGAATCAGACTGAATAATTCTAATTGTTACCGTTTACAATGTTGTTGATGGTGCCATGAACACTGAGTTAGACACTATCTTTGCATTATCAGATGAGACATTATGGATCCTCATTTTGATAGGAATTCCTAAATTTAGCCTCTAGTTTTTCTAGTTGTTCAAATCAGTGTGTCATACATTTGAATGCTGAATCTGAAACACAAACTCATCTAGCAGGGAGCTTCCCTGAGCATTAAGAAAAAAAGACCCCTCACTCCTCTTCAAGAGATTTGTTTACATGGCACTATACAGTATAGATGGAATATCAACCAGGAATATTGAAATTGTGAATGTGGATCATTTAGAAACAACAGTGTGCAATGAACTGAGTGTGTCTGAAAGACTCTAGACGCGGTGTACCTTCCCTACATGTTTATCCTCTCTTTGGCTTAAATATAAAAAAGGAAATCAATAAGAGAAATGGCTTTTACCTTGATTCACCTCAGCAGTGTTGTTTTAGAGGTAGTGCACTGGGTATAAAATAAAGAGAAGCTTTCGTCTGCTGTTCCATCCTCATCTCCAAAATACTTACTATCTCTTATATCACCTGTTTTGGCAATGAAGATATTTAAGTGCTTGTCTTTCTGGAGTTTGCATGTTCACTGGATACAGGTTAGGTTCATTGGCGATTCTAAATTGCCAATAGCTGTGAATTAAAGTGTAAAAGTGTCAGTGTATGGATGTTTCAGTGTTTGGTGGTGTCCGTACCTTTTCTGATAAAAGGTATTAAGACAATATCGGGCTGATTACGTTTAGCCTGAATGGAAATAGAAAATGATATAGTGTCTGAACTTTTAGACTTATTAAAGCATAATTTTGATCCAAAGTCATAAAAAGCACAGGACAGACAAACTAGTTGCAACAATTGCTACTGAAGTATTTTTGTATGACACATAGTGTATAGCCAAAATGCTCATCAGCCTTAAACATAAAAGGGAACCCATTTAACACATTAAAGTCTGTTTGCAGGTGTTGGTGAATACCATATGTAAGACAACGTTGTATTTTTGTGGCTCCAGTGAGAGCAGCAAGAAATCTGCCTAAAGTGACGTCACTTCAGTCGGCATGATTTGGGTCTAAAAACCAATATCAGATCTGGGCTCATTAAATTAAAAAGAAGAAAGTGTATCAGACCTCTGTAGCCTGCTCCTCATCTCTGCTTGAGGCTAGCGGCTGGAAGCTACAGTAGCTGTGATCATCAGTCGGTTTGCATTGTGGGTCATGTAAGCAGCAGGTGACAAGGAAACGAATGTGTGGCATAAAAAAATACAGCATCGCTTGTTTGTCTCAAGTTTGAACATTTTACCTTTAAACTCTTAAACCCACTGCTGTGAGTCTGATAATGTGATAGAGTTGCATTGATATCTCCAGAAACCCCCTCCTTCACTCTCTCTTTATGAACCAGAATGTTTTTGTGCATTATTTCAACCCATTAGTCATTAAAAGGACATGTATATTCATTTTTCTTTTAGGCCCATTACTTTAAGAGGCTCTGGCTGTCTCCGTTGGTCTAGGTTCATATATAATAATGAATACAAAAAAATAAAAAAGGGGAAATTAGACAATGTCTGTAGGTCTGCAGTCTTTAAGTAAACATTCTTCAGACAATTTTCTAACAAGGACGTCCATGTTTGGCCCTCAGTATTACAGAGAGGCTTTAGACTGAGTACACTGGTTTGAGGTCAACCTCTGTTGTCTGGCCCAGAGAATCAGCTGGACCTCAATCTTCTGATATTGTTGTAATAACTAAACAAATCACCTTAAAGAGATATGTACATTTACATGGTACCCTCATTTTATTTGTGGCCATATGTTGTTTTATTTCTTTTTTTACAGTAACTCACAGACAATCAGTGAACCATGCATGAGTGCTTTGAATGGACAAAGGCTGCCGTACCAAGCAGGCTGTATTGGAATAACAAATTTGAACAAAAAAAAGCTGGTTAACCTTCAAGCTACAGTGTACATTGATTCAGTGTTAAATATGCATTCAGAAGATTTATTGTCCTGTGTTGATAGGTCTGTGAAGTTGGACAAACGCCACCGAAAGACGGTTTATCCCGCTGCTTCTCCCCACTCTCCCTTGTCAACGCTCGGATCTACAATCAAGATAATCCATCATTGTGGCACATAATGCAAAAAAAGATATTAAACTCACTCTGAGAAAATGTATTCCCAGGGACTGAAATGAGAATAAAATGCTGCTTAAGCATTTAGTGAAGGTTAAAAAGGAGAAGACTGCAGGTGACGCACCTTCAAAACTGACAATCAGGATAAATATTCATTCATATTCTGATGGACTCCTTTAGAACCAAATGCATATTTTATTTACTGAAACTGGTGACAAACGTCTCTAAAATTCATCCTAAATGATCACATGTTGCAGTGGAGAATTGCAGGCCATTTCTCATTGTGATGCAGAAGAATGTTAATCTTATTATAGTGATGTCAGCCAGATTATCCACCTCGTCATTATATGTCCCAGCCTGTGTCTCAGCATGAAGATTAACCTGAGCATGTTGTAACCGATGCCATTTCATAAAACTCTGCACTTCATTCATTCTAAAAGAAATAATAAATAAGTAAATAAATAGAAACGAGATAATATGTTCTGCGAAGTTCAAGGCTGCGAAAACAAGCAGATGCTCACTACAAGCAGCAGGAACATGTTGAAGGAACAGATGGCACTGCAGGAAAGGAAGAGTTCAAACAAGAAGGAATGAGGAGAGGCTAGAAAAGCGGCAGAAAGGTCAGATGCAGATTGAGAATCTCACCGCAAACACGCTGGTGGGTGCTCAGTTACAACAGGTAAGGATTAGAGTTCAATGTGTGTCAGCGTATGTGTATATTCAACACCATTTACAGTGATTGTTATTAGAGATTGTCATCTGTTTTTGTCATGACAAAAAGTTTCCTCAGCAGGGTAGAAGGAGCAGGATTTGAACCATCACATCACACTAAAACGCTTCATTAAATTTGTATTAATTAAATCCTTTTATGTGAGTCAGCAGGGTGACAAACACCATCAGTTTAACAGCAGAGGAATAATCTCTCATACCGAGGAGGACCTATATAAAGATGAAATTTATAAAAAAAAAAAATTACATAGAAAAGTTAAATTAATAATGAAATGTGCAAAGAAAAAGGACCAAATAAGTGCCTGGTTTAATAACGAGCCAATGCTTTTGTTTATATGCATATATATACATACATGTAGATAGATAGATAGATAGATAGATAGATAGATAGATAGATAGATAGATAGATAGATAGATAGATAGATAGATAGATAGATAGATAGATAGATAGATAGATAGATAGATAGATAGATAGATAGATAGATGGTTTGTGTGTTACATAATGACAAGCCTGTAACAGGGTAAATCATTCTCTGACCACACTGTGAAAACCCCCATCATTTATCCAGTACGTGCACAGATGCCAAGTCCTGTTCAAAAGCCTGTCGCTACGGGCAACCTGTTCAGCGCTCAACAGACACCCTTTTACTCGATGTCATGCCAAGACAGAGCAGGGGCCGGACCCAGGTTGCACACTGGCTAATACAAACAGAAACACAAGCCAGATCAGACCATTAAAAAAAAAAAAAAATACAAACAATACAAATCGCTATGCATTTCCAATGTTAGAAGTTAAGCTCCTCAAAAAACCTGGTGGTGACTCTCCAGTCAGGTCCCATTAAACCACTGTAGAGGTGTAACATGTTGTTTCATGCACAAATGTTAGGAAGGTTACAGTCTCCTCATCGCTTCATACAGATCTGATGTTTTCCATTTTTTTTATCTCATCAGTTGGCGTTAAAGTCACATGATTTATGTATGACACTGTTTATTCACTGAATTGTCTACAGTGCACTTTGTCGCATTTTGCTTTTATTGATACACCGGCCAAGTCAGCCAAGTATAAGAACTGTTATATAATATTTCAAGATTTTTTTTTTTTTTCAAATTGATTTTGATATGCACAAAAACACATAAATGGAAACACAGGCTGATACAAACACATTAGGTCCACAGAATCTGTCGTTTTCACTAATTTGCTTCATATTGTGGACAGAGTTGCGCACTGGAGTGTTGATTCTCAGTGAGATCATCAGTTTAAGCCCTTTTGCATAACCAGGAATGTATTCTAAATTGCATTTTAAAGCTCTGATGGAAGAGCACAGCACACACAGACCAGAGTATCTGTGAGTCAGCCTTCAAGCTCCATTTAGTGGATGTGGTGGTGATGGAAACTAAAAGATTCACAATGAAACCCATGCAGCTATTATACACAGTGTACACAGTGCTGCAAACAGCCATATGTATCTCTGTGTCATGAAACACGTGTTTTACCTTTATTTTCATTTTTGTTTGGGGGTGAGTTAAAAAAGATGCTGAACTGCCTCATTTGTCACGACAGTGGCAGGCGGTAGCAGAGCGTTCAATCAACACCATCACTGTTAAAAATCGTGTTGCTTCTGCACATTTTGGGAGTCTGGTGGGTTTATCAAGCATGGAGAAAAATCCTCTGCTGTAGACTTTTCTTCCATATGCCAGAAAAAGGAACAAAAGAAGCAGATGAAAATGAAACTTAATAGACAAAAATGTACATGACAGGGATATTTCAGTGTGCATTATTGTGTTTAATTCACAGGTGATCTTAAGGAAATTCAGAAACACTGATGTCTTATTAAGTCCTTATACAATACCAATAATGCATCCATCCATCCATTATTTATGCCACTTATCTTATCCGCTTCCATGGGGTGAGAGGCAGGGTACACCCTAAACTAGTCACCAGTCAATCACAGGGCTACTAATAATGCATTTGTCTTTAAAACATTTCTACTGATCAGTAAATCAGATTAATCAGTAATGAAAATAATAGTTAATTGCAGCTGTAACGTTTAGTATAGTGTTGTTGTCATGATCAACATTTCTCATCATTTTCTTTACAATGCATGTCCAAGTCAGCATCATTAGTTAGATCACAAATGATGTTGTGACCCTGAACAATTAATTTGCTTTTGTCTTTTTCTCAACACAATCCTCTACAGTGTCTGGGTTTATGAGGTCTTAGCACTGAAGAATTCAGATTTTCTCCTTCAGTGTCTCTAAATTGTAAATACAAATCAATTCCATGTCTTAAATGTCTTAAATGTAGCTTTGTATAAATCTTTCTGAGAGATATATAACAAGAGGGATAAGTGAGAGCAGTAATATCTGCTGTTTGAGCACCAAAAATATGCTCATATTCTTTCAGTTTGACAACACTATTGTCCATAGCTTTATCTGAAGAGTATCTGTTGTGTTTTGTACAGAATATTCTTGAGAGAACATGTAACATTTAAACTTCACAGAGTTTTTTAAATGCGCACAAATTTAAATTGTTAGTATGTAAATCTTAAACATCAGAGCACAAGTCATCATCAGTCTGGGTGCTTGTGGCTCCAAGAAAATGGTATCTGTGATTATTCATATCATTCAAGGGAGCGATTAAATATTCCTTATACCCTCAGAGCAGCGAAACAAATGAACCACGGCTACGTTCTAACAGGAGCTGACAGATCTTTTTAAATAATGTTTATTTATTAACGGTAACATTTACCAGCCTTCGTATGTTCCCTCTGGCATGTGACTTCCTCTGCCTGAAGCCCGGCAGTGTCTCCTCAGCTGGCATTTCCTTTTCACTTTGTAAAACTTTGCAGAACTTTGCTTCGGCGTGTTTATCGGGGGGTTTTCTCCTCTTCAGTTCATCCTCAGATATGAACAAGAAAGAGAAGGAG
The DNA here is from genome assembly GCA_023238725.1 of Scortum barcoo. NCBI lineage: Eukaryota > Metazoa > Chordata > Actinopteri > Centrarchiformes > Terapontidae > Scortum > Scortum barcoo. The sequence continues at coordinate 16,555,963 of CM041550.1, forward strand.
AGAGGGTGAAATGAAGTAAGGAGATACAGTAAAGACATTGTACATATGAAGAAGAAAGGGAAGGACAAACGGGAAAGAAATAAATATTCAGAAGAGAAGTGGAGTATAACATTTCACTTGTTTCATGATAGGGATGTTGAGATCCTCCTTGCATTACAAAAGTTTAAATTACCACAAAAGTAAACAACCAAACATTTGTTTAATGACCGAATCAAAGAAAGATGTTTTACAACTAAGTAACAGAAGTATAAGGGCAATCTGAATTGCAATTCAAACGTATGAATTAATAAAGGAATATATGAACATATTCATTTATCATCTGCATGGAGATACATTATTCACTGCTTTCTCCTTTCCCCAACATCCAAGCTAGGGATATCATTATACTTCAATTAATACAAAGCCTACTTTTACCATTGCAAAACCAAACACCACACTCTCCACACAAGATTTTACTTTCAAGGAATGTCAGGCTTACTTGGGGTCAAAGGTATGATTTTGCAAGCAGAAACCAGTATAAAAGCACGGCAGCAGCCACAGGATGAGGTCACACATGAAGCCTGTTGGTTGCAGCAGTGAAGCAAAAGGATTGTAACATTAGGCTTTAATTTGGGACTTCAAGCAGGAATAAGGAAAAAAGTGAATGTCGTCAACTCAAAGGAAAACAGCAGGTAAAGCATTCAGTCTGTGTCCGAACAGACGATTTGTTTCTGTAGTGTAGTTTCTTTTCTCTTGCCTTATATTGTGTTGCTCTCTAGGAGTCTTTTAATTTGACATTCACTGTCTGTTTTTGTGTCCGTTTTGCTGAATGCCTGAGATGTGTGTACTTTCAGAATTACATTTATTATTACTGCAGCTAAATAAAATTTCTTTTGTAATATGTCACTTGTTTCTTTCCTTTTCGCAGTGTATTTCTTCTCCTAATCAGCACCATATTACTGCACTGTGCAGTTGCCTCAACCAATAGATATTTCCTGCTTTCGTCGTGCTGTTGTACGTTTGTGTCTAACGCTGTTGTAACTTTAGAGAGACGTCACCTATGTTAACATCCAGGCCAGGCGACTCTAATGTCTGTACAGATGTAGTTCAAGTGTTAATAATAGGCCTGTGTTTGCTTTGCTGAGATTTCAATACATAATACATCATTTTCATAAATGTTACTCTAATGAAGTGAGGTTGCATATGAAGCAACTCTTATGAATACACATGAAGACTGAAACAAAGAGAGTAGAAATCATTTGAATAGTTACATTAGAATTGTATATTTTTTTCTATTAAATATGGTAAACAGTGCTTGTGCTTGTTTATTAAGTTGAATCCATTTACACACGTTGACATGCTTAAGACTAACAGATATGACAGTGCCCTCTTGTAAAATGGCATTAATAAACATGTGTAACATTAAAACATGCTGAGGGATTGTGGTTCAGCAGGACGGAACAACAAGCATTTTTATTGTACCATTTAGACTCGCTGGATGTAGAATCAGAGCTTTTAAGCTGCGTAAAGTGAACCTGTCAGTGCGACTATGACAAAAAAAAAAGATAATAATAATAATTCAACCAAAAGATTTTAGTCTTTGAAAATTAGTAAAAGTTACAGGTTTCTGGTCAGATTGTGAGTTTTTATGCATTATGATTTGCTGCAAAAGAGTATAAAAGACATTTAGTAAAGGTTAAAAAGATTAAAAGGCTTAACAAATGTTAATAAACACTTATTTTGCTAAACATTTGATAGCTCAAAATGATGGTGTAAATATGAACTGCTGGTGCTGCTTTATTCAAATACATTTATTTGATTAACAGTTTTTTTTATTATCAATTTTAAAATCAACATCAATTTTATCGCTTTCCAAGAAAATTAAGGTAAGCTGTTGAAGAGTTTTGCCCCACAGATTTATGATAAATGATTTCTCACAATTAAATTATAATTATCAGGCTGTGTCCACTTACTTCGGTACAGCTGTATGATCAAATGCATTCCAGTTAAATTGTTCTTTACGTTCTTTAATATGTTTGTTTTTGTTGATATTCTCTGAAGTGTGTAAATTAATTAATCTGTTTACTATTGAGGTCAAAGTTGAACTGGACCACACATTAAATATGACCTTAGTGGTAAACTACACAATAGAATTAATACCTCTAAGACAATGTAAAAAAAAAAAATTATAAAAGCAAATTTTAGGGCAGAAGAATTGTGTTCGATTGTACTAGATTGTATAACTGTACCTAATAAAGTGGAGGATTGGTATAAAAAAAAAGTAGTGATGTAAACATTTAAAAACCTGAACAATTACTAAACAAAATAGGAGGCAAAATAATAAAATGTGATATTTGTAAGGTCATGTTTCAGCATGCCATCTTGTTAAGTTTCACTTGTCAAATAAAGCGTCGTGCCTGACTCGCTGTTCAGATGGGAACAGATACAGATACGGTACAGAAATCCCAACTGGCTTTGAAGCCACGATGCCTGCCTCACCAACGCTGTGTGTTACAACACTGCATAAGAAATGATATGCAAGAGGTATATTTGAATATTCATGATCAAATCCATCGGCTGTTTGCACTGTAGCCTTAATTAATTGCTGGAGGGGAAGATATACCCAAATAAGGAGCTGAGGTGCACGCTGCTGAAATCCCAAAGAAAGCATTAACAAGTGAGAAAATGGTGACTAGTGAGTGCTAACACACTATGAATCTTTCAAACAGCATGGGATGTATGTCATGAAAGATCTGACTTATTTTTTGAACAATTAACAGACAAAAATCGAAGCGAAAATACAATGAAGCAACTGAGACTCTCTGAACTGACACAATCTCTGATAGATAACCCTGTCTTTCTCTCCTTGTGTATTTGTGTGTGTACATATATATATATATATGTGTGTGTGTGTGTGTGTGTGTGTGTGTGTGTGCCATTAAAAATGTATGAATATTCAAGAGGAAAGACAGTTGAAGAGTCCCAATCATCTCCTACACAGTTGCTCTGGCAGTTAAAAGAGGGCCGCTGAGAGGAGTTTCACTGTGAAAGACATTTGCATGCCTTTGAAACAAGAGACCTTGAGTATGAACAAGGGCTATCCATACACACTTTGGAATGTAATTTATATGCACAAACTGAGGTGTGAGGCCAGAGGATGTTAGAGGGGCAGAAAGGATCCACTCAGTACAGGTGTAGCTTTCACTGGCCAACAATATATTATCTTTTCAGTCTCAATGGAGTCTGTAAGTTCAGAGGAACTCACTGATGTGTAAAGAGGCACAAGCAATATAAAAACTAGTATTGCATGAGGTATATAGATAATTGGATGCTCATTTTTCCTCTGCGATTTTGACGAAATACGTTGCCTCATCAAAGAGATTTTGGTCAATGTTTGAAGCTGAGCGGCAATAAAAGTGTTGATTTTCAACTGTTTGTTTGATGACCTGAGTTACTTTTTGTGCCACTGCCACCGGTGACCTATGCGCTCAACTCTCTGAATTATGCATGGTGATTATACGACGTAGTCCTCTGAATTGTAAATTCTTACAATTATACAGCCCATTGTCTATTCATTATTTCAAAATGAATGAGAAATTATGTAAAAGTATCTCTAAAGAGGAAAGCAGCGTGTAATATGACTTGCCATATTGTTCATGCAATTCAAATACTTTGCTTTTTCGGAGAGTTGAAAGTAATCAGATTTAAATGAAATCTGACTCGCGTGTCATGTGGGATTATGATACATTCGGAGATAAGCTATGATAACTACACTACGTGCCATGAGGTGAGAGCACTCAGGCAAAGAGTGTTTTCCAATTAACTTAAACCTCCCTCAAGGTTAAATATACAAGTGTTGACTGAGAGTCGAACTTCTTTTCTCGACCAGGCAAGTGAAGGACTTCAACAGTGTCCCTTCTTCTCTGGGGGTTTTCTGATCCCTTCACACAAGCAGCAGTATACTATATATATTTACAGGACACATATACAGTACACTTACTGTATATTTAAGTAGATGTAAAGCATAGTCATATATTATGAATGTTTCATTTCATCAACTGCCAAAACAGATTTTTCTCTCATTTGAGGCACACAGGCTATTAGTTCCATATACATTCATGCGCTTTTTCTGAGTATATTGACAGCAGCCGTCCTGCTTAAAATTAAAATTAAATGGCTTAAAATTAAATGTGCATTTGCAGTCAGGGCCCCTAAACTTGCTGTTGAGACTCTTTTGCTCCATCATTAGTTCCCTTTAAATGTCAAACCAAACCTTTTTTAATATAATCCTATTTCTGCATTAATGTTTCTTTCCACACCCCATCACTTTTGAAGTCCCCTCCATTCAAAATCGAGTTTTGCTATTGTTGTTCCTTGAGTATGATGTTTGACCTTCACTGTGCAAAATGAGGTACACTATGTACAGAGTTTTGAAGGCTGTTTTCACATCCATCTGCTGAAGGAGGAAAGCTGCTTTGTGCTCACCTGTCATATCACAGTAGGCCAAATCATGGTCCAATATGCAGTTTACACCAGTGTGACGTGGACACTTGAAGCCTCCAGTACATGGACTGAGAATGAACTTTTCAGTGAAGGAGAATCAAGCAACTTTTGTCCAGCAATTAGTTATGAAATTACAACTATTTGCATTTCACAGATTTGGGATTTTTCAATGAGACACAGTAGATGTAATTTTAAGAATTTTTCCCAGTTAATTTAACTTTTTTGTGGAAAAAACATATCAGACAAATGACTGTTGAAATCAACACATTGTGGCCATTTGAGTATTTGTATGTGTCTTAAAACATGTTTGAAGGGGATTTTTAACTTCTTTATTTTACTGTTTCTGTGTATTTATTTTCTGTTTTACATAAAGCATTTTTCAACTTTGGTGTGTGACAACAAAAGGCTCATCATCAGGATTTTACTATTAAACTCATAGTTTTTTCTTTTACGTTTTTTTCTTATTTTCTGAGTTTTCTTTATTTTATTTTAGCCATTATTTTGGCTTCAGACATGGCAAGTCTGTAGCATAACGACAGATACTAAGCACGAGTAGCAGATTATTGAGTATGTCCGTTCTGATCCTTTCTATTTGCTTTGATTGCTTTCACATGTCACTAATATTATAGCACCAATCAATTTGTCTATCATCTATTAAAGTGCATAGATTTACTTATTATTTACTCATTTCGTTAAGTGCAGTATCTTGCATGGCATTGCCTTGGTTGTATTTTGTACAGACTATAAGGACCTGCCGTGAGACCGCTGCTTCTTGTCCCTCCTCCACCTCCACCTCCTCCTCCTCCTCTGGAAGTGTTACCCTCTCATCCTCTATCTCCCCTCATCCGCAATTCTCCTCCTCACCTCCTGCTGCACTCCATCCCTCTGCTGAGCACAGGTATTTGTTTAGGAATCTCTCGGTGGAAATTATACTCCATCTCCGGCGCTCCCTATCAACACACAATTATCATGGGCAATCATGCAGAACAGTGCTGAATTCAGCTGGGACTCTGATGACATTACTGACTGCAAGGCCCGGCTTCTTCTGGAGGTAGCCTGCTCCACACCTGCATTAAACCTCTCTCTCTCTCTCTGTCTCTCTCTCTCTCACATACACTCTCACTTGGATATGGATAGAGAAATGATTAAACTTTTTTTTTTTTGATCTTATTAGGATTTCATTTAAAACAGGAAGTCCACTAGATAAGAAATCTCCTTCCTAGGGGAGACTTGGCTGAAAGAACCTCTCCACCCTGAAACAGGACAAATCCTGTGACTTTATCTTACAATTTATTAGCATCTGCCAACCTCTCTGGCCTCTTCCTGTGACCTGGAGTGGTTTACCTCGGGGTCACTTCTCACATGGCCGAGCTGAAGTTTGGTGTGGCTACTCTCTCCCTGTGGACAGCGATTTAAAATTTCAGGAATTTGAAGGTGTGGATCTCCATCTTTTAAGAGTCTCCTGTAAAGGCAAAGTCAATCTCACAAAGTAATCAATGCCTTACATTGTGTCGCTCCCTCCTGCATTATGAGGCACACCACAGATGCATTTCCCTATGTATGATAAGTACATTATAAAGCTTGGAAGGCGCAGTCGATACAGACACATGAGAATCGACACAGGAGTCCATTCAGATCCTGATCAAATGCTCCATTCATGAGTGAAATTACCATCCGTCTGTCAGCCAAGGTGTGAATACTTTCATCTACAGATCCTACCTCTGAAGTTGTGATTAAATGCATAACGCCACATACACTCCACATAGACACTAGATAAGCAAAATAGGATTTCTGCTTCTCAGAGTGTTTGTGTGTAAATCAAGTGAGACAACAGTGCCCTCTTGTGGTAATTTGGTGTATTTTTTCGGATCTTTGCAACAATGGTACTATGTCATAGAAAAAATCCCTGCAAGAATCAGTTTAACCCAAGTGCAAAAGGCACTCTGATTGGTCATTGCTGTTAGTTGCACTGACGATGGTCCTTCGACTGAAACTCTTTTTGTCATCTTAAGAGCCTCTTATGTTTTTTTGCCAATTTTCCATTTTCAATATTTTCTATTAAATCAGGACAGCTGATCATGGCGACGCACACAAGACACTATCTTCTGAAAAAAAGTGCAAAATCTTTCACAAGTTTTTTACTTTATAACAACAAAAAATGATTCTTTTTAGATATCAAAGCTCACCTTCAACTCGTCATTTTATTGTCAAATGGATAACGGAAAACACATTTATTTGGACAGATATGATATTAAATCAGAACCTTCACAACAGACCTCACAACTCAAAGAAGAACTAGACTGATGATAAAAACATCTACAATAAAAACTCAACATAAACATAAAACTGTTACATAAACTCAACATAGAAAGCCAATCATGCCTCAAGCTCCACTTATAAACAACATAAATTGTACAGAACCAGCAAACTGGTCAAACAGGAAAAACATGACCAAATAACAGCACAGTTTCAGGTTATGTACAGTAATAGTAATACTGCAGAAAAAGCAGAAAGAAATTAAGCATGATACACACAGTCAAATATAAATATTTGATTATATTACAGGATAAGTCAGGTGATATTCTCCATTTTTATTTTTGTTGAAAAAAAGACCAAAATCAACAACAAATTAACCCAAATGTTGTCTGTGCAGCCAAAGCCTGATAAATATTATTCTTCCATTGTTGTCCAGAAACACATTTCTAAACCATGATGTCTCACTGACTGACACGCTGTCCTACTGTTGTAAATACTCACCTGAACACTAAATGTGCATTAAGCGCATTACTATCAACACCCAAGATTTCAATAAAAGTGTAATATACTGTAGGATTTATACTGTATGTGATTAGTCTTGCTGAGAATTCATCATATAGTCTACCACTACTAATAGCACAGAGCTGTATGTAATGTAGCTCACGGTGGAGTGATTATCATGTGGCTAGTGAACTCAACAATGTTGTTATCCTGATACAAACTTGTTCAAGACTGTCAGGTCATTTATACCACAGAGCTGCCATATAGTATCTACAGAGTCCGGCTTTAATATGGCAGACAAAATAGGGGAAACTGTCAAAGATCTGGTTGTAAAAAAAAAGAAAAATGCTTGTTAGTGGTGGTGAATCTGGATGGTTCGACCAACGAGGAGGAAGAGAAGGCCGGCCAAGAGGCAGAAAAAGATGCCAATGGGGGCAAACATGAAGGACAGACCATAGTTGAGTGACAGCTGGAAGTCTGGACACACTGCAGAGCGCTGGTGGTCTATGTAGACATCAATCACATCCAACACCTGCACCCACAGTACGTACATCACCACCACACAGAGCAGGAAAAGACCTGGAGCAGAGAGGAGGCAAAGAGATGAGACAATGTGACGACTGGAACCCACTCACATACTTTTTATATAAACAAATGGATCAAACAGGGGATTAAAATGAATATTTAACCAGAGGTGGGAAAAGTATTCAGATCCTTTACTTAAGGGAGAATAACAATATATCAATGTAAAAGTAAGTCATTACAAGTAAAAGTCCTGAATTATATTCAGGAGCATTATTAGGAAATATCAAAATTAAAAGAACTCTTTCTGCCAAAAAAATGGCCCAAATGAGTGATATTTTATTATACGTGACATTATTTTGTTGTTAATACTCAATAGGTAAGCAGAACTTTACTGTTCCTAGTTGAGGTGGTAGTTTCAGCAACTTTACGTAGAGTTAGTAGTTAGTAGTCTGATAGGTCGCCAACCTGGAAGTGTTGCCCCCTCCAAAGGGTTATGTGATAAACTTGAGAGGTCATGATTAATGGGAGAAGAAAGACTATTTCTGTCACACAAATGTGTTGTCATTTTTTGGAATATTTTTCTATTTTTTTCCATCTTTTTTGAAATCTTGAACAAAACCATCTGAGAAGTTTAGAGGAGAAACATCTCTTTGGTGCAACTTCAAACAATTCATAGACATCTGAGGTCACAAACTATAAAGGTACCTCTGGTTTAAAAATGCAGTGTTTTGTATTTTCTTAGAATTTACTTTTCTAAGTCAAAGTCAAAGTCTGCTTTATTCTCGATTCTGCAGCATGTACAGGACATACAGAGAATTGAAATTATGGTTCTCTCAAACTCCTGGTGCATGAAACAACAAAAATAAGCAAAATATAACAAAAACAGCAAACCACAACAAAAATAAGCAAAACAAATACAATCAAACTAGAAAAAAAATAAATAAGACATGGTAATACAATAAATAAGACATGGCAAATCACAGTCAGTGCAAATATATATGGTTATAGTGCAAAAAATGGAGTTAGCTCATAGACTGGTTATAGACTGGTTAAAGTTGTTAAGGTTTTTACTTTTTAATGGGCAATCTTAATCTGAAAAGTCACCGGCTGTCAAATAAATGGAGTCAAGCTGTGGAGTCAAAAAGTGTCAGATTATAAAATAAGATTAAATGTGAGTAAGTGTACTTCCACCGCTGGATTTAACAATTTCAAAGCCTCACCAGATGCTAGGAAGAGGCTGCCCCCTGCTTTATACAAGCGGTGGCTGGCGAACGGAGCAGCACAGATGATGAAGAACCCGCCGAGCACTACAGCTGCCACACCAATGAGCATGAAGATGCTCCAGAAGCCTCTGTAGACTGGACAATATAAACGTTTGTCAATTGTATGCCAATATAAACTCAATCTGCACATTTTGAATATGTGAAGACACACTTACTTATGGCAGAGTCATACTCGGTGGCATTGTGGGTCTGATGGGAGACAGGGAACGGGAAGAGGTAGGCATGCATGCACACTTTTGAGTGAGGCTGATTTGCTGGAGAGAGAAAAATAAGTCAAGACAGAAAATACTTGAAACATCTAAATTACAATTTAACAAACACAGTTAGCAATTAGAGCACATGACTAACAAATACAATATAATTATAGAAAACAAAGAAAAACAAAAGACGTATATGAATCAGGTATTGAAAAAAAATTCTGTTCCTCACACTTGGATGATTAATGTTTAATAGGTACATTTTAACTGTATTGCTTTAAAATGGATCACTTTTTTTTGTCAGTAGGAGACTGAGTATTCTGTGAGTTGGGATAAATGCCTTCATCTGACATCAGACAGGAAAAAACTGATGATCTTTCTGCGGATTTTCTTTAATGTTTTTATATTCTACACTCTCCTCTCTCTTCTCTTCCACCATGTGAAATTCCACAGACCCTCACAAGGTTCTTTCAGTCCTGGAGGCTGTTTCTGACAATGACCCACCATTCAAAGTCCCCATCAGAAAATAGACAATCACCTGACTGACGACCAGAATAACATCACATGGCACAGCCTCTAAACAGTCACATGAGAGGGTTCCTACCACTGCGGCGTTATACAAGTTTTACAGACAGAAGAGCAGCAAATCAAAAAACAATATTTATCTAGCAGCAGAGTCAGAGTCAGAGTCAGCAGAGTACTGCCACGTGACTGGAAGCATAACATTGGAGGAGAGTGGTTTTCTGCACTCACCAATCATTGGCCCAAGAAGATTAGAGAGAAAAATTATTTTCCTTTTTATTTGTATATTAAAAGAGAAACACTGTTTTATCATTTTGATACCTCATGACTAGTAAATATAGAGGATTTTCATTTATTCATTGGCACTGACAGTATATTTCATTAATTAATACCCATCTCAAATCCCAAATTAGTCCAGCTGGATTGCTGTCACTGGAGTTTTCTTTGTTCATAAGGTTTCTGGGTTGCTTCCAAACATTAAAAAGTCACAATGTAGAAAAAACCTGTTGTACATTTCTTTTTCTGTGAACAACTTTACTCAGGGGAAGGAAATATGTGTGTATACATATATATATATATAATATAACATTTCCTTACTTGGTGTGACAATAAAACTGTGTGGTCACTTTGATTTTATCTTTCATCACCATATGTGCAAGCACTGTTGGTAGCAAAGAGTTCCCATTTCAATACTTTTCTCCATATTGAGTTTTGAAAAGGTCAGAACAAAAGTTAATATTGAACTTATTCTCAATATTTTGAAATATAAAGCAGTGGAAACTATTGGAAAGTTAAACCAAAGTGAAATTAAACAACAAAACAAAACAAAACAAAAAAAAAACAGCTGAAACAACACAATGTGTCTTACTTACTGAACCAGAGCTTCCACAGCAGGTTGTCATCACCCAAGTTGCCTCCAAATGAACACCTCCAGAAAAAGCCTTCATGATATAGAGTGATATCATTGATGCCCTCCTGCACTATCACATCTCCACGCTGAAAGAAGGAATCAAGGAAAGAATCTTGAATTACTTCTGAATACATTATTACTTTAAAACATCATAAGAAAAAGGTCTGTATAAATGTATTTATCTACGTGTGCCATGTTATCCGCTGATGTCATTAAAGCCTGCGTCTCAGGATCATGTGGGGCAGGTGTACAGTGTTGTTGCCACGACAGCGCGGAGCAGCTGCTAAGTCAGGTCGAGGGTTGAGCTGAGCAAGCACCTCTAACCTCAGACTGGTTTGATTTGGCGCCATGCAGGCGAGTACGCAGGTCAAGGGTGCTCCCATTCAGGAAACACTGATGGTCATTGATGGTCATTATTTTTATTATTTATTTTGCCTGTGATGTCATCCATAAAAAACCTCTCAGAGAAATGAAAGTAAAAGCTGTATTAACTGTGAAGAAGTTAGAGCCTTCAAGTCAAAACTTGTAATATCACAGGGTATTTTATTTTTAAATCAACCTTTTAAGACCTCATCGCACAATTTCTTAGGGTTAGGGTTTTAAAAATCAGATAAGGACTCCTATCAGTACTACAGGACAGTGGTTCCCAACCTGGGGGTCAGATACCCCAAAAATGAATGGCAAAAAAAATCTGAGGAATCACAAGACTATTAAATATATATCTTTTACACAACATGATCCTTCTGTTTTTAATAATTACTCTATAAATTGTGAAATACTCAATAGTTTTAACCTTTCGGGCCTAAAGAAATGTTTGAATAAAATCATTCAGGAAGGTAAAATCTGATAATAACTGATGCCAAACCTGCAACAAGGGGTCATACAAAGAGTCGGCTTTTTTTAAGGGGATACAGGCCATAAAATTTGAGAGGCAGCGCTGAAGAATTAAAACATACATTTGATTCTGATTGGATCCTGCACCTTTTTGCACATTATGCTATGTTATATATTGTGTTAGTGCTCTGAAAATAATACTTTTAATTTGGACCAGAATTATGATCAATTAGATTTAAAAAAAAGACACAAACATCATATTACTAACTACTATACTACATGTCACCGCTTTGGTTTTATTGTGGTGATATCGTATCGCAATTCCAGTATCAGTGCCCACTATGAGAAGTTAGGTATGTTCTAGTCTGGGATATTTGATACATACCATACCATACCACTGGGAGTACTGGTATTTGTATTTCTATCACAGGGCCACATGGTACAAGCTATGTCTCAATCACTGCATAGCTGCACACACTACACTAAACAGTGTCTGATTACAAGAGAGATCCTGCAGGGATGCCTCTCCACCCTCCAGTTCATCCACTAAAAGAATGATTGGAGCAACTGATTGCAGTTTAAAATAGAAGAGGTGACATTGATTGTATTTTAAAGATCCACCATGAGACCTTATAAGTACTTTATTGTGAGGGTATAGAGTTTAACCTTACAATACACCGTGAAAGCTCAAATACTATAAAATGCAAAAATAATAGACTTGTTGGGGTTATTTTTTATAAGAATAACTGACCTAACTTTAGTTCCTGTGGTCACAATTTCTCAACCTGAAATCATGATATGTGATAACTAATGTGCTTCTTAGACATAACATGTGATAAGTGACTCCTCTGAGCTCCCTTGATCTGCTGCTGCTGGGAGTCAAACACTTACCTCCACGGTCACGCCACCCGGGCCAACGGTTCCAGCAGGGTTTGGTTGGCAGCTCTCTGAGGCCAGCAGCCAGTAATCAGTTCCAAATGAGAGGAGGATGAACACAGCTGCCAGTGCCCCAAAGAGCCCGGCAAAAAACAACGCCACACTAAGCTTCATAGTCCAGGATTGACAAGCAGCTCGTCTACTGGATGCCCACACTTGGTCTGACTTTCCCTTCCAGCTACAGCGGGTGCATGTGAGGAGCAGAGACAGTCACTCCTCTTCCAGTGTAGTACATCCACCGAGTTCAGCTAGTTTATGTTGGGCTACTGGATCTTGTCTGTGTTATGGGAGGACAAAGTTGAGCACATGACTCCTTCAGACCCTGCTGGGGTCTGAGGCCAGCCCCCCCCCCATCCTAGCTATTTTTGGGGTTTGACTGAAGGCGGCTGCTCCTCTCCACTGTGGGCCTGAGTGTGTGAGGCAGTTTGGAGAGCGTGTAGGGAGGGGATCAACGCAGAAATAACCTGTGGCAACTGGACACCCAGCATCTGCACAGGAATGTCAGGCCAGAGTGAGACTGAAAGGACAGAAGAGGAGTTAAGTCTCACACAACACGCTGCCTCTGCCCCACCAGGACAACACACACGGAAACACACACCAGCACCATTTCCTGTAAATGGGGGTGATGACTGTTACTGTAAACGCACCTGTTAGTTCTTGGGGTTTTCAGATCACATTAATTATTATTAACTGAGGTTTTATAAACAGGTGAAATAGTCATAATGTTTTTTTTTAATTCACATACGAGAAGTATTTCTCAGAAAAAGTTCAGATGAATAACACAACAGCAGCATTTTATACACTGGATACAGTTGACAAAATACAGACTTGATTAAAACTACAAAACAGTCAGTTTAAAAAGTCACAGTGGCCTTAAGTACATTTACTGCCTACGCAACAAAATCCAGGCAAAGCAATTCAGCTCCTGCCACGTGCCAGTTGTTAATTGAAGTGCGTCAGGTTATTTATTTAATCTTCCACCAAGATGTCGTAAGTACAACTTAAAACAAACAGGTTTATAATCTTGTGGTTGTTAACAGTCAGTGTGAGTTGAGTTACTTGTTTTATTAGCATCTAAGAGGCATATTTGGCAGTGAACCTACACATTGACACTAGCAAATTTACACACTGACGTGACCCAGGTTACCGTCAGCCAGAAGCACTCCACTACGTCTGTGTGTGTGCGTGTGTGTGTGTGTGGGTGGGTGGTTGGTTGAGTGAGGGAGAGAGAGAAAATGTAGTTGTCAATTTTCACTTATGTCTTGTCTGCAGATTAAATAAAAGAACATGAACCAATGAGTAACATTTTCCATTTTGCTTTTGCAATTGTATTTGTATTAAACCAAATATTACATTTTTGCTAGTTCATCTGCTCATAAAGCAACCATCCTTTAACATAAATTGGCCACAGTGTTGGACACTTATTTTAAATTTGTCATACTCTATGTTTTATATTTTAAATGTAATGGTTTCTGGCTGAGGGTGTTTAAGACGCCCATAGATGAGGCAGGAGTCACAAATTCAAAGTGCAGGGCAGTTTTGTTTTATTTTAACTTCAGTGTAGATTTCTTTGTAAGTCTTTGCAAAGAGAGAATACAATTATTAACATTAAATATCTCAAGAGATATTGTTTGCAATACTAAAGGTAAATCAAACATTTAATAAGGGTGTTCACTTACAGGAGCCACACAACCGGCCAAGGTCAAAATTATACCACACATGGAGGAGGGCAGCATGTAGTTTTTCATCAAGGTGAGGAGGTTGCACCTGAAGGGGACAGTCCTTTCCAGGCAGGAGTGCTTGTGCTTGATGGGGACTTCTTGATGTTTAGGACTCTGTAATTTATCATTTTGAAGTTGTCTTCTTTATACTGTTTTAAGTGATACTAACAAAGTTTGTTTGAGCCAGTGACTCACTGTCCTACCATTTCTTGTCTAAACTACAAAACTACTTTAGCACCATTATAACTTAGGACAGACTGATCCAACATGCCAGAATTCCAGTTTACTGTTGTTCTAGCTTATTCATCATCCATCCATTTTCTATTCCCGCTCAGCTATCTTGGGCGGGGTACACCCTGGAGTCACCCTGGAGTCAGTCAGGCCAGTCACAGGGCTGACATAGATAGACAGACAAACCACTCACTCTCACATTCATACCTAGGGGTAATTTGGAGTCGCCAATTAACCTGTATGTCTTTGGATTGTGGGAGGAAGCTGGAGTACCCAGAGAGAACTCACGTAGGCACAGGGAGAACATGCAAACGCCACACAGAAGGGCCTGAGTCAACCAGGGATTGAACCCGCTTGCTGTGAGGCGACAGTGCTAACCATTACACCACTGTGCCACCCCTCATCATCCAGTAAAATACTCAAATACTGTATGTAGTTCTAAATACTAAACTAGTATAGATGTGATCACACTTCTGTTTAATTGCTCTATACAGTAAAGTGTTGCCATTCCCTATATAATAATGTTTTTATACTGCAACATTAAATGACCTATAGAAATACAGTTTATGGCAGCACTGTGGCCAGAAAGTTACAATAAAATCTTCCTTTAATTTTTTGCTGGGTGCTGTTTATAATGTTTTGGATGTCCCAGTTTGTCCAGCAGGTGGTGTAAAAGTAGCTCTAAATGCAATCGAAATGTTAAAACTGAAAACAAAATTGGGGAAAAAATTGTACCCTTCTATGAAATGGTTGGTTGGTTGAATGAATGGTTTTTATCATAGTGGTGAGTTAATTAAAGAACACAATTGAAAGACAAGCACTTGAATCATGGGATTAAAACTGTTGCGTCTTTTTTTTTAGTTGTTGATTTATTTGTTTTTAAGAACAATGGTATATGACCTAAGGTATACACGAATAAAAGATATTCAACATAATACATCAAAATATCTACAAATCCAAATAGAATAATGAATAAAAAATGTGTACTGTATACCTTCCTTATAAATATAATCGAGTTCATTATTTCATTTCTTTAATACAACATAGTATATGCTTTGTTCTTTGTAGTTGCATTTCTCTTATTTTATTCTATTTAAATTTAAATAGTTTATGAATTATCTGTGTGCAACTGAATCTCATTGACAGCAGAACTGATCCTTGAACCTTTTAAGCAAGAAATAAAGTGATGGGCATGTAAGAAAATCATTCATTTTTCAATGTTAATAAATAAATCTGTTCCTCTGTTTATGAATAAGGATTTTCCCATGCTGTGACATCAGCGGGCGATACCAAGTACCCGGGCAGCCGTGGGGGAGTTAAACCAAACAACATGGCAGTTCAGCACCTGGGAAATAAACCACGACTGCAACAGTCTGCTTCATTCCTAGATATATAACATAAACTCGTCTTTAAAACCAGCCTTCTTCAACCAGCGCCACATTTGTGCGGACGGATAAAACCAAGCGGTGTATTCCCACCCCCGCCTGTGAGTCCTCCGCCGGGACTGACTCCACAGTGGAGCCGATGGGCGCTTCCGCTCCGGCTGCAGCCGTGCGGTCACAGCGGGACGATGAACAGCCAGAAATGTAGCACTTTATTTCAGAAACCAAGAGGACGGACTACGATCATACAATGTATCTACGTGGTGGGCTTCATGGTGAGTAGCTGACTGACTCCTGACTGTCTAAACTGAGAAAACTCAAAAGGTACGATGTGGAAATAAGTTTCATAACTCAGAGATCAAGGATGTGCTTCACGTTCAAACTATACAAATATTTACATTTCCACTGTGTAGCCACTGTACTATAAAACATTTGTAATTGTGGAATTATGGACCTTATGTATAGTTTATGACACTATAAAAAAAATCTTGTATAAGGTCAGTAAAAACCCAACATCGAGGATCATGGGCACAAACTGCATTTTGTGGCATTTTGGAGGTTGTTTTACATCAAAACATTTTAGATCTAAAGTAAATTTTTGGTATTTTGAAATATGTCACAATAAATAAACAAGGTGTGCTGCTGCTAAATAAGGGGGGTGCTCCAGAACAGCAGGTTGTTTTGACACCTCAGAGTGTTTTGCTGTCAGTAAAATGTGTTGCAAAGTGGACTGGTGCTTCCTTAAATTCAAAGACATGATGAAACCCTGTGCTTGAAGTTATATCATAGTCAATGTACAAGCTAGAGTGTGTGTTTCTTAAGAGAATCCTATGATCCAAGTTGTTTTAAGAGCTGACACAGAGCTCAGTCCCGCCTCAGTGAAGGAACTTACATTTCAGCCTGAATAGCTGAAATCATCTAATTAAAGGTGACTAAAAGAATTCAGGAAGCTCAGTTTTCCGTCACAGGGAGCCGAGGAAAACCACTGGAGACAGTAATGCTTCTGAAAGTTAAACTATTAGTGTAACAAGCAGTGTTCGAACACTGTATGAACTGCTGTATGACTTCAATCAAGAATTTGGCAAGAGTTGCTCTGATCTCAGCAACGCCGATAAACAGGATGAGGGAGGACATTCATGCGGCTGCTGCAACTACCTCTAAACTCTCTGGGCTGAAAACTGGATGTTGGCTTTCTGTTTGATTTGTGCGTTTCCTTCTGCTCAGAGCTTTATGGTGTGATAAAATCCTGGTAGTAATGACAGCTTGATGCCTCTGGGCTCATTCTTGCCCTTCATTCTTTCTCTTTCACTTCCTTGTTTTCTTTAGGACTTGTTTGGGGTGAGCATGATCATCCCGCTGCTCAGCCATCATGTGAAAGCTCTTGGAGCAAGTCCCACTGTGGCTGGTATTGTAGGTAAGTTGTGTCCATTGCTCAAAGTAACCTGTTAAAGTTACATCATAGCAGATATACTTTAGGTTCAGATGCATGCATAATTAGGCAGCAAGTTGACAAGCTCTGACAAGCCAAACTGCAGCCAAATGACCGACCAAATAAGTATCTGCTTGGCAGAGTTAACACAGATAGACAGAGAGGCAAATCATCTAAACTTGAATAAAGTCACGAGGACACATAACTGCTAATCAAACATTTGCAACAACAAAGCACCACACAGTCATAATGTTTCCAACTTTAAATATCAGTGCTGAAATTAGAAGTTAATGAATCAGTTTGTCAACCAAATATAGAAACATGGACATGAGTTTTCTATCTGGATGTGCTTTCCTTATTTGTGTGTGTTTTGTATGTTTGCATGTATTTTCTTAAAGTACCAGTGTGAAGGATTTAGTGGCATCAAGCAGTAAGGTTGCAGATTGCAACCAACTGAATACCCCCACCCTTTTCCAAGCCTGTAGGAGAACGTGATAGCTTTCACTTCAGTGTGGTTTGTCTGTTCTAGGCTACTGTGGAAGCACACGATATGAAGATAGATATAGATATAGATAGGGCTCATTCTAAGCTACCAAAAAACACAATATATTTTTATTTTTAAGTGAAAATGTAACTGTTTAATTCTGAATATTAAATTCCATTTCTGCCACTACATCCTTCTAAATGGTACACAGTGGTCCTTTTAGGTGCATGGTGTTGAACCCTCAGGGCCACTGTAGTTTTGGATTGTTGCTTGAAACAAAATTGGGATTTGCAGTTTGTGCCATTTTCTGTCATTTTACAAAGTCAATGTTTAATAAATGAGGAGTAAAGTGATGGAGAGCCATGTATTGGTGATAGAAAATAATAATTTTCTGCAGCCTTAGTAAATATAATGTTGAAAATGAATGTGCTCCCCAACTTTACTTAGGTATGTGTGCAATAAACAATAATCTTCTATTGTCTCGTGGCTTCTTCTTGTACTTTTCTTCTTGCACATCGCTCAGATGATGTCGAGCTTTGAGGATGAAGTGTTAACATTATGTCAGTGTCCTGTACAGTTCCCTGTATCATTTTAACATTTTAGGCTCAGTGGATCTGAACATACATGTGTCTGCTCCTTGTTCTATATTCAAATGTGAATTACAACAGACATGAATTTGTTGCAGGGTCTACATATGGGATCTTACAGCTCTTCTCAAGCACAAGTAGTTGTAAGTATTGACTTTAGCTCTCTCTGGAAACTCCATCTCTGTCTCTAACCTCTATTGACAAGGCATGCTCATAGTTAGTGGCCATGATGGTTGCATTCCATGTCATCTCCGGTATTTCATGAAACAATAAACACTGGTTGTTTTAGGTTGGTAGTGGTCACACAATATACCCAGTCTCTGCCCATTCATACACACAAGCTACTCCTCGTTAGCCGCGGATACACAGATTTATCTTTTTACACAGAGATGCATTTTTTGACACCCCACGACTAGACACGTAGATGTTTTATCAGTGAACCAACTATTGAATAGTTTGATGAAATATCAGAGCGTTGGTGATTATGTCCAATGTCCAAACTCTTAACGCACAGCACTCGGCAGTAAGAACTGACACAAGATTCTCAGCTTTTCCACGTCTCACTCCTGCCGCGCACAGCTCCTGAAATTGGTTTAATTCTCAGGGGTCATGCGACAAATTAAACAGATAAGGAGATGTCTGTTGGTTCCCGCATGCAGACCGGCTGAATCCTGATAAATGTAGGAAGACGTAAACAGCTGGGTCTCTATGATAATCCCACCAGGCTACATCCAGAACACAGCAAACTCAATTGGTCCTAATTTCATTATTTCATCAGATGTGTGTCTGTGTGTGTGTGTGTGTGTGTATGTGACAGACAGAGAGAGAGAGAGGGTGAGAATCTAATAAAGGTCTTTAACAGTCTGTGCTGCTTAGTTGAGAGGAAACCAGGAGTTTTTGGGTGTCTGCTTAATTTTTAAATCTAAACACATAAGATACTTTTCTCTGTTCATCTCCCATTGTTGGGATTTGTCATTAATCCCCCAGTTGTTTTTATAGGACTGAACAATATGTATACTAATAAGTCATGTGTTATATATAATATCTAACATTATCTTTTACAAAATGGAATTTGTTTAATTTCCTGTGTGTGATTGGCAGGGCAGCTGGAGTGATGTGGTGGGACGACGCTACTCTCTGCTGACTTGTCTGCTGCTGAGCGCTCTAGGCTACGGCCTGCTCGGGATGTCCACCAGCATCGCTTTGTTTGTCCTCGCACGGATACCTGTGGGTAAGCAAAATGCAAAATGTTCCCTCACTGAAGACATTTTAACGTGACACAGCAGATATAATCACAGGTGTAAGAAATGAAACTAACAATGGCTGAATTTCAGTCCTGGGACAGTCGAATTAAACAGTCGTGTTAATGTTTCTAGTAACATCTGTGCTTTTTCTACTGTGAAAAAGGCCTATTGATGTCAATAATTGTATGTAAGTTGTATGTATGTAATGTAATTTAATGATATTGTTGATTTATTGATACTGTTTTTCTAAAACCATCTTACAATAGATCAAAATCAGAATATTGACCTCTTTATCTCTCGTTTTGTTTCATACATGCACCAAGAAGTATTTTTAAGATGTAAAAAATAGACAGTCATTTCAGAAATTAAGTCATTTGTGAAATGCTGGCTTAATTTTTGCTTTGGCATTAACTTCTCATTAAATTATACAAATAAAATACCAGTGTTACAGACGGAGCTCTGTTTTTTTTCCCTCTTGGGTGAAATGTAATTATGTACCAGTGGTATGAGATTTTACACAAAATTAAGGAATGAACCAATTAATTTTTTGCTTAAAGCCACCACCTTTGTCTTTAAAGGCAAGATCAGTCAGCGTCTGATTCTCACTGTGCACCGACTGTTTTCTGTCTCAGGTCTGTTCAAGCACTCCCTGTCCATCTGCAGAGCCCTGCTGTCAGACCTGGTGTCTGATTCAGAGCGCCCTCTGGTGATGGGACATTTCAATGCAGCCTCCAGTGTTGGCTTCATCCTGGGTCCTGTGGTGGGTGGGTACCTCACAGAGCACGAAGGCGGCTTTTATACCTCCTCCTTTACCTGCGCAGCCATCTTCCTTATCAATGCCGGTGGGTGGAAAATGGAGAGAAATAAGTGATTTAGTAGAGCTCATCTTTGTAATGTTTCTCTGACATTTTGTGCTCATTATTCCAGGGCTGGTCTGGATGCTGCCATGGAGCGAGACACTGATTCGCCGTAATGACACTAACTCAAGCAACAACACATATAATGGTTGTCATGACAACAACTGCAACAAGACGATTCACAATGGCTGCCATGCAAATAGTCACCACCCAGTGCTGGCAGCGGAGACACACCAGGGCTCTAGAGCTCCAGGAAAGCAGCAAGGTTTCCCCAGGTGGAGAGAGGTGGCTCTGCTCCAGCCTGCCTGGAGACAGCTTTCCTCAGTGGGCTCCAAGATCCACATGGTGGCCTCCTCTGACATGTGGGACCTCTTCTTGGTGCGTCTTCTGATGGCTATAGCTATCATGCTTTACTACAGTAACTTCTCTCTGGCAATGGAGGAGCGTTTCTCACTTAAACCAAAGGTGACAGGTTATCTGATTAGCTATAGCAGCACCTTAGGGGCCCTGGCAGGGTTCCTGGTGGGGCCAGTCACACAGCTGTATGGGAACAACATGCCAGCTCTGCTGCTGCACTCCACTGTTCTCACCTGCTCCCTTATTTTCCTGTATGCTGCTGCACCAAGTGTGTGGCAGGTGCTGCTCACCTCCACCTTCTTTGCCATTTCCACCACTATTGGAAGGACATGTATCACAGACCTGGAGCTGCAGAGGGGGGGTGTGCAGGCCAGTGGGACTCTGATTGGAGCGGGGCAGTCCGTCACAGCTGTTGGCCGAGTCCTGGCCCCTCTCCTCTCCGGTCTGGCCCAGGAGTTCAGCCCTTGTGGACCACCCAGTCTGGGAGTGGTCCTAGCTCTCGCAGCTGTGGGTCTACTGCTCATCAGGATCCCCAAGTGGGACAGGAGAGGGATGACAAAAATAACCAAACGCGGAAAGTCGGAGTAACTGAATGAATTTAAAATTATGAAAATCAATGCAAATCTACCACAAAGAAAGGTGCTCTTATTTGTAGGAGGCCAGCTGTGACAACGAACTGCAGACTCTTAGTGAGATCAATGTTTCCAGCTCAAATGCCTCTGCCAAAAGTATTTCAAGATGTGATGATGTCACAGGGTAAAGATGGCTCCTCACCACCAGCACTGCTGTCCATCTCTCAGGAAGAGCGGCCTCAAACCTCAAGTGTTGAGGTGAAGTCAGGGCCGAGAAGTTTAATCAGCTTCCTCCTGTGCTGAAGCTTGATCAGACAGAAACATGTGGGTCTTGCGTTTGCACACACTGCTTGGGACAGCTTGATTGGAAATAATGCACACTTTTATTTTTAATGTATATCCCCAACCACTATATTGTCCAAAGCCCCTAATGGCAGTGTTGGCCTGTTGATAATGCACTACAAGTCTAAATGACTTCATCTGCTTCACCAAAATAAAAGGCGAATCCCAGAAATTCATGAATGAGTTGAAACTAGTTACTGTGAGGAAATCAGGCTACCTGACTGTCCCAAGGTAGATTACACTGTTGTACTTTTGAAGAGGCCAAGTTGGCCGTAACTAGTTGAACACATTTTACCTCAATGCTAGTTGTTTCTTCGTATGCGCTGCACAGAAAATGGTTCCTGTGGTCGAATGTTTGCTGTAGTTTTGGACTCTTCAATTTTAACATTAGTTAATTTATCTTTAGGTATGTTTAAATGGATATTTAAAGTTAATTTAAAATGAATAATCATTCAGGTTTCTTTTAGTTGAGTTTCAACTGTATACTGAGACCCATTTCAAAATACCCCCTGCTTAAGAAGGCAAGTTGTATAAATGTATGTGAGTGAATCACATGTCAGTGAATCAAAGTACATGCCGGATTCATGCCAAAAGGTCACAAGTAATAAACAATGTTTTGTATATGAGTCTCTGGTGTTTCCAGTTGTATATATAGACATACATGTATATACATTCTTCCACCTTCCCTTCCCCTATGGGTGGAGCCTCCAGTGTCACTTTTATAGTTTACATTGTATCCATGGTGTAATTGAGAATGCTTCATAATAGCTTTTAAAATAATTGAAAGTTTGTTACAGAAAAAGGAAAAAATAATGAAGTGGGCCCAGATTTGAGCTCCATCAGTGTAACAGACATACAAACGGCCTACAGTCAGCATCACGAGTACTTCATACTGCACAGCAATAGTTCCTCATGTTAAACTAATATGGCCTATTCATGAAACTTCCTCAGTCACACTGTTCAACAGTAACAAACAAAATACAATACAATATTAGCATGCAAGGACTAAGAAATAATTAGTGAAAATAGAATAGTTTAAATTACATAATCTTTAAACATTAAAAACACCTACTGGAAGATTAAAAAAAAAAAACATGATGTGAACTGAAACTACACAGATAATATGGGCAGAATGACTCACTGTCCGCCTTCACTGTAGTGCACTGTGCTTCTGATGTGGCTGACACCTCTGACTTCAAGGTATTGCTGTCCAATATGGCTCAATTTGTAAGGTGGTTCACTTTTAATGAGAAACGTGTGGACCTCCTTGTTGTTGGTATAAATACACCGTCACACAGAGACCCCAGAGCTGCTTGAGAATCTGAGACTTAGTCTGTGGCAGTTCACCTGCTCTCGAAAGGTCAGGGACACTTTTACATCTTTTTCGGGTTCCACTGAGGCCACCTGAGCAGAGGGTTTTGTGCTGTGTTGTCTCTGGGTTCGGCAGCCCAGGCAGGAGATGGAGACAAAGGCTGCTGCTCCTCCTCTGCTGACGGTGCTTCATGATGCCCATTTCTAAAGTTATCAGGCGAGCCGCTGGCATTGTCAACGGAGGAGCGGAAGTGGCAGCGAGGAGCAGGGATGCGGGCATCACCGGAGTTTGTTCTAGACACACCGTGCCCTGCCCTGCCTCTCTCCACCCTTGTGTTTTCATCCAGGGTGTCAACAGAGGGCGCCTCTGTCAGGGTGTCTAACCTGCGTAGAGGCATCATGGCTCTGGAGGAGGAGCGTGCAGGCTGGCCAAACCGAGAGCGTCTGGAGGGGTAGGCCAACTCTGGCATTGTTTCTTGATCATCTGTGACAGGTGAAGAAAATTGTCAAATTCAAAGTATGTGGATCACAAAGTTAATAAAATTCATGAGAGGGGCATGAATGTCTATGTTGAATATTTAAGCAGCTTACCTGTGTAGCTCAGCCTCGCAGGAGGGAATTTCGAGTCCAGACTTTTCCCAGCAGGAAGTGAGAAGTATTTGTGGGATTTGGGCACCACCTGGGAATAACAAAGAAACAGCAAAATGGAAAAGAGGCAGGTGGAGAGACAAAGGAGAATGATGAGTAGGAATGGGAAGCAAACCTCATGTTTAATGTGGGATGCTTTCATCTCAGCATAGACAAGAGATAATTAACCTGCAACTCAGAATGTTCAATTCTAATTTCACTTAACTAATTTTACTAAAAGGCTGAGAACATACTGTTTGTAGCAAGACTCATAAGATAGCTCAAGTCAATACCGGTCAAAGTTATAGTTATAGTGCTTCCTGTTTACCGATGACTGAAAGCTGCTAGGTCGGAGGCTGCGGCGGATGCTGGCGTGGCGTCTTATCAGTATCTCTCTAGTTTGGGTTTCGTTGGGCAGGGCATGCTTATTTGTGTATGCCACCGTCTGGTGAAAGAAAAGAGAAAAGGTACAAAGCACAACGTCAGACAGAAGATTTAGACAACTACTGGACAGAGATTCCACCACTGTGGATGTGTCCATCTGTAATAAAGTTCAGGCTTCATGACTTTAGGTCAGTAACATCCACTGACTGTGGGGACAACAAAGGCTGAGACAAATACACAGTTAAGATGCTTTCAGGAGAAACCACTGAAGCTTGGATTACTCAACCAAAACCGGCCACACCTGTTTGAGCCACAATGGTCTGTGTGTGTGTTTGGACTTGTGGCGATACGTATGCCACAAGAACCTCTTCCGTGCAGCATAACCATTACTATCAACATAGCTCTTTCTTACCTACAGCTATTAGATAGGCTTAAAGCAAACATAACCACCTTTCAAGCACTCTAAAGGTTGCTACAGTTCTTCGGTGAAATGTCTCATGTCAACAAAATGCCCTTATCTATTTCACAAAAGGTCAACATGGTCAGACAGAATCAGAGCCGATTCTGTTCTATTAACATTACAGTTCTTCGTTTTAAGAGAATAAAGAGTCAAAATCATAAAAACACACAAGGCACACTGTTAAAAGCAGCAACTCTAACGTGATACGAGTGGTGAGACTTGAAAAAGATGGGGCCATTACAATAATCTGTTCCCAAGGAACAGAAGCATATGCTACCTATTTGTCTACACATCAAAGCGTCTCTGTGGCTTTCTAAAAGGGTGATGTCATGTCACTAATGGAAAAGTACTGCCGGCCACAGACTGTGGCTATGCAAAACAGCGCCAAGTTTCAGTGCCTCGAGTAATCACATTGTTATGTGTGCGTAAGGCCTCACAGCATGTCGACTGTATGTTTCCAGTTTGGAGAGAGGAATGATAATGACATCTGTTCACATTTCAAGTTTTCAGACAATGCGTTTAACAAAGAGACACCACATGATTTTAAGAGGAAGAATTTTAGATTTTTTTTTCCTTTTCAAGCATCTATGGGCTTTTTATGTTAAGAAACATAAATTAATAAAAATAATCGGGGTATGACAACTGCTGCATTTGGGGAAAAAATGCATGTGGCTTAATTTCAGAAGTTGAACATTTTCAGCTATGTAGAGGAGCACATGCGAGACCGGGCTGCTGTTGTTGACTGTAAGCAAAAACAACAAGAGTTCAAATCTCATACCACCGTAGCTACTGTAAGCAGCTGAAGGTTTACTACGACGACAGCAAAATGCAAATGCATGAGAACTGGTGGTGGCTTTCTCCTTTTACTCAAACCTGCTGTGCCTATGGGAGCCAAGTGGTTGTAATTCTTGATTCATGGGACAGAAAATAAAATTTTAAAAAAAAATCAAAGCTCCCCTGCATACATTTGCAATTTTTTTTGTTTACTTTTCTCTAATATTTATTGTTATTGTAAAATACTGGATACTTTTAGTCTTTAACAATACTATGTGTTTTATAAGATTATCACATGGAAAATTATAATCTGAAATGTAACCATAATGGAGTAAGATATATCTCTCTAAAATGAGGGAGGTAGAACTATAATGTAGCATAAAAAAGGATATACTTTACTTTACACTTTAGCACACACGGCTAAAACTGAATGGTGTGCACACAGCTGATATCCTGCAAGACTATTTATTTTCTCACCCGTTGCCTGATCTTGTACATGTTCTTGGACAGGATGTCGTGCATGTTCTTCAGGTCACCAGCCAGGAACTTCCTCTTAGGTTTAGCGGAGGTTTTCTTTTCCTCACTGAAGGGCAGATAAAAAGAGAAATTGAGAGAAGTCAAGTTATTGATTTGACCAAACGATAATTAGGTGCCGTAACAGTGACAGAAACAGAGAAATGATGAAGGCTTCATACTAAAGAGAGACAATGGACGGAGCAGCACTGATGTCTCCAGACACCGTGTCCAGGATCTCCATGGCGTTCTGCAGTTCCAGCTTTTTATACAGTGCTACAATACTGGACTGTGCACGGCTGTCTCGGATCAGGATCTTCCGCAGGATTCGGTTGTTGAACTTCATAAACCTGACACAGGGAGAGATACAGGATCTGTGAAGGGCCTGCTGCAGTGACATCCTGTGGCTTCAAAATATAGAGGCAACAGAGCGGTCAAACAAACCTCCTGAAAAGATTAAAACCAACAATGTGTCCATAATGGAGGAACGTGTCACCCAGTGCCACAGTGTGGCTCATAGATGTGATTTTAATAGTATTTGGACAACAATAGAGCACTATTATGCAGAGGAACAAATTATATCAAGCTTTAGCTACACAAACAATATTGTTGACGGAATAGACTCGTTGTTGATTTTGTGCTGTCATGGGATTTATTGGCAATAAGAAAGATACAACAAATATTTGATTATAAGGCAGCTAATTCTTTAAAGTGCCTTAATTTGAAAGTTGCATATCAGATGAAAAGTGTGAGAATCAAAGCCCTTTTTATTAGTAGAATACCAATTCGAGGAGGTGGACAAGTCATCATATTTAATATTTGCAAATATTTTATATGTATAACTGCAATTTTAATTTTCACAGCAACCTTCTTGTCTCCTAACTCTACTTGTGATTTGATTTTTGTCTTGTTTGCATGTTACAGCTGCTGTTTATGTTAGTATATATAGTATTTAGTAATTTGTATTTAGATTTTTCATGCTGCATATTGTGTAGAGGAAAAGTACATTTAATTCTAGTTTTTAAAAGTTCCTTATCTATAACAGGTATGAATTCTTATAATTCTGCTGCTCAACTTCCCCGCAGGGAATACATTTATGTAATCTTAAAATCTTTTGCAGGTGGTGACTAGATAAAATCTCTGATCCATATCTAGACACTTGGTTTCTTCTGTACTGCAGCCACTTGCACTTCTTGCTTTTTGCACTCAGTCTGGTCTTCAGCAATGAACTACATGGTCAGTGGGATTGATGCCACTTGACTGACCTGATGAATTTGTCTGTTTTTAGGTTTAAAACTGAGGTACTGTCTGTACAAATAGATACACTGTTCACCCAATATGGATATAAATAGCCTCAAACCTTAAAGTCACTTAACCCCATTGTAACTGTTCCATTGTAAATGAAATATGCTGGAGTATGACGGCAAAAGAAACATTTAATTTCCACAACACTGCCTGACTGCTCTGTATATCCTTGCATGTTCTGACTGGTTAAATCAAACTTAAAATCTGCATTCTGACACTCGTCTCACAAGACAAACATGAAGAGTCGTGACAACAAAGTCATGAGAAAACAATAAAATACTGCAGAGAAAAAAAAACTGACATGAGACAAAGGGAGGAGTGTGTGCAGTCCCGTATAAAATTTTAAAATAAAGCACACACACATTGAGACAACATAAAGAAAGAGAGATTTGTTGACTTGAGTTACTTACTATGAAACCAGAACCATGATACATCTATGGGTTTATAAGAACTGTAATTCATTTGAAATGTGTTCATTGTGTTTATAATGGCCACTGAAACAAACTAACTTGTTGTTGGGTTTTGGACATAAAAGTTGGAGAAGTGCTTAAACAATGACTAAATTAATTACATAAATAAATTAGAAATAAATATTATAAATAAGTTATTATTAAGTAAAATATTTCAGAGCACTGAAACATTAGTGTCACTCTGATGGAGGAAACTGTTAAGGTTCTGGATGTTGCCGCCTGCATCGCCTCAGACTCTCAGCCTGCCCGCTCCGGCGCTGCCGCCTGCTTCGCCTCAGACTCTCAGCCAGCCTGCCCCGGCGCTGCTGCCTGCATCGCCTCAGACTCTCAGCCCAGCCTGCCCCTGGCGCTGCTGCCTGCATCGCCTCTGACTCTCAGCCAGCCTCTGCCCGGATGCGCTTGCTGCCTGCATCGCCTCAGACTCTTCAGCCTGCCTGCCCGGCGCTGCCGCCTGCGTCTCCTCAAGCTCCCGTACTGCGTCTCTGGCGTCCGTCCGGTCGGCACTCCAGTACGGCCCTGGCCCCGCACCAAGGACTGGTGCCTACGTGACTGTTCTGTTCTTAGTTTGAATAAAAGAAATCCTTGGTTTGACCGGTAATCCCCTCTTGTCTCCTGGTTATTAAGTCTGCATTAGGAGATCCATTAAAATCCTAAACTTAACCTTAACAGAACAGTCTGGCCTAAAAGCTATGGATCCCTGCAGACCAGGACCAGGAGCCTGGACCGGCACAGGTCCGGGCCGCTGTGACCCAGCAGGGCATTTTGCTGGGCCAGCACGAAGCAAACATTAGAGCTCTGGTAGAGGCAAACCAGGCACTCACCAATCAGGTCTCCTCGCTCACTTCACAACTCACCTCTCTTCTTGCTTCTGAGACCCCTGCCTCCCCTCCAGAACCAGAAGCCGAACCCCCTCGGGATATCCACTCTGCTCCTCCAGAGTCCTTCA
Organism: Scortum barcoo; assembly: GCA_023238725.1. Taxonomy (NCBI): domain Eukaryota; kingdom Metazoa; phylum Chordata; class Actinopteri; order Centrarchiformes; family Terapontidae; genus Scortum; species Scortum barcoo. The sequence continues at coordinate 16,584,405 of CM041550.1, forward strand.
GTGGACAGCCTCACCTGTGTCGGGGTTTTCTCTTCCACTGCAGCCTTCAGTTCCAGCTTCAGCCCGTCTCCTTCACCACCGACATCGCCAAGATCCACTACATTCTGGGTCTGCTCCAGGGAAAGGCGCTCACCTGGGCGGAAGCCAGGTTCGCCCAAAGGAACGCTGGAGGGGGTGTCTTACCGTGAGTTTATTGAAGAGTTTAAGTTAGTTTTTGATCGCCCAAGAGCTCTTGTTTTTGTGCTTCTTCTTCCCTACTGAGGCTCTCCCAGGGACGCGCGTTCTGTGGAGGAGTACACGCTGGAGTTTCGAACGCTGGCCGCGGAGGTGGACTGGACGCAGGATTTCCTTCGTGCAGCATACGTCAACGGGCTAAGTGAGCGGATGAAGGACGAACTCGTCTCCCGGGACGATCCCCAGGAGCTCAACGATCTTATCGACGCTCGACTCCAGGCCCGCCGTCGTGAGCAACGCCTGGATCCCGTCTCTTCTTCTCCTCCTCTCCAGCCAGCCCAGCCCCTCCGGGCTGCCTAGCGACCCCTCCGCGAACGCATCCAGGGCAGTCCCCAGAGATGAACCCATGCAAGTGGGGAGAGCCTGATTAACACCGGAAGAGCGAAGCAGACGCATCCGAGCCGGTGAGTGCCTATATTGTGGTCAGATCGGCCATTTTCTGCCTGCCTGCCCACGGAGGCCAAAAGATCAGGTCCGCCAGTAAATATGGGGGTGCTGGCGGGCACGCACCCAAGACCCCAACGGCCACCGGTCACGTTTCCAGCTCCAGGGCACTGTCTGCTACCAGCTCCAGCATCTCCTCCTCCAAGCGCTGGTAGACTCCGGGGCTGAGGAGAATTTTTTGGACCTGGCCGTCAAGTGGCCGCTCAGGCGGGTGTTCCCTTCGAGCCCCTGGAGAAGCCCCAGAGATGCGCTGGCAGTGGATGGGAGGATCATGGCTCGCGTAACTCATCGTACTCAACCTCTCACCCTGGTCATATCCGGTAATCACACTGAAGAGATTCAGTTCTTACTGATTTCTGCTCCTAACACTCCCCTGATTCTAGGGTTTCCCTGGCTGGCCACCCACAACCCACATCTGGACTGGGCCCGGGGAAAACTTTTGGACTGAAGCATCCGGTGTCATGAGACCTGCTTACGGTCTGCCCTCTCACCCGCAACAGAATCAGCCGGTCCCTGTGGCAGTTCCGCGCCGATGGATCTATCTGGCGTCCCAGAGGAGTATCATGACCTCAAGGAGGTATTTAGCAAAGACAGAGCTCTCACCCTGCCCCCACACCGTCCTTACGATTGTGCCATTGACCTGATCCCCGGCTCCCCACTTCCCTCCAGCAGGCTCCACCAACTCTCCCGTCCAGAAAGTGAGGCCATGGAAAAATACATTAGGGAATCACTGGCGGCTGGCCTCATTCGACCATCCAAGGCTCCACTGGGAGCCGGGTTTTTCTTTGTTGAAAAAAAAGACTCTTCTCTACGCCCCTGCATTGATTATCGAGGTCTAAACAACATCACCATAAGAAACAAATATCCTTTACCACTCATTGACTCTGCTTTCACCCCCCTGCAGGGCGCCGTGATCTTCACCAAACTAGACCTACGTAACGCCTACCACCTGGTGCGCATTCAGGAGGGAGACGAGTGGAAGACTGCCTTTAACACCCCACTTGGTCATTTTGAGTATTTAGTCATGCCCTTTGACCTCACTAACGCACCAGCAGTTTTTCAGGCATTAATCAATGATGTCTTAAGGGATTTTTTGAACCGTTTTGTTTTTGTATATCTGGATGACATTCTCATATTTTCCCGTTCTCTCAAGGAGCACCAGTCCCACGTCCGCCAAGTCCTGCAGAGGCTCTTAGAAAACCGCCTATACGTCAAAAAAGAAAAGTGTGAATTCCACGCCTCCCGGGTCAGCTTTCTGGGATTTATCGTCGAGAGGGGGCAGGTCCAGGCTGATCCAGAGAAGGTTAGGGCAGTGGCAGAGTGGCCGGTTCCAACCTCTCGGAAACTATTACAGCGCTTCCTGGGCTTTGCCAACTTCTACCGCCGGTTCATCCGTAATTACAGCCAGGTAGCCGCCCCGCTGACCGCTCTCACCTCCCCAGCCCGTGTCTTCCAGTGGGGGCCCGAAGCTGATCGAGCGTTCAGTCAGCTTAAACACCTCTTCACCTCGGCCCCTATACTCGCCCAGCCTGATCCGGCCTCTCCTTTTGTGGTAGAAGTGGATGCGTCAGATGTTGGAGTGGGGGCTGTCCTTTCCCAGAGACAGGGCCCCGACGCTCACCTCCACCCGTGCGTGGAACTCCTCGCCGTGAAGCTGGCTTTGGAGGAGTGGAGACACTGGCTAGAGGGTGCGGTTGAGCCTTTCGTCGTGTGGACAGACCACAAAAACCTTGCTTACATCCAGTCCGCCAAAAGACTTAACCCCCGCCAGGCCCGGTGGGCATTATTTTTCAGCCGGTTCAATTTCTCCCTCACCTATCGCCCTGGCTCCCGCAATACTAAGCCTGACGCCCTCTCCCGTTTGTCCACAGTGGAGGATGCACCTCGCAGCGCGGAAAACATTCTTCCTGCAAGCGTCCCGACATTATTATAGCGTCTCTAACCTGGGGGATAGAGGAGACCGTGCGGCGTGCCCAGGAACAACAACCTGACCCGGGGGGGGGGTCCGCCGAACCGTTTGTATGTTCCGGATGCCGCCGTCCGCGCTGAGGTTCTTCACTGCTGGTGCCACTCCACAAAGATGGCCTGTCATCCTGGAGTGAATCGGACCCTGTCCCTAGTGAAACGCTTGTTCTGGTGGCCCACGGCTGAGAAGGATGTCCGGGACTATGTGCTGGCCTGTTCGACCTGTGCCCGAGGTAAAAGCACTCATACGCCCCCCGCCGGGCTCCTCCGGCCCCTCCCGATTCCTGGTCGGCCATGGTCTCACATAGCGCTCGATTTTGTCACCGGACTGCCCTCCTCTGCCAACAACACCACAATCCTGACCATAGTGGACAGTTTCTCTAAAGCTGCCCACTTCATAGCCCTTCCCAAGCTGCTTTCAGCGCGCGAGACGGCTGACCTCCTCACGTCTCACGTTGTGCGCCTCCACGGCATCCCTCAGGACGTCGTGTCTGGCCGCGGGCCCCAGTTCATCTCTCGTGTCTGGAAAGAATTCTGCAGAGTGCTGGGCATCACAGTAAGTCTTTCGTCTGGTTTTCATCCTCAAACTAATGGGCAAACAGACCGTACCAACCAGGACTTGGAGTCTGCCTTACGGTGTGTGGTCACCGCAAACCCCAGCTCCTGGAGCTCTTATCTTCCATGGGTGGAATACTCACACAATTCACTCACCAGCTCGGCCACCGGCTACCAACCACCTCTGTTTCCCAGGCAGGAAGAGGAGCTTTCCATTCCGTCCGTGCAACATCACCTCCAGCGTTGCCAGGCCGTGTGGCGCCGAGCCTGAGCAGCCCTGGAAGCCACTGCCAAACGGGACCAGCGGACGGCTGACAAGAAGCGGTCCCCGGCCCCTCAATACATCGTCGGCCAATCCGTCTGGTTGTCCTCAAGAAATATTCCCCTCCGAACTGAATCCCGTAAACTTTCCCCCCGGTTCCTGGGTCCCTTCACCATCCAGGAAATTATCAACCCTTCAGCCGTCCGTCTCAAACTCCCTGCTTCTATGCGCATCCACCCCACATTTCATGTCTCGCCTCAAGCCAGTTGTCACCAGCCCACTGTGCCCTCCGGCCGATCCCCCTCCTCCCCCCCGGTTCATCGACGACCACCCAGCCTACACTGTGCAAAGGCGGCTGCTGGATGTCAGATGGCGGGGCAGGGGACTCCAGTACTTGGTCGACTGGGAGGGCTATGGCCCGGAAGAACGCAGTTGGGTTCCTCGCAGACTCATCCTGGACCCTGACATGGTAAAACAGTTTCACCAGGATCACCCTAACAAGCCTGGAGGGTCACCTAGAGGTGCCCATTGAGGGGGGGGTACTGTTAAGGTTCTGGATGTTTCCCTATGTTTTCCCTTTCCCCTTTTCCCTCGTGTGTTCATGTTGTGGCATTTGTATCCCCTGTCTGTCTGTCATGTCCTGTCTATGGTGTTTGTCTGTTCCGGAGGGCGAGGAGATTACCTGCGGTTAATCATTTCCACACCTGGTCTCACCTGCACACCTGCCGCTGATCAAGCCAATCAAGCCACCACCTCCAGGAAATAAAAGCCGGCTTCTTCATCCACTCCCTGCCAGACTGTCTGTTTGCCACCCTCGGTAATCCGCAGCTCTAGCTCTCATTTAAATCATTCTGCCAGCAACTAACCGTGTTCTCTGTTTGTTCCGTCCCAGATCCTGCCACTCACTTCCCCATCTCAGATTCCTCGTCCTCCTCCCGGATCCTTCGCCTCCAACTGTCAACCCTGCCTGCCTGCTTCCGGTGCTTTCCTGCCTCCGCCTGCATCGTCTCAGACTCTCAGCCTGCCCTGCTCCGGCGCTGCCGCCTGCTTCGCCTCAGACTCTCAGCCTGCTGCCCAGCCTGCCCGGCGCTGCCGCCTGCGTCTCCTCAAGCTCCCGTACTCCGTCCGTCCGGTGCTCCAGTACGGCCCCGCACCAAGGACTGGTGCCTACGTGACTGTTCTTAGTTTGAATAAAAGAAATCCTTGGTTTGACCGGTAATCCCCTCTTGTCTCCTGGTTATTAAGTCTGCATTAGGAGATCCATTAAAATCCTAAACTTAACCTTAACAGAAACTGAACACGACACCAAAAACTGCTCAGACAACATTCCTACACAGTGTCACAGTGAACAATAGCACCATCAAAAAAAAAAAAAACAAACACAAAGAGGGAAACCGAGAGCAGGTAAACCATCCCTCCATCCGGTTTCACTACAGATTCGTTTTCTTCGAACTTCATTATATGAGGCAGCTCAGCCACAAGGGCTTAAAGATGTGAAGAAAGTGTATGTATGTATGCATGCATGTTCCAGGCCACTCATGACTGAAAATAAAAGCTTTTTGTTAAGCAGAATTAGCAGAACAGGGCAGGAACAGAGACAGTTCTTACTTGTCCTTCCAGTAGAAGCGGCTCCACTGTCCACAGAGGTCCTCTATGCCGGCTATGGTGTGCTCCATGAGCTGAGGGGAAAATGAAACATTAACACTGTTGTATTTGTGTTAGACAGCGTGTTTTTCCACACAGTCGAGGTCTGTGGCATACCCTGCAGTGAATCTCTACATTGATGGTATCTAGGTTGCGGTTGCTTCTGCGGACATTGATGAACTCAATCAAAGGTCGAATGCTGATGCCCTGCGGAGAAGATAAAGGAAGATCATAGATTCAAATTGATTGTTTTCGATGTGGTATGGGGAACAAACCCTCAGAGTCCACAGCACAACGTACATGCAGACATAACACACCACACAATAAATAATAATTACAATATTCCTCTGAGGACAGTGAAAAGAAAAAAGTGTTAAACAAACCAGAATATGTTTTATATTTTAGATTTTTCAGAGTAGCCACCTTTTGATTTGACAGTCTCAAACACATTATTTAGAAGGCAAGAAATTCCACAAATGAAGACACACCTGAAAACCACTCCAGGTGACTACCTCATGAAGCTGACTGAGAGAAAGCCAAGAGTGTGCAAAGCTGTCAGCAAATCAAAAGGTGGCTACTTTGAAGTATCTAAAATATAAAACACTTTTTTCTTTACTATATAATTCCACGTGTTCTTTCATAGTTTTGATGTCTTCAGTATTAATCTACAATGTAGAAAATAATAAAAAATAAAGAAAAAACATTAAATTGAATGAGAAGGTGTGTCCAAACTTTTGACTGGTAGTGTATAAAATACTACAACCTTTACAGCCACCAGATCTAAACCTAGTTTCACACTTTTGGAAGATTTTGGAGAAGTGTTAATGCAATGCTCTCCAGCACCATCACCATGAGACCAAATGATGTATATATAAACTTTCATCTTCAAATCCATTTAGTGATGTCTGTGACTGTGTCTGACACTGTACGTCTTTTTGCTGTGTCTGGCTTTGTTTGTTTTTCTTTCTTGATAAAGAGCTCTTGAGTTCAATGAGATTATCTGATTAGATAAATGTTTTCTATATAAATGAGGGAATATCTTGCAGAGGAATAGAGTTCATAGAGTTCCAATACAGACTTAACTTGTTCGACAGACAAATTGATTTGCATTGAGTGACTTCATAATATGTTTTGAACATAACCAAAGTGTTGGTGCTGTCTTACCTGGAGAAAGACAGTGAAGAGGATGATAGCGATGGTGGCGGTGACAAAGAGATTCTTGCGGCCGATTTTGTCAGGAAGAGTGAAGACCAAGGCGAATGAAATTGCCCCTCGCAGGCCACCATAGGCTAGCCCAAATTGATCTTTCAAGTTAAATGGGATGGTGCGGAAAGGGTTAATGATCTGAGTCAGCACCAAGACACCTGGGAGGGATAGGTAGAAAAAAAAAGTCATGATGTAATTTTTTCAGAAGTTTCACATTAGCCAGTTTAAATCTGCACTAATTCATGCACTTCATATTATCAATGAATAAAGTGACATTGTGTAATCTGCCGTCTCCTTACCCAGACCTCTCCATACAAAAGCAAACAGCAGCGTGAACAGGATGTAGCCCCAGTTCCACTCGTGCTCTGTCGTTATGGTCACGACACCGAGGAAGAAGAAGATGAGGGTCTCGGAGATGGAGCCGAGCATCTTGATCACATGGCGGATGGTTGTGCAGGAACGCTGGGAGACATTTTCCTCCACATAGTACTTCATGGTGAGAGCACACATCACAATGCTGCGGAAAGACATGAAACATGGCTGTGTATTCTGTATTCTTGCAGCGCCATTCTAATATTTGGACCTGAAAATACATTTCAAATTTACTCACGCCATGATGGACGAGATGGCAAAGAGCTCAGCCACCAGATAGGCCAGGTAGCTGTACATGAATATGAAGAGCGGCTCAATTTCTCTGACCTTGAAGGTGAACCTTGTGGTGAAGGCGGCCACGAAGCCAAACAGGATGCCAAAGACCATCCCGCCGAGCCCGACCACGAAGAACCTCGCCACCCCAAGGAAAACATCCACTGGCTCCACAACCGGCATCTCCGCCACAAAGCTGAACATGTTGTATAACACCTGAAATGAAGACAGTCCTTTTTTTTATGTGCAGCCAATACATCCCTGAAAAAGGTCATGGGTGGTGTCAGGGGCTGCGGCCTCTAATGACACAGTTGAAGATAAGAGTGATTTATTGCAATATTTACTCTGCGCTGTTTGCAATTTGATAATCTCATTTCAATGAGCGCGCAAAATGACTCACAGAAAAGCAGAATTTGCCCTTTGCTTCCTCCTATGGCTCATTCAAACGATACTGCCGGTGATATTTTTGCTCCTCGTTAACCAACCAAATCCCCCAGTTTGTCTGTGGGACTCAGCTCAGAGCCATTTTCTTCCTATCTAAGATTTAAACCTTAAAAACAAGTACTTTAAATTTAAAACTTTAATTCTGAAAAACTGCTGGGCACTGCTGTTATTTATTTTTGGGGACTATCTTAAAGCAGCAGGATGGTGTATGTAGGATAGACTCTAAATAAACAACAGCGCTGTTCATTGTAATGAAGCTGTGAGGCTCACCAATGCGCTTTTTATAGTTTTTGGACAACTGTGGCACAAAAGATTAAGATATTTCAGGCTTTGGATACACTGACAATACTTTATTGTGGGATTGGCATTGAGTATTGGCTTTGCTCTATTTTGTGGGATTATATAAAAAATATAAAATATCCTGAAGATCACGTTGTAATGCCTTTTCTGCTCTGGGCTGAGCCAATCAAACACAAGAGATTTAAAGTTAACAAGCCTTGAAAGTGTCAAGTCTCGTGGGTGAATGTTCGTCTTCACTTTCTGCACCAGCTGAGCTACTGTGTACTAAACAAAAGTTCACCACAGGTTGTTGTAGGTGGGTGGGTGTGTTTGAGCACAATATGAAGAGGGCGAGGGGGGAAATTTGAGCACGAGCTTGCTTCAGTCAGGTCTCAGACCATGATGTGTGTGTTAACTCCTCCCCTGCGGCCAAATTAAACAGTGACCTTGGAAACTGGTTTGGCGGTATCAGAGTAAACTGCTCACCTCTGCACACACACACTCCCTCACTTCCATTTTAGAGAGATTTATCTGTTCAGCTATCTTTACCAGTGAACAGACGTTTCCCTCCCACACAATGTGTTTTCATGAAAGCCCACTAACCTATAAAATTTTTTAAAAAAGGAGTGCAAACAGTTGCACAGGTGGCTCAGTCGGTAGAGAGCGCGCACACATGGATGAGGCCATGGGCCTAACTGCAGCAGACCCTGGTTTGATTCCCATGCCTGGGGCCCATTTGCTGCATGTCTTCCCCCCTCTCTCTCCCACCTTTCATGTAGCTACATAGCTGTCCTATGTACAATAAAGGCTAGAAAAGCCCAAAAAAATAACTTAGTGAGTGAACAAATTGTTTGTATGTGTTGAAATCTGAACTGAGGCTTTAGAGGAAGAATAGAAAAGCTTCAGACAATACGATACTGGATCTGCCATTTCATATAATAGCAGTCTTGAAATTAAGGGTCAAAACTGGGTCTTAAATGGTAGGTGGGGTTACAATAGTCTCCATAATGAAAGGTATGTCTGTGATGCAGATTTTTAGAGCTTAATACTAGGTTTGGGTAAAATACCTAAATTTGACATAACTTCTTTGTAGGACACGTATGAATCAGTTTCTTTTTTCTCCTTCTGTTCTGATAGACTGCAGTTTGTAACAACACCAGTTGCAGCACTTTCCCAGTTAAATCTTCTCTACATGTAATGTGTATTTGGTACCTAAAATATGCCGATTATCCTGACCAATCTGACCATAAACACACTTTGAGGGGTTTGTAACAGCACTTTGCTCATTACTTTAGACAACACAACAAGTCCCACTAAACCTGCACAACCTCACACATGTTAACGGTTCCTGCCTCAGCCCACTCACCACAGTGACAGCATCGCTGAAAGAGGGATTCCCCAAACACCACGATGTAGAGCTGCTCGTTCACGGACACGTCCTCGAACACGTTCAGCACGGCCACGGGGTCCACAGCCGAGATGATAGAGGCAAACAGCAGGTTCTCCTGGAGGTTGATGTCCTGCACACCAAACGCCTCGATCTGGCAAATGCCAAACAGGGACATGCCGATGCCGATGCTGTTCCACAGAGTCCCCACTACTGCGAACCACAACACCTGAGAGACACACAGAGAGGAAAATGTCAAATTGTTTTTTTTTATGGGGGGGGAAGGAGGCTTCTTAAGGAATCTGTAGGTGACTTGTAACGGACGTGCGTGCCGATGTTTTCAAAGAAAGGCCTGGTGGGCATGAAGTAGCCCGAGTCAAGGACAATCAGGGGCAGCATGTAGAGGAAGAAGACAGTGCTGCTGAGTACAGCTGGGGGTTCCTCGTGCACAGAGTGCATGATGGCACCCACGATCAGCCCAATGCTGATCAGAAGGCAGGTCTCCGGCACCCAGACGGTGATCTTGTGGTACACATGGAACCCTGGGCAAAGGAGAAGTGGCTTTAGTTAGCACTCAAAGAGCTCACCTACATCCTCTGTGAAAGGGCCACACCTGTCACTCACAAAACGGTGATCTGTAACACGTCAACGTCAATACAGTTTGAGCATATGTTACTGTTACTCACCAATCTTTGCGAATGAAGCCAGCAGCACCCAGAGAGTGATCTCAAATGGGATCTGTATTCTTGGGTAATTCATTGTAAACACAGGTAAATTTTGCTTTTCTGCCTCCGGATACGCCTGGGGTCCATTATCAGGTTTGATGGGGGGCAAAATCGTGACACCACTGGTTGGTTTGAGTGGGATTTCACCTCTGGAGCCGTACAGAAGACTCAAAAAGGTGAAAGTAATGAGTAAAACTCCTGTTCGTCTGATCAGCCTTAAATCCATGGTGCACAAAACTCGCAGCCTCCTCACAGTGATCCAACCAGATGTGAATATCAATCACTCCATCCAGCCTCCAGAGGGAAAAAAAGAAGGAACTCAGAGGAAGTGAGGACAAAACTCAGCTTCTCCTCTAAAAACTTGAATTTTCTCTTGAATAACTTCTCCTCAGAGCTCACGGTTGTTCGGTCCGGTGAGTCTCCTTCAAACTGCGGGCAGCACACCTGTGCTTCACCTGCGGCCTCCATAAAAGCTGGGCGCGGCCCCGAGCTCGGTTCTGATTGGCTGTTACCTGGAGCTGATAGGAAAGGTGGGAAGTGTTTCTGCGGGACATTTAGGGGACACTTTAATTTTTGGCACCGGTTTCCTGAACGAGACGAGTTTCAGCTTTCACATGTAAAACAAACTGTTTTATCTCAAGTGGTTCGTGGATTACAGACCGCAAAGGCTGATGGGCCATCACGGAGCAGGTCGCTAAAATCTGAAAAGTTAAAGGATATTTCAGGAAAGCGCCTCATGTAAATTTTTTTCTTCCCTTAAAGATTCGGCTTACCTCTTTAATCCAGTACTTAGGATAATATAAAAAGTGAAATCACAGCATCATTGGTTTAATGTGCTCTGAATGCTTCACATCTGGATCTCCATGTGATGGACGACCACCACAGCGAGAGGCTCTCCTCACTCCAAAGCCTAAGTAGTTTCGAAATAACAAATAAAATGTTGAAAACTACATTGTCATTGTAATAGCAGTCCACCTAAACAAAAGTACCAAAAGTAAAATATGTGGGTTCACTTTTACCAACATGCCAGATTTTTGTTCTGTCTGAATTGCACCCCTGAGCTCTGTAAATTAATAATAATATTATTAATTACTTATACCACAAACTGCGGTTACATCACACTGCACGGAAATGATAGATTTTAAGAATGTGAATGAATGAAACCAAAACCTTTTTAAAAAACATTTTATGGCTCAAACGTGCTTCCATATTATTTTACAGACATTTCCTCCACGTCACACACAACCCAATTTTCTCCATGTGAGGTTATTTCTGCAGGCCAGGCCGGCAGCGCCCTCCAGCGGAGAGACGAGGCGCTGCACAGCATCCGAGCCATTACGTCTGGATGTGTCAGAGGGAGTCAGGGCGAGTCTTGACTGCAGACATCGTCGAGTGTGCGACCAGGATGCGCATCAGTATGAAAGGAAACCTTCGGATTTCTCAAAACGGTATGAGATATCTATTTTTCTCTGTGTGTGTGTGTGTGTGTGTGTGTGTTTCTCAGCTGGCATCCCATCATCTCCTCAGCTCGTCGAGGGCGTTTGTCCACAGTGATGCTGCCTCACAGAGAGGACAGCACCTCGCAGCAGGAGCGGAATAAGACGCGTTTTACATCCATCTCAAACGTCCATTTGTGTGTTTTTTGTGTTTTATTTATATATATATATATATATATATATATATATATATATATATATATATATATATGTATGTGCGGCTTGTTCTCCTGCAGCAGACCGCGGCAGCATCACTCAGCGAGCATCAGCAGATACCATGACGCAACATTTGTTATTGTCCGAGTGTCAGTGGATTGCTATGTACACACACAAGTATTATGGCAGTATTATTGTCCAGTGCTGCCATAAATAGATCTCCACTGGGCAACGTGTGTCTATTTATTCCAACACACCCAGGCAGGCAAACACACAGGATGACACCCTGTCTCACGCAGGTTTATAGAAGGCCAGGAGGGTGTTGATGCAGGATTATAGTGAGAAATATTATTTTTTAGGTTTTTTTTATGCTTATTGCATGTAAAACTGGATGTGTTGCTTATGAATCCACGCTGCCAGAGGCCTCCTAGCTGCTCCCAACAGAGCGTAAAGGATTAGATTTGATCCGTTGAATCATAGTTTTCACACTTTTCATGACAGAGAGGGACCAAGACCAGTTCACCTCTAAATGTCTCCCTCCTCCTCTGTCTGAGTCTGCCACAATGAAGATTTGTTTTGAGAAACAACCCAAACAAGACGTTGTTCCTCCTGATACCTGACAATCTACCCACAGTATGACTGTGTTATCCTGTAGTACCATTAACAAGAGTTCATCATCTTCTTCATCCAGGGTTTCTTTCTCACGGTTAGTTTATAGCTGCCTGGGTAACGAAAGCTTCTTTATTCGTGATGTTACTTCCTCTTTGTGTGTGTGTGTGTGTGTGTGTGAGTGTGAGTGTGGATGAATGTTCCCCTCTTGGGAGTCGTTTGCACATCCTCCTTTTCCTCCTCCTCCTTGATCAGACAGTAATTTATGGCTCCGTCTCTCTGGACCTCGCCCATGTGTCCGCGGTTAAAACAGACAATTCTATATCAAGTTGACCAGACTCAAGAGACGGAAGATCAGCACAGCTCAGCTCTGGACCAAAAAGAGGATCGATGGATTGAAATTGAGAGGAGCATCAGCGTTACAGGGGGGCACGGGAAAGGGAGATGGATGGAGCAAACAAAAAAAAAGGAGGACAAGGTTGATGACTGAGCAGAAGAAGGGGACATGAGGCCTTTAGGAGAGATTTAAATGGATGAGGAGGAGGTGAGTTAAGGAGGAGGACATCTCAAAGAGGGAGAGGCACTGCAGTGCAGCTGGTGCTGACAGCATCTGCAGGGGGCCAGCTGTGTGACGCCAGCCAGACTAACTGGGTCATTTCTGTCTCCAGAGGTCCGTCTTCCACGAGGAGCACCTGAATCCTCCCTGTCCCCGCCACTACTACATTTCAGGTGCTTCCTCACTGCTCCATCTTTTCTTCTTCTTCTTCTCTTAAAGCTGGAAAACCAAAACTACTGAGCTGTTTCATCCTGCTGAGGTCAGAGGTCAGACACAGAGCAGCAGCTGTGGAGCGGGTCAGCATTCAGTCTTTTGCTCAGTGGATACAAGCTGCGATGTAACAATCATCTGTCAGCAAGTGCAGAGACTATCAGGTGGTTAATCAATTAGTCAGTCGCAGAACAGAAAGTTGATCAGCATGTACTCTGGTAATCAAATAATCACTTCATGCATTTTTAAGCAAGATAAATGAACCGGCAACTATCTCCATAACCAATTCATCATTTAAATCATTTTTCATGCAGAAATAAAAGATGGTTCCATCTTCTCAAATGTTAAAATTCTTCTCAACTCTGCAATTTTTTACATCGTTATAAATTGGATATTTGGAGACCGTTGGTAGAATAAAATGAGCATTTTGAAAACTTCGCCTTGGGTTTTTAGGGATTTGTGATATCCATTTTAAACCATTTTCTGACATTTTATCAATTAATCAAGAAATTAAAAGAATCTACAGATTATCTAATAATGGAAACAATCTTCACGATGGTGTGAATGCTCATCTTCTCATTTTAGAAGCTGTAACTAGAATATTTTTGACATTTTTTGCTTTATAAATCACATAAACATTTAAATAGTTATTATAATAGCTGTTAATCAATTCTCCATCCACTAATTAATCAGTCAATTGACAGCAACACTCCTGAGCGTTTTCTCTCCCTTCAGGCAACGTAGCTGATGACTGTCAAACAGATGCAATGATGATGATCTGTGGCTCCCTGTAGCTTTGCATTAGATCCACTGTGGGTTTCCTAGAGAGCTTCCCACAGTGCCCCAGGCAGAGTGGATTATAAGCATGTGAAAAGACAGCTCCTACTGACAATAACTCCCACGCAACCTAATGAGGCATCCACGCTGTAATTGTCGTCTGTTTTGGCCTCATGTGAGGTGCCAAAACAGAGATTAAACTGGCAACGAGCATCACACACACTCTCCTTCTGGATTTTGTGTGTGTGCGACTATGCTGATGACTTTTTTATGTGTGTGTGTGTGTGTGTGTCACTGAGCGATTGGGAGTGTTTTCATTTGTGCGCAGCACATGATGTCGAAGCAGATTCACGTGTAAAAATAGACCTCCGTTGCAGAAGTCCTCACACATGACTGCACAGTGGCACCATGCACAGTTGTTCTCCCTTTGTCAGCGTAGTGTCAAATCACAAGCCACACACATGAGACAAGACAAACGCTCACAGCACCGGATATTCCCTTCGTCCACCAGGTGCCTGTGTGTTTAACAACTGAGAATTTATTCTGGCTAATCACTCCAAGAAAAGGCAAGTGTGTGTGTGTGTAGTGCGCACAAGTGCAGAAGAGGAAATGTTAACTGAGCCAGACATGACCACAGGAAATGTAAACATTTACCTCTTAGTGCCACTTGCAGCAGCCGTCAGCTCAGGTTAGTCATCAGACCACTTTTTGTTTCCTCTTTACCTTTCACATTTTCTTCACACACCATTTTATTTCTGTTTCCCCCTCAGTGTCTCTGGTTTGCATTTGTGCTTTGCAGGAGTGAAATCAACACACTGAGCTCATGCTTGTCTTGTTGCTGATTCTCACTAAGTCTTGCATCACTGTTTTCTCTCTGTCCGCCACACTTGGCAACAGACTTGGCTTCCTGCTCGCTCACTGTTGCGCCTAATTTTGGCAGGTGCAGCATGAGCCAGGTGACAATACGAGCGGCCCCTTTGCGCTGCTTTTGCATCGTCAGCCTTGCCTTCACAAAATGAGTGTCTGACATGAGAAAGTACTTACTGACTGTGCTGGAATAATGATTGTTGAGATGAGACAGCTATGTAAGTATCTGTGGTCATAGTGACAGTGAGGGCATCAGATTGCAATATTGCAGTGGTTTCTATAATGAAAAAGGGATGTAATTAATGTAATTAGATGTGATATGTGGAGAGATATTGAGCAGTCAGTTAGCTTATCTGTTCATCTGACAGTTTCTTTTAGAGCAGTATGTCTTGCTGTGTTTGTGACCAATAGTGCATGCTATTTAAAAAATAATGGCTTCATAAAACATCCATAAAATTCTCTGTCTGTATTCACATTCCCTAGATAAAAAACCTTTATGTTGTGCTTTCAGGTAGATTAATGTGACAATTTGAGGCCAAAACCTCCAATCATACTCAAGAAATATATGTTAAGTTGTAAGTCAGTCAGCGCAACATCTGTATTTCGAGGGGGGTCTTCATTGCATCTTATTCCCCCTCATTTACTGTCAGCTTTCAACTGTCCACTGTCTAATAATCACATCACAGTCTGAATCCTCTTCATTTTAATGACTTCCTGGTATTTTTTCACAGAAGGAACAATATATATGTTGTTTAGATTTTGTCCATTTTTTTGTGTCCTTCTGAGGCTGCTAGAGGTGCTTTACTTTTTATTATTGGCATTGTTTAGACACAAGGGACCTCATACTAAAATATTCTTATGCATGAACAAAGCAATAAAATACTAAATTACAGGTTTAGATAGTCAAAAAGCTGTGAGACAATTCCTACAGTGAAATAACTGATGGTTCTTTGTGGCTTTGCGTGACGAGGTTGTCTGATACATTTGTACTAGGTTGGTCTGAGTACAGAGTCCAGTACCTTGATCTGTCTGTGCATGCATGTGTGTCTGAGAGAAGAACCTAGTTCTAAAAACACCAGGATAGCACAAATAGCATCAGGAAAAGGTGAAGATTTAGTCTGCTACAGCTCTCTGTTTCATATCCTGCAGCTGTGTGAAAAGTCACACTTCAATCCGCGCAGAAATTTCTTCCACTGCCTGTATTAGCACCTCATCAGAGGGAAAAAGAGAAGTCAAGCACTCACTACACAACCTCTCATACACTGTTCATGTCAGAATGGAGCATCATGATAGCCAACTCAGATTAGTTATTCATTGATGTAAATTACCACGGTCTCACTGCAATGAACTGAAGATTTTAGCAGCCTTCATAATTACAAGCAGTTTGCTCATTTTGTCAAATTCTTCTGAGCTCAGCTTCCATCTTGATGAAAGGATGACATCAGCATCAAAGAGCTGAAGATGTCCAGCCTGTCTCTATGGGGACAGCAGATGATCCCTTTCTTATTTTCTTCTGTCTTTCTTTTAGGTTTATCATCGACAAACGCGTGACAGTTCGGATCAGCACAGACGGGGAACCAACGGACACATATCTCAAAGAAGTGACGTAACAGACGAGGCAGTGACAACGCTCTGCCCTACAGACTTTTTAATCTGAAATCCATCCTCAGCCCCGACGTGAACCCACCATGTCCGGGAAGGAGCGCAGCCCCCGCCATCGGCCATGGTCGGTCTACCGGGCCAACACGTTTGATCTCTCAGCTGAGATGATGGGGCTGGCTCTCTCAGGTAACTAAGTAACTGCTGCCATGGTAACCTGTTTACTCGACTTATGATGGAATAGCAGGAATAGCATGGCATTAAAAAAGAGCTCCTCCTACTCCTCTTTCTCTCTTCCTACAGGCAACAGTCAGGATCCGGACGAGCCTGTGCTGGAGTTTAGCGTGGGTAAGTTCAGGAAGAAGCTGCAGACACATGTCTGTACACTGCATATGGATCAGATTGTGTGTGTCCTTCACTGAAAACTGGTATAATTAGTAACGTTCACAATGAGTTTGTTTCATTTACTCCCATAGGTCTAATAGTTGATCATTAGCAAGTCTCATGAGCAAAACAAACAATGAGTTGGAACTATACTAGTTGTTATAGTGTTGTCTATTGTGTATCCAAAGCCTAATGTAGTTTATTCCTCTCAAATGTTGCTCTGTTTTTTTCTGAAAGTTGTTAAAAACACATTATTGCACTGTTGCACCGGACAATCCAACATTCACCTGCAGCGGTAAAAACTCAACAGTGCCCCAAATACAAATCAGCTGCCCAGCTGTTTCAGGAAATAACATGTTTTTTTTTTAAAATTAAACAATATACATGACTCTGTTTAGCAGGAACAAATAAGCTGCATGCCACAGAGAAAGTAGGGAGGTTGGAAAGTATTGAGGGTTTGTCTGATGCATTGTTGGTCTTGGTCTTTTCCTGGGATTTGCTGACTATAAGAAAATATAGAATAATACCACTACATTAATAAATAACTATGTTTCATGTGAGCGATACCCTCAAAGGATGATCACTCAACTCTGCAGGTCCCCTCGGCTTTTTTAGCATCGTTTTGTCGATTATTAGCAACTAGCTGGTGAACACTGATCATTCAGCAGTTTTGAGTTTTCCCTCGGGAGTTGGTGGAGATGAAAAACAGAGCTAAAAATAGAGTGAATCTTGAACTTGCATTTACAAGGTAGCCATAGACATGACTATCAATGCTAATGTTGCTCCATGTCTGTAAAAAGGCAACCGTTGACATCTTCACCATATTAATTTTATACGGTGAGAATATTCTGATGTTGTGTTTACAGCTTGTCCAGCTGCCCCTTATAATTTGATGCTGCTTAAAAGGATGAAAGGTTTTGGCTCAAGAGTCGACTACATCATTTGAGTGGAATAACTAGTTTAATTTTTAGCCCTTGTTCAACCTGTAAGCATTACTGTAAGCAACTGCTGCTCATGAAGTACTAACAACATAAAAATACTGTATTACATTCCCCCCATGGCTCGGGATTAGTGACCATCCCACTACTAAATCCCACAGTTTGTAATCTCCTCCTGTGTTTATATGTGGCCACAGCCTGCAGTGAGCTGGTTACTCCCTCCCTGGACCGTAAGCCAACCAGCTTCGTCGCCGTCAGCTGCACCACTCCACCCCAGGCCTTCTGGACCAAGCACGCTCAAACTGAAATCATAGAGGTACAACACTGCTTGCTTGCCCTTGCTTCCTTGCTTGCTTACTTCAAATAATTTAATCCCTCTCCCCATCTCTCTGCCTTCAGGGCACCAGTAACCCCATCTTTTTGAGCAGCGTGGCGTTCTTTCAGGACTCTCTGATCACTCAGCAGACTCAGGTCAAGCTTTCTGTCTACGATGTAAAGGACCGCTCCCAGGGCACGGTAAGCCCCGACACAAGAATAAGTTCTTGCAAAAGCTCTTGATGTGCTGTCTTCAGATTTCCTGTTAGACAGGCCAATCTGGGAGAAATCCTCTAAACCCTTTGTGTGTGTGTGTGCTTTTATGTGACAGATGTACATGCTCGGATCGTCCATGTTTTCAGTGAAAGAGCTGCTGCAAGACAAACACCACAGACTGCACCTGACTCTAAGGTAATAGACACAGCCTGCCATGCCTTTTCTTCCACCAGTGACAAAATCATATCCACTGCTTGCTGGATTCAGGTTTAGGGGTGTTTAATTGTCTTGATGTTGCTGTGCTGGTCAGGTCGGCGGAGAACGAGCGCGTGGGGAACATCACCGTCATCGCCTGGCAGATCGAGGAGAAGCGCGAGCAGAGAGCTCCTGTTGCAAGATTACAGAGAGGAGACACTGTTAATGGAAGGGTGAGTGATCAGGAAGTTTGTAGGAACTTCTTTTCTTATTAAAGTATTAGAGCTGTATGAAGACTCCCCTGGGGTCAGCTGAGAAAAAACAAGAGCCATGTGTAAATCCAGATGCGTAGTTTATAAATCTGCATGCACGGATTATAAACCATGCTCTCAGATTCATAATCCATGCCCACGGATTGATTTGTGAACACATTTTTTTATTTCAGAGAACAAGAGATGGACTTTAAAGTGACATGTTGGTTATGGAGAGAAAGCACAATAATAATACATAAATAAGTCCTCAGTTTCAGCTTCTCAGCATTGAGGATTTTGTGCTTTCATCTAACATGATTAAACTAATAAAATGTTTTTAGCTAAAGCTGCTGCTGATAACATCACTTTGGGCTCTTGGAGGATGTTATGGGCATGTTTAACTATTTTCTGACTTTTCCTGTCACCATCTCTTACTCAAGAGAAAATTGGGCTGATTAATGATAATAAGTGTCGTATGACCTCATATAGTTTTACCTGACTGAGTATCTCTGCCCTCAGCCTGTTCCAGGTTCTTCATCTTGGCTGTTGTAATGAGTCATCACAGATTACCGAAATAGGAAGTTAGACACATGAAAGTCAGGAGCATTTCTTTAAACAAACATTATTGTCATATTTATGTGTTTTTGTGTGTCAGATGGTTCTCCCTGTTGATGAAAGCCTGACTGAATCCATGGGCATTAAATCCAAGTCTTCATCTCTCTGTAAAGACCCCCTGCTGAAGGCCGGTGAGTGTGTCTGCACGTAACAGGTGACATCTGGATTGTCGTTGTGAGTCACGGCTGTGACAGTATGTTTTTGTTCTGCTTCAGTGTTTGGGGGCGTCATGTCGAGAACATACCGGTTCCCCACCACGGACGGAAACCACCTTCGGATCCTGGAGCAGATGGCAGAGAGTGCGCTCTCCCTCCATATTCCTCGGCAGTTTGTCAAACTGCTGCTGGAGGAAGATGCCGTCAGGTGACGCCTGAAAATTGTCTTGATATTATTGATCAGGCCCTTCAACATGTGGCCGTAGAAGCAGCAGAGTGTCACCTTGCAGTGGCTGGTGATTCTTTAAAGTAAAGTCTGCTCTGCGTCAGGGGTCTAGATCTTAAGTCTGATATCAAGGCAAATTCGAAGTTATCTTTGTGGCTTGGTTGTTTTTTCACTGTGATTGTCTTTGTCTCAACCAACAGTCCCACCTTCTACAGTTTTTGGGCTTTTTAAAAAATATATTTAGTATCACATGCGCTGTTCTTTACTGTCATTTATAAGTGCAAATCATTTTCCAATTTGTCCATAAATTCTTGATGTGTAGTTTAAGAAGTTTCCTACGGGGAATACATGAAACAGTATTTAACATTATGCAAGAATAATTTGTCTCTTGCTTCTTAAAAAAGGAGAGTAAAAAAATCAAGATAATTTTTTCAGCAGAATGTTTTTAAACTAATTTCCTATCTTTTTAATCTTACAGCCCCTCAGATTCATAAAGCTGCCTCATTTTGCAGCAATGCATGTGTAGAACCAAAAAGGTTTTTCATGTTTCCTATGCAGACATTAAACTCCTGAAATTCATTATGTTTCATGTGATATATCATCTATTATCACTCTATTATTGTATCATCATCATATGTTCAAAGAAACGGTGTCATTACAATTCCCACTGTTTTCGATTCTTACTAATGGCTGCTTGTGCTGCAAAGTGGGTGATTTGAGCAGTCGGACCTGCTCAGCTGTGTACCTTAACTGAACAAGCTGCACTAATTGGAAGCTGCGAGATTGTCAGTGCATCTGCTGGGTGCCGTGATCGTAAATGTGTTTGTGTGATGTGCAGGGTGTGTGAGCTGGAGGAGCTGGGTGAGCTGTCTCCGTGCTGGGAGAACCTCAGGAGGCAGATCATCACTCACTATCAGACCATCATCCTCACCTACCAGGAGACCATAAGTGACCTGCACGAATACAAAGGTTAGAACCACAAGCTATTTACAACGGATCATAGAAAGGGGGCACTCCATCACCAAGGTGTGTCTGTTGGGACTCAGATTCTGTAAATATCTAACATAAATGTAAGCTTTAGAAAATGGGAGCTGTGAGTTTTTAATGTGCAGGCAGTTACCAGACAGGGAGGGTCTAATAAAAAGATGCTTTTATGCTTCATTCTATGAAGTGTAGGAGGATGTTTTTCTGGAGTTTGACCCCTATGAGTCACTAAAACCTGGTTATATCAGCCTCTGCTGCATTGTTTCTCTATGTCTGTCAAAATTACACAATAATTGTTGAAATGGTAACTGCAGTACACACTCTTAGTACCTTATTTTAAAAAAAGTTTCAAAATTGCACAAGATAAGTTATGCACAAGTATGTAAAATACTAAGAGATCCATACTGTATTTTATAAATATACAGAGAACCTCTGACCTCTTTTCTGCTCTTTCCCAGGTCCCTCATTTAAGTCCAGTACCTTGAAAGCTGAGAGAAAGTTGGAGTTCATTCCTACTAACCTGCACATCCAGAGGATGAGAGTACAGGGAGAGTCTGGTTATGGTGTGTATTTGTGCACACGTACTGCCGATATTTGTTCAAAGTTTGAATAATATTATCTATTCAGAGTCTTCATCTTCTGTATTACTGTCTTCTGTTCAGACCGGACATACGATGTTGTAACCATTGGTGCCCCTGCAGCACATCATCAAGGCTTTAAAGGCTGTGGCCTCCGAAAACTGCTGCACAAGGTTGAAGAGGCCAGAAAACAGTGAGTAGAGCTAAGCAGAGTCCTTGTGCCAGAGATCCAAGATTCATGGAGGTGTTAGATTTTATGAGAAATTAATTCATATTTTCTGATTTATATTTTGCCTCACTCAAACAGCACTTATGAGGAGGAAAGGTGAGGTTACGTGGCGTGTATTATACGTTTCTTGTGTGTGTGTGTGTGTGTGTTTGTCATTGCTGTCTTTAAGCACAATTTTTCTTCAATTTCTTCTTTTATGTCTTTGTCTGTCACACACCCAAAGCTCCACTGGTCCTGGCTCTAAAGTAATGGCATACCAGCCTCAGGATATAGTGAAAGCAAAGGAGCTGATTGGCCAAATCAACACTCTGAAGACACAGGTGTGTTACTACAACGAACGCCTGTCTCGAGCTGCCAAGGACCGCTCAGCCAACGCTCTCGAGAGGACCCTGGCCATCCTAACAGAGAAGGTAAGAGAGCACTTAGAGTTACTGGAGGGAATCAATCATACCATCATACCATAATTAAATGTCTTAATCTAATATACCATAACATAGACAAGATAATATTTATTTTATAAGAAAAAAAGAAATTTAGCCTGACTAACCACAAGGGAAGAGGGACAAGTTCCAGAAAGCACCCACTACCAAGAGAAAATAAAGTTTTAAAGATGGACTCTTTATTATCACAAGACTTTCCTCCCTCATTTTTAATGTCATGGCCGTCTGCCTCTCCTCCTGCAGACTCGTCAGCTGGTGACCGTGTGCGACTCCAAGCTGCTGTCCTCAGCCATCCTCGCCCTGGCAGCCGCCCGCCCTGACATCACTCAGCAAAGCACCCCGTCCCCGTCCTCTTCCTCCCTCTCGCCCTCCTCTCGTTCCCCGTCACGCTCCCCCTCCCGCCACCCAACCTCTCCGTCTCGTGCCACCACTTCGCCTTCCCGCCACACAGCTCCTCCAGAGGGCGGCGAAGGGAGCAAAAACAAGCGCGCCTCCTTGCAGGCAGATTTGCACGAGGAGGAGTGGGTAAGAGAACAGTCCATCTGCCTCTTTCACGTGCGCACTTGTGTGGGGATTATTCTTTTATGTTAACTCCATTTGTCTGTTTGTGTGCAGGAGAAGGTTTGGCTAAATGTTGATAAGAGCTTGGAGTGTGTGATCCAGAGGGTGGACCGGCTGCTGCAGCGAGACAAACTGCAGAGTGACAGCAGCTCGGAGGACGTCTTCCTGCTCGCCACACCGAGGAGCCGAGTAACACTAAGAAAGGTATACACACACACACAGACACACACACATACACATAAACGGACATTTTTGTTTGCTGCATGCTGTGTGAATGAGGCACAGTCGCACACCAATGTGTTGAGTACAAAGAACAGAGGGTTAATATGAATGCATCCTGCTCATGAGGTGTCCACAGTAACCAAGAAGCTTTCTGGATACATCCTGAGAATAAAGACAAGGATTTACAATCATCATTGTCCTCATCACTGCCACCATAAAATCATCAACATCAACTATCATCATCACTCTCTCACCAGACCCGTGGTACATCCCTAATCGCATCCATAAGTTCACTCTTACAATCATGTTAACTGATTCAGTGTTGCTGGATGTTTCAAATCTGAAAGGTAATGCGGAGAGACAAGTAAGAGTGGAATTCTGTCCCAATCTAAATATCATTTACGGTCTCTCTGTTGTAGACAGCAGCCCAGAGGTGGAAAAGACATCACCAGGTGAGAGAAATGTCTCTTTCTGTTATTGTGGATGTGTCAGGAGGAGGATTAAACACAAATAGTCACTGAAATATGAAAAGATACATTTTTTGTTGTTTGAGTATTGTTTGAACTGTTGAAGTGTTAAACTACAGTATTAGGTCATTGTTTACAATACAGAAACATTTTGAAGGAAAAGGAACTTTAAGCAAACCAAATCAAAATATTTAAAGCCAGATTTTTAACTGTGTTGTTAACTAACAATACATGTGACAGTTTTAGGACTTATATTCTTGGACTACTATATTGATATTTGTTTCTTTTCTTCTTGTCTTCTTAGACAGCTACTGAATCTGTGAAAATAGGCTCACTAATTTGAAATACTCTATATTATTTTCTGTACAGTATCTGCATTTACACTGTTTATGTTTTTAACCCCTCTGTGTGTCTGCAGGAGAGTGGAGCGACGCTTTGTACCCTCTCATCACCACACTGACGGATTGTGTGAATCTGATGAGCGACAAAGCAAAGAAGGCCATGGTGTTTCTGCTGATGCAGGACAGTGCCCCCACCATCGGCATGAGCCTCACCCTGCAGTACCGCCGTGACGTCGTCTTCTGCCAAACGGTCTGTCAACTTCCATTTACCTGCTGCAGATATTCTGTCTTTCCTTCATATGTCATTTAGGAAAACTACTTTTCATTCGCTGTATTAATGTGAGTTGTGCTTCCTCCAGCTGACGGCGCTGATCTGCGGCTTTGTTATCAAGCTGAGGAACAGTCTCTGTGACTCGGGCTTCCTCAGGCAGCTGCACACCATCGGCTTACTGGTGCAGTACGAGGGCCTGCTCAGCACTTATGGTAACCTGTGTGTGTGAGGGCGTGTGTGACTGTTTGTGTGCACATTTGCTTTTGTAGAAATTTATCATCACTCAGAAAATAGAAAGCCCTAGGAGAGTAAAAGCCTTTAAAATGTATTACACTTAGATCAGCATCAAAATATACATTATGATAAACAATCATGCTAATTTGCTGATAGATGATTTATCTTCTTGTCCAATAGTTGTCCATAGTTGTTTTTTTTGTGCATAATTTCAAGTCAGACTGTGACTATCTGAATTGTGCTGCTGGTGTACCATTCTAACTTAAAATGCCATCAAAATTGGAATCAAAGTGAAAGCGGTTTACTCAGATTAAATATTAACATGTGCTGTCTAAATCTAAAGTGCTGTCTTAAAATTGCATTATCCATTTAGAAGTTAAGGCCTGTCATACTTGCCGAAAGATTTGGTAACAAATGATGGGAAAACATAAGCACATGCATCACATAAGCAAAAGCAAAGTGAAAGCATTTCTCGTTCGTAGAAATATTTTATCAAGCAACTGTCTTCTTCTGAAGTTTTAATATAATATTTTCACTACATCTCACTGAAATCTGTTGAGAGATATTCTGCCAATTCGTAGCCAAATAGGCAAACATAAGACAAAGTCATAACATCTTATAAGTGACTTAATGATGTCAAAGTCCATTGGCATACTCTTGCAGGGCATACGTTAGGTTGTAAATACTGACTTGTTATCACAGATGTCTTTGAGCTGTTATCGCCATGTTTTTCTTTTTCTAAAGGTGAGGAGCTGGCCATGTTGGAAGATATGAGTGTCGGTGTGATGGACCTCAGAAACGTCACCTTTAAAGTTACCCAGGCAACTTCGGGTTTCGCCCCGGACATGCTGCCGGTGATCACAGGAAACAGGAACGGCTTTAACGTCAGGGTACCAATGCCTGGGGTGATGTTTGACACACTACCACGAGAGATCCAGAACGGGATGCTGCTACGTGTGCAGCCCGTCCTGTTCAATGTGGGGATCAACGAACAGCAGACGCTCGCTGAGAAGTGAGTCACTGAGATTAGAGGACAGGAAAGGTTAAGAGCTTGAGGACAGAAAGAAACAGAGAGGAGAAAGGGCACCCCAGAGCAAAATGTCAAGTGTGGCTGGACAGGCCTAGTTTTATTTATTTATTTGTGGTAAGCTTAACAGTTTTCAAATAAAATATTTTAGTTAATCGTCGAAAACAGCCACACATAGTTTTTACTGTAATATTTATCTAAGTGCTTTCATCAAATACTTCATTACTCTTGTCTTTTTTTGCTATTAAATGGTGAAGTTTCTCCTCTTTATTGTTCTCTTTGATTGTGCACTTCGATGTATTAGAGGGCGAGAACATTGGAAAATGGAGGAAATAAAATGCTGAAAAGGAGATTTGAATGATTTTATAGATAGAGAACTGATTAAATGTCATGAAACAATTTAAACTCTAATCTAGTCTTAAATGTGTGTCCAGGTTTGGAGACACGTCACTACAGGAGGTGATCAATATGGAGAGCATGACTCGCCTCAGCTCATACTACGACCAGTTCAAAGAAGTCCTGCCAGAAGACTGTGAGTTTGCGCACATACATACAAAGCAGTAAAATTAGAAGAAAAGCTGTGTGTCTACTTATTCTCATATTTAACTCACTTGATCATCCCTCCGCCTCTCTCTCCTCAGGCCTGCCTCGCTCCCGCAGTACCACCAGCCTGCTCGAGCTGCTTAAACAGCTGAGCCAGAATGTGAACGCCAAGAAAAGCAAGAACGTGGAGATTTTGTGGCAAGCAGCCGAGGTAAGCTTGCTTCTGAGGCATTCTCTATGCAGCATTTAAGAGCCCCAGTCTTTCTCCTCTCATTTCTTTCTCCAAACCTTTAAAGGCGTGCCGTCGCCTGAATGGAGTGCGTTTCACCAGCTGCAAGAGTGCCAAGGACCGCACAGCTATGTCTCTCACCCTGGAGCAGTGTCAGATCCTGCAGCAGGAGCATGCCCTCGCCCCGCAGGTCTTCTACCAGGCCTTGGACTGCATGCGCAGGTCAGCTGATGACAATGAAACTTGTAATTCTCACTAGATTTTCTCACGTTATTGCCCCTGCACCAGAAGCTCATCAGAAAATGAATAATGCATTGCCTCTGTTTCTCCACAGTGAGGGCTGCAGAAGAGAGAACACCATGAAGAATGTGGGATGTCGTAAATACGCCTTTAACTCTCTCCAGCTCAAGGCCTTCCCCAAACAGTATCGCCCTCCAGAGGGGACGTACGGGAAAGTTTAGACCTAAGTGGACTCCTCTAAATGAAGGAAACCAAAAGACTGAAGACTGATAATGATGATAGCACCACACAGACAAAAATACCAACACAAACTGGATAAAAAAACAGCCCTTTGTTTTGTGCTTAGCCACCGTTAAGATGATCAATGTCCAAGTGCCAGTGCTACTGTAGATTGTTCTATAGCAGTTTCCCGTCTCCTCCAGTAGTGCTAGAATCACACGCGTTTCACGCCCACGTCACAGCCAAAAGCAGTAAAGATAGCTTTCTGTGTCACATTGTAGCCAGGGTGCACACAGCACTGTTGGCTGCTGTGCTAGTTGTAGCATCAGGAAGTGTACAGTGGAGTCATTTGAACTGGTGTCCTTAGAAATAAGATGTGCAAATGTCTCAGCCTTTAGAGAGATGATGTGGGACACTTATTTTTATGTGTCTTTGCTGTTTCCCTTTGATTTTATCAGTTTCTCAGAAAAGGATGAGGCTATTAGGCTGTAGTCTCCCACACAAAGACCAAAGTTGGCAGTGACTTCATCCTTCTTACAAGTATTGTCTCTGCTATAACACATCAGTGAGCCACACATTTACTTTATAAGACATGTTATTTCATTACAGCGAGTATAGGCCCTGTAATTTACTGTCAGTCAATCCCATATGCAACCTTCTGTGTACGAATCCACCCCAGGAAATAGTCCAAACAAATGCACAATTTACTGCTGTTTCGAATTATATTTGTCAGAAACGACACTGCTCAGCTGGGAAACTTGTTGTTTTTGGTCTTTCATGGGATTTGTCGACACTGAGAAAAATAAAGAGTAACTCCAGCCTCATCCTTTAAGGCTACACTAGGCAAAATGTTTAGAAAGGATTCACTCATTTCCAGCCAAAAACACAAAGTGAAGTTGCATTCTGATCCCAGAGATCTTAACTTATTTGTTGAGTGTGAGTTTTCTGTTTTCCTGACAAATTTAAGCTAATGGTTACGGCAGCAAGCAGGCGTGTGACTGTGCTGTCCAAAGGATCTCCTGATAATTTGTATTGAAAATAGGTTTTTAAGAAAATCACTGTATATCTTGCTGCCATTTGGAGCTGCCTATATGTGACGCTGCCTAGTGTAGCTTTGATTAGACCATTAGGTTTGTTGGAAGATGTCCCTGCCTGCTAAGATATTTCTCTGGACCTAAACCGTGTTGCAGATTGACCACTGTTATAGTCAAAGAAGTTATTTGGTCTGTTTTGTTGCTTTTAGCCGGTTGTCTGTTTCCTTCCCACTGTCTCTCCTTCTCTTCATCTTTCTTCTTCAATCCCATAAATATTCAACACCACATCACTCTCTACAACAAGCACAGATATTTATGTGCATTTAGGTGCATATCAGACACGTTTGTATTACAATGATGTCTCATCTAATGTGATTAATGAGGTTCTTCTGATGCTATTTTGGAGGCAACGATGGGGAACCGGTTCACAAATTGTGGGCTTCAGAAGTGGTGCATCACATTATTCTATAATTCTAACATATCTACAGATGTTTATGACATTTCTACAGGTTATGCAGCACGATAGTGATTCGATATCCCTTCAGACTTTTTTATTTATTAAAAGTGTGTGTTCTCAGTTTTGCAGCACTCAGAATTATGCAGAACTCTGAAATTGGATAAAAATGTAATTAATTTAACCTGCATGAAAATTTAAAAAACGACTGCTTTATACTATTGCAATTGTACACTGTTGCAATTAAGAGTACTCATGAGCACTTGATGGATGTTTGATGGATGTTGAAGGGCAATAATGCATATTGCATTATTCTACCGACCAACAGCACCTCTTCTGTTCTCCGGGCTCCAGTACATAACTAGAGACAGCGGATTTTATTTTGAAAATATTTTGCTTACAGGTATTTATGTTCATATGGCTGTTGCTGCCAAATGCTGTAATAGTTTTATCCATCGTTACTGACTAAGTTATGACCTTGTTCTGATCAGTTGTACATGCACACAGGTTGGACAGGGGAGTTTGGAGACACCTGCACCCCCACAGAGGTATGAAGTGAAACTGGATAATCAATAAAGACTTGTCAGTGCAAGATAAGTGTGCAGTAAATTAAATTGGATGTTATGATTTGTAAATTGAGCATCAAATATTTTGCCCTTTAAAGTTTGTGATATATGGTTTTTAACTTATTTCTCCCACAAATCAAGCACCTTATCAAGAACGGGTTACCTGATTACTAAATTAGGTAACAGCTCCAGATGCAATGTGTACAGGTATTGTGGAATTTTGATTAAAGCAAGTATTTAGCAATGTCCACCTCCTGAATATCAGCTCTGCTTAATCTAAAATCTTAAAAACCCTGCTTGGCCACAGATACATGGGCATATAACCATATATCGGGGAGGTCATTGGACACTGTGTACTAATGAGAACAATAAAAGTGTCATTTGTTTCACCATAAGGGAGCCTTCAAAGTCTGTTTACACCCACACAATCGTGAGAAGAGGTGTAATAAACCTTTTTCAGCAGACATTTTGACCTGTTACAGCAGGACAAACAAAGGCATTACTCATAATGTTAATGAAACCTCTCATCCATAAGTGTCCCAGTAAGTCATGGAAGTGAAGTGGCATGCACTCTGAAACTGAAGCAGTTTAATTATTTTATTAAACAAACAAGAAGGAGAGTTTGTGTTTTTCTATGAAAGTTTTGAATGACAAACGTTTATATAAAATTGCAAAAACACACATAGAATACACCAAAATAAAAGGGCATGTCACAGTTATTCAGACAAAATGTAAAAATAAATAAAAATAAAAACAAAAGAAACGTCCCTATGCTCTTAATAATTTAGCGATATTAAAGAGAAAAAAGAGTTGAGTTGTGGTGTCGCACCAAAACAAACGTGTTTCCCTTTAATATTATGAAGTGACGGAAGTGACGAATTTACATAGCTTGATTCTTGCTGAAGAGGAATCACTTCCACAGGTAAACGTTTGTCCTCTGCTGCTCCACACACAGTCAGTCGACTAAACACAGCTGGAGGCACATTTACAAGTGCTGTATTTCAGAGCGATGTTAAGATACTTGTACTTTACTTCAATATTTCCAATTTCTTCTACTGTATAATTCTACTCCACCACAATCTAATGTATAATAAATATTGTACTCCACTACATTCGTCCATTAACGTAAGTTACAAGGTTTATAATACAAAAGATAATCAACAAATAATTTTATCATTATAGGTTAAAATAAAATAATATTTTATTCATCCCAGGGGAAATCACAAGCTACCCAGTTGCAACATTGGTGAGATATATACACATAAATAAATGTAATGCATCATTATGATATACTACTTTCACTTTTGTGTGCTGCAAATACTTTTGTATTTTTAATTTAAGTAATTTTGAATGCATGAAACTGACTTGTAACAGAGTATTTCTACTGTGTGGCATTGGTACTTATACTCAAATAAGAGCTCTGAGCGCTTCCTCCTCCACCTCTGCAGGACACCACGGAGTCTGAACATGTCTCTCTCTGCTCGGGGTTTGTGGCGCAGAAAAGACGTCGGAGTGAGAGGTCGCTGCGCCGCCGCCACTCTCAGGCTGGCATCGGTGTGCATGGCAGTGATTAACAGAGTTACTCACCGATGTGTTGCGATATCATCTCACGTCTTCTACAGCTCTGCGGAGAGGTGAGGCTGCACCGACACACTGGGGGATGAACTTTGAATGAGCACAGACTCGGTGCATGGCTCCATATTTCAGTGTCTGATAAGCATCGCTCGCTGTGACCCTGCTGAGCTGATGTGGAGATCAGAGAGTACGTGAAAGGAGGTTTCATGCTCTGGACTGACAGAAAGGTGCCTCTCAACTATATTTCAACACACATGATGAGAGGCGTCCAGTGTCCCCTTTGAGGCAGGAATGAAACTAAAGCATGTTAAAGTGCAAAATCTGCACTAAAAGATATCATTGTTTGACTATATATATATATATATATATATATATATATATATATATATATATACATACATACATACATATACATAGAAAGTAGCTAAGTACTTTTAAGTACTACCAACAATGGCCCAGTTTTACATGATTATTTCTCTAACTTCTGTTCTTCCACGTTTTAAGGGTAAATAATGAGCTGTAAACGAAGGTTACTTAATTACATAATTATCTGACTTTCCTTTAATAGATGAACTGAGACTTTAATGATGTTGAGACCTGAATGCATTTGTAGTAATAATACAGTGTACATACAGCACTGTGATATGGACAGTGGTGGAGGAGGTATATACTCAGTTCTTTTACATGAGTAAAAGAAGCAATAAAAATAAAATAATATAAATAATCACATACTCAAAGTAGTACTGGAGTAAAAGTACAGAAGCAGTACTTAAAGTACTTAAAGTGACAGAAAAAAGTAAAAGGTTTTTATACACTAAAAGCAGCTTGTGTGTGTACAACTGATAATAGAGATTATTTCTTTCCAGAGGTAGATTTATCATTAACTTATTGCTTCCTATTATGTAACCCCTCCCATTTGGTCCACTCTTCAGTCCACTCATTCAGTCTTTTATTTCCTTCCCGCTGCTCAAAGGTTGTTAGCAGCTGACCGTCTCTGGTTCCAGTCTGTGAGACGAGGAGTACCAACCGGGAAACAATACACTTCATTTTTCTCTCATTCAGCCACAGGTAGGTGTGATCTCCTGGCGTGTTTGCTCCTGCTTCATGTAGGTTCACTGAAATTAACAACCAACAAAGCTCAACACAACTCTCTTTAACCACGATGTAGGTGGGGTTTTACTTTCAGCTTTATCATTCACTACTGGAGTAAAACACTAACCAGAGTGTTGCAGTGTTTTGTCCTGTTGGACTGAAATCTTTGCTCCTTAGGGTCCATGATGAAGAAGCTGCTGGTGGATGTAGACTGTGGCGTGGACGATGCTCAGGCCATCATGCTGGCGCTGGCCGCCCCCAACGTGGAGCTCCTGGGCGTCACCTGTGTGCACGGCAACACCACAGTGGAGAACGTGTGTAAGAACACACTTCGAGTTCTGCAGGCCTGCAATAAACTGGAGGTGGGTGCACCTCTGACCATCTCTATACGGTGTTATGTTGTCATGTTATGGTGAATACACTGTCTTTTTTTAGAACAACAAATCAGTGTGTTCACTCAAAAGTCAGGAGTTTTGACAGTGATTAACTGGAATTTACTGGTGTCATGAGACATGTAATAGTACTGTTTGTTAAACTGCCTAAGTGAGTTGTTGTTCTTCAAGCCACATGACTGGAGGCAGAAATTGAACAAAACCACACAAGCAGCTTCAGCTTTAGTAGATAGGTTTGAGCGGCATGAACATGTTAACATCTGACTCATTTTAATTTTACCAAATTAAATGGGAAATCAATACTGTCATTCCGATGCCTAGAAGTGACAGATGGAACACTTGGTCTGGAGATTTCCCAGTGCAAGTTCAGCTGGAGATAACTTATTTCATGTTGTTTGCCGACAAACAACATGAACAACTCTCTCTCTCGCTCCTTATTTTCTTTCCTATGTCTTCTGCCAAATATATATCTGTTTAATGCTAAACAGTTCTTTAGAAAAGCAGCATGTCACATAGTCCAAATTTCTAAACTTCAACCGTAAAAGTAGGGGGTGAATTTTTAAACGTGTTGGAAATTAATGTTTTTTATTTGCTTCTGACATTCTTCTTATTAAGTTGGTGTGGGTGTTATTGTAAGTATCTCCTTACCCAGCTGAATTTTCTTATGTAGGATTTCCACAATTAATTTGTATTAGGGGTATGTGTCAATTGTGAGGTTGTTAATTATCGGCAAATTCAAAAAACTGTTAGTAGATCAATTGAATGACATAATGCAAACATCTGTTTTGGGTACATTCAGTTCAGACAAAATGAGGTCATCACATTGATTTAACAATCTTTGCCCTTTATAATGTACAATATGAGGATTGATGTAAATGTTGTATCATAGTGTCACCATATCCATATCTTGAAGCTTTAACGATCATCACAGGAATGTTAATGTTGCATGACTTCACAGAAATGCTCTTTTCGTGTGGCAGGTTCCAGTATTTAAAGGTGCTGCTAAGCCTATCCTTGGGAACAGTATCAGTGGGGGACACTTCCATGGGCAGGACGGGCTGGGAGACGCTCCCGACCCCAACGCTCCCAGTCTGGACCTGGATTTTTCTTTACTTCCTGTTAATATCCAGACAAAAAAGTGCATCAGTTAATCACAATATGACGACTTGAACATGAAGCATTAGCTGTGGCCTTACCTGCAGTGTTTGTAATTGTAATCTAATTATTTTGATTACTTGTACCAAGTGTTGTCATTATTCTGTCTGTAATGAAGAAGCTGAGATTGTAATCAGTGGATGTCCATGATTTGCTCCTTCAGCTCGAGGAAACACCACAGTGTGTGGTGAATTCAATTTTGCTGCTGATCCTGAAGCTGCGTACATTGTACTGAACGACTACCAGTGTCCCACCTACTTGGCCTGCTGGGAGTTTACCTGCTACAGCAAGCTGTCCTGGGTAAAGCCTCCTTTTACACACTCATATAGAGATTCCTGAGATGAATTACAGCACATAACATTTCTTCTAAGTTAAAACATCACTGAAGTCTTGAAAGAGATGTTGCTTCCCCCTGGTGATTACAGGAGTTCTGTGACGCCTGGTTGGCCCAGGACACCGACAAAGCTCGCTTCATGGAACGGATCTTCCGCCACAGCATCGAGGTGTCGGAGACCGAGCGTTTCCAGAACGAGTGTGTCGCCGGCACTGGTTTCATATCCTGTGACTCATACGCCATGGCAGCCGCCGTGGACGATTCATTCATCATGGAGAGCGACCATTACCCAGTCAGCGTTGAGCTGGCGGGCACACACACCAGAGGCATGATGATAGTAGATACGGTGGGCTTCCTGAAGAAGAGTCGCAAGGTTTTTATAATGAAGAAAGTGGATATGAAGAAGTTTGAGCAGATGATGATGGCTGCTTTAAAATAAGGGCATTACCACTTTGTCATGGTTTCCGTCCACGTTCTGGTTCAGTTGTGCCTCTGAGGAAGCTTTGATCTTACTATTGACAATGAGTCATTTCTCTATTTGTGTTTATAGTACTAAGATAAGACAGTGTGTGTGTAGTATATGTACCTGGACAAAAAAAAAGTAAAGGCTAATTTGTTAGAATTAAATAATGATGCTTATGAAATTCTGCTGTGACTATACCTCTATTGTATGTTGTAATGGAAATCTGCCCTTATTATGTATTTCTTATTATATAATCATATATAATAGTTATAATAGTTATATAATTAAAATATAAAGGACACTCTGGTTGGATCAATTCTCTTTATTTCCAGTACAAAGA
This sequence comes from Scortum barcoo, assembly GCA_023238725.1. Taxonomy (NCBI): domain Eukaryota; kingdom Metazoa; phylum Chordata; class Actinopteri; order Centrarchiformes; family Terapontidae; genus Scortum; species Scortum barcoo. The sequence goes on from CM041550.1 coordinate 16,617,750, forward strand.
CAAAATATATTTTTCCACAACGTTTATACCATCATAACAGTTTTTTACACCATGTTACACAAGAAATGTTTTTGATGAAGGCAACTAATTAAAATTTCAATAGACACTCTCTCTGCATTTTATTTATTATTCATTTTAAGTGTTTTTCATCACACAACACTCTTCCAGAAAAAGCTCCAGCCAGTGACAGCTCCCCTGATGAGTTGATAATCCCTTTGTGTGTTAGTGGGCGTTGTTATTTTAACATTCGGTAGTCCTTTGCTGCCCACTTTCCCGACACAATGTCCTTCAGAGGGGGTTGTAAAGCTGCCCGTTTGATTTAAATCATTAGGAATATTTACAGTCGCTCATGCAGGATTTGCCAAACCCGCATGGCAGCATCGGGGTTAAGATGGCTCAATATCCTTTCCTTCCTCTGAACCTTGACCTCGTGTCCAGCTGTAAAAGAAGGACAGACATTGGTTTGTCTGCAGCACGGGTGATCTTTGTACCAGCCAGAAAAGGATTTTATTTCAACATTTCTGTTTTGCTTTGCTTCTGGTCACTTTGGGGAAATACAGCTTGCAGACACATCCGGAAAGAGGAAGATAGGATATTCCACGTTCTTTTTGCTCTTGTACTTTCTACGTCATCACCGCAAACTTACCATTGACCTCTTGCACTCAAAGAACGATGTCTGCAGGGCTTTGCAGTGACCTTCCTTCAAACACTCACTGGGCATCTTCCCCTCCTGACAAACAGAGGAATCAGTTAGAATGGAAAAGGTCCTTCCCATAGGCAAAATGGGCAGTCCATAACAAGAGCCTTTATCAGTGGCTTCAAGTCTTGTCTCAATCTGGGACTGTGAAGGACTCTGTCAAGTAGCTTTTCTTCTTAACCTCTCATTATTACATTTATTTTTTATTTTTATTTTTTTAAGAGGTTTATACACACAGTTTAAACACCACAGTACAAGTGCTTACAATATAATTTTGTAGAGTTACCTAAAAGAATTTAGACAAAAAAAGTACTGAATGGGTCTTTAATCAGTAGTGGAAGAAATATTCAGATCTTTTGCTTAAGTACCACAGTGTAAAAACATTGTTACAAGTAAAATCATCATAATCACCACTTCTTCAGAACTGTATCTGCTGAACAATTGAACATTTAAGTGTATTTAATGGTAAAAGTGGAAAAAGTAAGTAGATTCATGCGGTGGAAATAATAAACTAATCTTAAATATAATCTGCAGAGATCAATAAACTCCTCATGGTTGGGTCAACTCTCAGTCTTCTGGCTGTAGCTCCACCTGTCAGTCCTGCTGGAAGTTCTTTGAGTCAGTCAATCGTGAGACCAGAGAAACTCTGCCGACATTTAATTCATTTTGAGGGAGTAACATTAACGTAACATTTGACATTTGAATGAGAGCAACAGGTTAGCTGTCGTTAAAATGGCTAACAGGGCTTTAACTAGCAAGCGAACAATGAATCTATTCATCTAAAAAGAAGTGTTTACATGAAATGTAATAATAATTAAATAATACTGACACCGAATTGAACTGCGTCAACAACATATTCTATATACACTATATACTGCGACTCCAAATTAAATACAATTATAATATTTACGGCTAAATATTAAATAGACCGTTTTTACAATGGGGTTTGGCGTGAGGCAGATACGGTAAATAACCCTGTTAGCTCTTAATTACCCCTGTTTGTGACCTCTGACAGAGTGTCAGATATGTTTAATTCTTCAGTACTGGCTCTCTGTCCTGAGTGGTTCAAATGCAGGCTAAGAGACAAAAACAACATAATAAAAGTTAGTTTTTACAGGGGTGACTGATTGGGGTTAGTTAGGGATACAGCTCAATTTAGCTAAGAGGAAACAGATGGGTGACTAAATCTTCCATGTGCAGTGGTTCGACTGTAGTAGCTGAACTCATGAGCTTTTATAGACCACCGATAAAAAACCACGCTGCCTTGTTGGTTTCATCCCAGCAGTTCAGATGTTTGGACCAGAGGACCTTCACTTACCTTTACCACGCAGTCGTGCTGAAGGAGACACGCCTTGAAGTCCTCTCTGATACCGGCGCAGGCTCTGGTATCTTCCTCTTTATCCTCGTAATATTTCGGCATTGTGCAGAGAATAATCCCCTTATCGATAACCTGACAAGAGCAAGAACCGACTAGAAAACTGCACTGACATGAGCACTGTTATGAAAGTTCTTGGCCACCATGTTTTTTTTTTGGCAAGGCATGATGGGAAAACGGAAGCGTCTTGCTCGAAGAATGCATGACGGGAAGGGTTGTAGTTTTTCCATTTTTTTTGGAAGTTTGACAGTAAAATGAACAGTCTGCCATCCGTTTGTGAGAAGTCAAATTAATTTTCTGGTCGTGTTAACAATGGATTTTATCAAACCTGGTGATGCAGATGGCATGATTTATGCAAACAAAATCATGACACACACAGAAAAAACAATATCCATGACTTCTACCATTTTTTTAACATTTATTTCAAAGATGTCCATGAAAAAATGATGTCAAAAACACCAGAGGCAGGCATACACATGTACACGATGAAGGCACATAAACTCATGGGTGTATGGGGTTGTCGAGTCATGGATTAGTTCCTTTCTTTAGTCGTCTCCCGTCGAGGGATCACAAAACTGTTCATGCTGTTTTCATGCATTCAGTTCCTGCTTGTGTGTGGATGTGGGACAAGGATGAGAAGCCAATCCTGTTGGTAGCGTCTGTCCCCTTTTAAAACATGTTTCAACATTTAGTGAATCTTCTCCCAATTAAAAAAAAAAAAAAAAAAAAAAAGAGCTACTTCACTTTTCTCCATTTATAAATTACAAATAATCGTGCATGTGAACAAGCAGGAATAGCAAAAATTGTCCCGTTTCATATTAAGTCCTCCAAAAAGGCACTTCACTACCCCCTCGAACAAACCACTGTGATGTAAAATGAGTGAAACTTCATTTAAAAATAGCTTTCACTCAAATCATTGGCCACACACGCGCACAAATACAAAACATATCAAGTGAATTTCAATAAACTAAGAGAGGAAGAAGAAACTAAGAGAGAGAAAGAGAGAGAGAGAGAAATAATGTCCATTGCTTTTTTATATATTTACAATCAGTGAAAGTACTACACAACCTCTGCCTAATCATACAACAAAAGGCGCACTCTGCAATAATCAGTAGTCATAATATTTTGTCCAAAGACAAAATGAATTGTTATGTTGATTTGGAGGAGTCAGTGAAATGAGCATCTACTATGGGAAGATGGTGGGAATTTTTAAGTACAATGGTGAAGGGTGTGATGGTAACAAAAAATAGTGAAAAAACAGTGCAAATCACGCTGTTTCAAATGGTAATCTGGTACAACTCCCCTCTCTATTTTTCTTACCACTTAGCATAACACATTTTATTCTTAACATCCAATCATTAATTGGACCATGAGAATTATTTTAAAAAAAGATTAGTATATCCAGCAATCAACATGTAGGCAAAACTGAGAGGGAACCAATTGGAATAATGTTGCAGAGACATTTTCAAGGGACCTGGATATAAGGCACATTTTTCCAATTTTGACCCACTACTACTTCTTTAGCAGAATCTATTCACAACTCTCCTTCCATTCAGTCTTAAGTGAAAATTAAAACAGTTGTAGTTGATAAGTTTTGCTTCAAGTGAACACAAACTGGTACAGACTGAACTGAGCCACTTGCACCAGCAGATTTACATGTAGCTGTAATAATGAAAACTAAACAGAAAATAGCAATTTAGAAAAAGAAAAAAAAAAAAAACATCAATACCACAGTACACAAATAAAACAGGCTCTGAACTACCATAAACATCTCTTAATAGAATAAAAATATATTTTACCTCTTGTACAAATTAAAGATTTATTTCAAATAAATTAAGTCACCTTCATAGATCGTCATAGCTGTAATAATATATCAATGTAATAATATATTCCTTCAGGAAAATGACGCCAAGGCAATGTCTGATTAGTTTACTATAAATGGACACTGAGGTCATACACGGCCTGTCACACAGGAGGTGAGATAGATATGATGTCATGGTACTTATTCTCTCGTTGGACTGAGGTGTTTACCATGGAATCTGGCCTATGGTCAAAGTTGTTACCGACTGGCTACAGGCAGGATTTTGGAACAGTAAGCTTATCCTGAGTTTGTGTGTCAGGACAAGTGGAGTATTTGAGTGTGACTGGCAAAATACTCTGGGAGTGAGGGAAACATTTTTGTTTGGGCTGGTGTTGATTTAGAGCTCTGTCGTTCTCTGTTGAGAGCAGAGGGCAACTGGCTGTTAGTGATCATCACGGGCTTTGCTGGGGCGCGAGTGACAGTGCAATGCCCCAGCTTACCCAAAGGTGGCAGCATCGAGTTATGGAAAAGGGTTTGGCAGCATCATCTACACCAGTAGCCAAGGGGACTGGTTCTCCCCAGATGTGATCATTTGTCCTCATTCATCCGAGCGTTTTTTTCTGATTGTGTTCAAAGCTGCTGAACAACACAGTCACTTTGATAGCCAGAGCTGGGAGCGGATGTCTTCAGACACTTCACTGTTGTTCTTTTACAGTAGTATTCACATTCTCACAAATGAATTAAGAGCACGAGAGTGATGCAGAGATGCAGAAAGAAAAGGAGAAATCGATCGATGGGAAGCAAAACAAAGTACATTAGGAAGAGCGGGGACAGAACGGTGGTGTTCCTCAGACGAGCAACTCTAGTGGGCTCTAATGACTTCACTGCTGGTTGCTAGGTGCCAGAGGCCCTGCGTAAGCAGTCTAGGAGATTTTGGTCCCCTTGGGGCCATGATTCATGCGCCCGCTCCAGAAGAGTCAGCCAGCTACCCTCTTTATATGTATCTGCAGGAAGAGAGCAGAGCATCACGTGTTATTGGATAAAAACAAGGCAGTGGTGGTGTTTTTATCGTGTGACCAGACGGGAGATAAACAGGTGCGGCTTGTGGTTGGCTTACTTCACTTAGGATGGCCCACACAGCTGAGTCTTTGAGAACTGAAAGCCGAAGTGCCACGACAGGATTGAAAGAAGGATCTACAACCCCCTCTGCCACACCCTTCACAAACTGACCTGCGTGTTCAAGCGCACAGACAAGCACACATGAAGTACTACAAATCAGAGTGAGCACTGAGCAGAGTATGCTAGCAATGATTCACTAGTGTTCACCTGAGGAAAAACAAACGTGAAACATAACCTGGCTATGTGGAAGAATATGAACAATCCCGTTGTTTTACTTAGGACAGAAAAACTAAGAAACAAAAAGATAATTAGAAATAAAGGTTGACAAAAGCAAAAGCATGAAAAGAAGAAAACTTAAGATGAAAATTGGAAGTGGTAAAAAACAACTTCTGTGACTGAGAACATTTCACACATTTTTTGCACACTGTCTATGACTGTAGGCACCATCAGTGTGAGTGTGTAATCTGATTACCACGTTTGTTTGTTTGTATGCAGTCTCTCACACACACCACACTAGGAGACCGTCATATCCACTCACCGATCCTGTAAAAGCGGTCTTCAGTTCGCTTGTACTTCTCTTTGGTCTGCACACTCGCTGCCTAACATGCGTACACATCAAGAGACAGACAGGTAAAGTAAAACGTCAGACACAAATGAAAATGATTTCTCATTTGAGCAGCACTTGAACAGATGCTTGCATCTGTGCCTGCACTGTGAGTGTGAATCACAATGGCAGAGCAAGTGATTCCATCACGCTCGCATTCCTGTCAATAATCAATATGCTGCGTCCCTAAGAGCAAGCACTCAATGTAATCTAATCAAAACTGTTTGCACATCACACCACAGAAGGGTGACAGACTGCGTGTGTGTGGGGGTGTTTCTGTACCGAGGCAGGCAGTATTTCCACTGTGGTGTTCTCGATCTTGTCCCCTGGGTGCTCCTGGTTACCGCTGCGAAACAGGAACCTATCAATCGAATCAAGCATTCATTTTAATATTTACATCCATGGATAAGCATTCTTGCACTTTTCACCCCATTGTAGCTGCAACACAGATACACACAGTGCTTTAATTATCAGGTTAGTCAGGTGCCTTATGTCCATGAACTAAAAAAAATGATTATGCAAAACTATGTACAGGTCCCACACCTCTATGTCACTGGGGCTCAACTGTCGGGATATAGTTGATAAGCATATGATTCTCAGATCTCAAACTTGGGTCAGAGCTTTAGATTTCGAACATTAAAAAAAAAAAAAAGTATCTGGGAAAACCAGAGAAACCTCAGTAGATACGATTCTGTGCAACTAGAGCATCATTTGAATTCATGAAGGCATGGGCACTATGTGGAATACTGCATGAGCTTCACCTGTGGCTTTGGAATTGGGGTTCAAGGTTCAGGATTCGAAGAGAAAGAGAAGACATGAACAATCATACCTTTCTTACTAAGTTTGTATCAACTTGACTTTGTGAGCGCAGAGTATTTGCTAGTCTTACATGTTTAAAGATGATATATATAAACAACATTCACTGCCACTAGTTGCCTGAGACCAAAACAAATCAATATTATATGTATATATACATTTCCCCAACCTGTTCTCAATTACATTGGAGCTAGTTGAACGCCTGATGGGTCAGACAACACAGGGCGTGACCTTGTAGTGTCTGTATTTGACGACCTAGGACCGTTCAGCTGAAGGCATTCATAATCAAATGAAACCATAGAACTTAAGCTACCATAAGCATATTTTACTGGATGTTTTAGATTAGATTAGTTAGCAGGGTAGACAGCTCCAAATGAGAGCAGATCCAGGGTGACTCTGGGTGTTTATTCCTCTAAAGGCCCTGGCTCAGCTCTTGGCTCTCTTCTCCAGAGCTCTCTAGTGCTACACAGCTGTCCACGAGCAGCAGCTTGGTTCACGCTGCAAAGTCCTCCCCATACAACACTGAGCGAATCTTTCGCTCAAATTGAATATTTACTGTTTATTACTGTTTATTGATAGACTATTTATAGATGGTTTTGATGAGTTTTGTTTAGTTTCTGTTAGGTTTGTGTGTTTAACAATGATCTGCAAGATAAAAATAGTGTTTTTAATCGATGGAGTCTTTGAGGAGAGTGACAGATGCCTGTTTCTGGCCAAAGTTGCTTGAAGGTCATCATGTACAAATGCTTTGTCGCTCACATGCACACACAACTCTCCTAGCTTCAAAAAAAAAAAAAAAGAACAGAAAAGCTCAGATCACAACACACACAGGACATGTGTGACTTCAGCCTCAGATAAGGACTCCATTACTCGAATAAATCTTTGCATAGAAAATCATTGTTTGCTGCTTTACTAATGTCCTGTACGATGGATTTAGAACCTTTAACAGCCAGAGAGTAGGAGACAGGGGAAGAATGCCAGCCGCAAGTGGAGGCAGTGACAGATCATAAAGAACGCTTTCTCAACCAACTGCTGATAAAATGTTGTCTAATCAGAACTGCAAAAGAGCCTGAGCCAGTGTACTTGGTGTCATTGAAAACCAGACAAAACACTTCAGAGTCAGACAGTGGAACATTAGATGGCCCTTTTCACACTTGCTGCCACTTACTTGCTGAGTGACTGACAGCCTTGTGCTTGTCTTGCTGTCCTAACATTATCTTTACAAGAGCAGCGGATGCATTCATCACTATAAAATGAGTCTCCACATGACCAAATATTAACATCCTTTTCAGGCCTGCTCTGATCCAAGCTGTCAGTCTCGCTATCAGCTCTCTTTATATTCGCCATCTTCCTCCCTCTCTACTTCGGCTCCACAGAGAGTAGGAGGTTGGCCTGAGAATGCTTATTTTAGAGCACTCTCATTAGCTCCCCGTGAACCCCTGAGACATGCGCTCACACACATGCACGTGCACACACACGCACACAGAAGCCTAACCTGAAGGGCTGCAATAAGTAAAACATATTTTTGCATGTATGTGCGAATGGTATGGTCATAGCAATATGGATATACATAGCATATGTTGCAATCTTTATGTCATATGTCATTTAAAGCCATTCATACATACCTCTCTATGCTAACAGGTCTGTCAAATTTGAAAAGGACGTAGTCTCCTCCAGTAGGAGTGATGGCCCAGAAGAAGTCCTCTCCCAGGTACGTCTTCTCTAGCGTGTGACCCTGATACACCTGTGTGACACATTATGAATGTTTTGTTGAACACTGATCACCAATTTTTTTAGGTAAAGATCCAAAGGAAATATAATTTAAGGGAGCCCTGGCACAATACCTTCATTGATGTGGAGACCTCAGCTGGGGGGTTGACATGCATCTTGTGGAGCAGTGGCTTCAGGAAGTCCTTGTCCTACGGACAGACAAGAGGGAAAGCCAACATTTCCACACAGGAAGTAGCCTCTAATGTTATGTTAAATAAACGACTGTCAGGGCAAGAGACTCACTGTGAGTTTTTGGATTTTTCCGGCCAGAGAGGAATGGAGTCCCACATGTTGAAACAGGGAGGGTCTGAAACGCACACGTAGGCTGGACTTCTGCCGCTCGCAGTGTTTCTTTATAAATAAAGCAGAAGGGAAAAACAATGAGATGTACTGGCCTGACAATGACACTTGTTATCTATACAGTAATCACAGAGCATATCTCGCAACATACCGCATCTTTCTCAGGATTACAGACTTTAACCCAAAGAATGTGGTCCAGCAGCCAGTCGATGGGCTTCTCCTTATAAAACATGAAGATGAACTCAACAATGAGGTTTAGGTCTGGAGCCTGAAACATTTTTCCTGTAGGGAAAGACAGAATGGGGAGGGGGGTTGTGTGTTCATTGATCCTGCACAGAAGCATTCAGTCTCATTAACAACCAATTATTCTACAGGATGATTAAACCATTAATCTGAACAAAAACAAAACAAGAAAAAATGGCTTCACTTGGACTAAAACATACCCATTCCGCAAATATTGTAGTGACATGCTTAATTTGGTTTTGCATTTGGCTGTCAAACCATATTACTTTACAATGACTCAATTTCTACACTGATCAATATAATTTCCATCTTTTCTCATCTGGCTGCTCCGGATCCGCCCACGATGCATTTGACTGTTTATCATAAGGCCCCATGAGTCTTACAGTATGTGAATGACTTGCCAAGTGGATTTGAAAATCCTGACTTAAGAGTTAATAACCACTTTAAAGAGGCCATTAAGCCAGGAATGCCATTGTTTGGCTTTGCCATCAGCTGACTATACACATCTTGCTTCATCTGACAGAGCTCCGGTGAATGTGAGTATTGATCGCATGCTTAATGGATCGTACCGATGAAGCCCAGCTGAGAGAACTCCAGGATCATCCAGTCTTCTGACGAGAGCTGCAGGGCAAAGTTCTTCATAGTGGCAAAGTAGTTGGGTTTGGCGACAATGTCATCCTCCAGCTCAAGGACAAGAGGCACAGAAAGAACAAAATGTAAGACAGAAAAAACATCTTTAAGAGTAGGTGGGTGATTATTGATGGGGAGGTTGAGAACTAGTGGGGAAACTCTTCTATGTTCACATTAGGACAAACTCTGAGCTGAGAAACTGAGCTGAGAAACACTCTTACTACACTAAACTAGAGAAGCAGTAGATGTTGGACTTGCAATACCTCTTCCCTCCAGGTGAGAGCAGATATTGGAAATGACACACTCCATGCATAAGACAGAAAGATGGGAGATTAACAACACAGTGAAACTAAACCGTGAATGGCTGGTGTCAGCACTTCAAATCTGCTGAGAGTAAAGATTTATTTAAACTTTACTAAACTGGATGCCCGATTTAGCCAAGAAAGCAGATAAGAGCTGTAGAAGTCAAAGAGGATTAGACTAAGAATAAGTAAAAATGGCTACACTCTGGGAAAAAAAACAAAAACAAACACTGGCTCTGATGAATGACTGTAACGACACACATTTGCTTCAAATTCTTGCCATGTTTTAATTTAATATGACACACTCTGAACTAAAAGCAAGCCAGTGTTAGCCTGGTAACAGGCTTTCACGCCAATGCGTGAAAGTCTACAGAGCTCTGCATCAAATGCACTCTAACAAGTTGCTATGGGAACATGTATTTATTTATTCTTTCAAGGACATACCTGGACATAATAAACCCCTTTGCTCACAGCATACATCATGAGGAAGGAGTAGTCCAGATTCTGCTTGGTCCGCCATCTAAACAAAGCAGAAATCATCAACATACATAATAAAACCATACACACATAAAGTGATTGTATGTTACTGTATTTTAAAGGGATTTTCAAGGATATTTCTATCTACAGAGGGCATGTCAGACACTGCTTCACATGCAAAATGCACTATTGTGCAAATTAGGTGATCTCAGGTATACTGAATGTTACAGCAGCAGACTCTATTTGAATAATTTATAAACCAGTCTGTCACACTAATTGTTTGATCTGCCCTTGTTGCTGTCAGACGCATGGCTGTTCAGAGGGCTGCAGGTGTTCGTGATGCTTACATGGGGCAGGTGTGGGAAGGTGGCACGTGCGTGCACACACACAAGTATATGGATAGACTTAACCTCAGCCAGGTGTTTGAGTGTTGCTGCAGCCTCGGCAGTAAAGGACTGTGATATACCATTTACTTGGATGCATGCGTATACATATATAAAGAGTGTCTAAAAGCGTAACAGTTTTATATCCTAGCCCATGTTGAACAAGACACTAAATGTTCAGATTGCCATCAGAAGCATCTGAGCTCACAAACGCCCACATACAAAAGATAGCACACAGTCCTCTGGGTCTAATAGCTATTATACGAATACATGCTGTGGGTAGTCAGTACAAACTGCACCATAAACAGATTTCTAATGAAGCCCGTTGTTAGCTGACTAAAGAGAAGATAAGCACAGGGGATAATAAGAGGGAGCACTACAGATAGAAAGAGATAGAGGGTGCTGCTGCTGATGACCTTGATCCGACTTTGAGAAATGCCTGTAGAATACCAAGTACCTAGGCAGCCTACCTAAAAGCTCTCGTTCGCTCACTCACTCCCTCCCACTTTCCCCCTGACTCATCCTTCCACTTTTTCTGCATCCCTCATCACCGCTCCCTTGCATTTCATTTCTCTCCAGGCTGGTTTCTCCATGATTTCCATAATGATTTCTATCACATTTTTCCTAATTAAATGTCAGGACACACAGATAACAGAGACGTCACTGCCTGTGTGAATAGCTCACCTGACTCTCTCTTTGGAGTCTCCAAAAGTCTCTTTGAGGTTGGTGAGGTCAGGGTAATAGGCAGCTGGTGGGGAGATCACCTCCAGCAAGCCTGAAGCTCAGCTCTGTAGAAAACCTGAGGAGGGAGGTGGACAGTGTGACACAGACACGCACAAACATTTTCACCTTTCTGTGTGTCTGCCATGAAGCAAAGAAGTGTACTCACTCTTTCTCTAGACCGGCAACAACGCTATGAACGTAGTCCACGTCCGTCTGCAAACAAAGAATTAGGGACATTAGACATCCAGCTCCTTCAGTGTCATTTTTTAAAATTAACTGTGCAGACGCATCACGCTGTGACTCATACTGTGGGAATGTGAGATCTCACCTCCCCAACGAAGACAATAATGACACAGTCCAGTTTCTCCTCTGGTGACAGCTTGTCTATCAGTGAACGGAGCGTTTCTGACAGGTAAGACTTCACCTTGCGCTTCACTGTGGGGATCCCCATGACCATGGTAACTGAGAAGTAGAAGAAGTGTGAGGTGTGAGAGCAAGAAGTATAAAAAGGCCACAGGGGTGGCAGTTTAATCAAGTTTATCCAAAAACCGAATAATCTTTGCTGTTTGACAGCGACAGATTACATCGGCCTAAATCCACAAGAACAGAGACTCATGCCCAGACAGACAGATGGCAGTGGGAAGGATGACTGATGGAGGTAGTTTGTAATGTACCCGCACTACGATGCTGCATGTTGTTAAAGAGACTGGTCTTTAAACAACAATCTTACACAGTGAGGGTGAAGTAATTTATTACTAAACATATACTAAACATTTGAATTTGCAACTTGAGTAGAGAGTCAACATCAAGAGACAAAGATGACAGGACTTAAGGCACAGAGAAACTTTATATTTATGATAGGATTACACAAAATCATTCCTTTAGCTTTAACATAGCTTAATTTAATTTATTCATTCATTTTTATTTCTGCCAGCTAAAACAAGCAAAGGTAGGCAGGCCAAAGCCAATAGCAGTGAGAAAACAAAACAACAGAACAGAACTGAGAAAGATTTTCAGAGAGTCAAAAATCTTATAACTTATATAATTCAATTGATTAAAAGAATAATGTATAAAAACATCAGAAAGTTACAAGACCCTCAGACTAATGATCCACAATCACAGACAACAATATAAAAACAAAGAAAAACAACAAATCCTACATTTTAAGAAGCTAGAAACAGCGGATGTTTTTTACTTGATGAACGACCAAATGCTCCATCAATAAATCTAAACTGTGCATCAATTAAATTTGTCAGTCAGCTTAGAGATTAATCACGTTAGTACAACCCACTGATGGCAAATATGAAGCTCAGAATCATGTCTGAGCTGAGAGACGTCACAAGTAGGAGCGGATATTGCAATCAGCTGAGGACAGGCTGATGGAGTGAGATACAGAAGGAGGGGAAAAGACAGGAAAAGAGAGTGGCTATTGTCGTCTCCTTATCGCTCCCATTGTTTGAGGCTTGGAGTGGTTACAGCTAAACAGACGGCCTCTTCTTTAGTATGGAGAGAGTCCCTGAAAAGCACACTGAATAAAAACCCAACGGACTGTTACAGACATAAAACCAGTTCATTTTACTTACTGGGAAAACAAGGATCACTTTCACCAGGGAAAGAGAGAGCGAGGCAAATGAGAGTGTACAACATGTCCTCAGTGACAGAAAACGCAAGACTGATTATCAGACACTGAATAAGTGTTTTTTCTTGTGCAAAGAAAAATAAGTCAAGACAGCCGCATGAAAATTGCCCATTAGCTTGCATGCTCTCTTTCTCATTTTTTTCGTTCTCTTCCTCGATATATAGTGTGCTTGACCTTTAATGAATTAAAATTCCTAGGGTCACAATCTACAGAAGGCAGCTTTGCACAGTGTTTTGCACAGGCAAAAGAAAAACAAGGCTAATGGCTGTATTAATGGAGGTTGTAAACAACTTGCCTTGTAGAGAAAGTAATGATTGTGCAGTATATGGACAAAGGCTAATGCGTGTATGTGGGGAAGCCTGCTAACTGAGCGGTTGTGGGGACACGGTAGGAGGGCCCCCAGCAAAGGCACAAAACAAACACAAGGTGCAGAGTGAGCAAGCGGCACAGTGGACTTGAGAAAGAGTGCAATCCTCCAGAGTTATCTGTGCAGCGTGGAGAATCTGTCCCAGTTTTGCTTTGTGTTTCTCACACTGAGCTCCATGTCGTATAGCGACACCCACCACCACCAAGAAAGTAGGTCGAGGATGAAAGGAGAATGTGGGAGGAAGGAAAAGAGACAGAGAGTGACAGAATAAGGGAGGGTGGCAGACAGTGAATGAGTGATAATGCATGCAAGTGCAGCGTGAGTGGGACAGACTCCAAGACTGCCCCTCCCCACGTCCCTTGATCAGCCTGCCCGCTTCAATCCGCCATCCTTTCATCTCCTTCAGGAAGAAAAAAAAAAGAAACTAAAACATCCATATTTCTGTCCGCTTCTCTGTCACATCAGTGAAAAGAATTGATCTGGCATGCCGCACACATAAAATCAGTTGGTTTTCTGCTCTATTTGTAATGTCCAGCCAAATGTTGCTTGAACGCAGCATGTAAATATTCTTATTTCCTCAGTAGGGGCCCATAGTGACACATTATTTAGGATAAAAGTTGAGAGAGAAACTGACATCACTGGATCATTGCTTGTACTGGGAACAATCATGCAAGCATGTAAGCAAATAATGCTAGCTCTGACTTGAGGAATCATCAATTTAATTGGTTTCTAAGATAATAGTCTAATTTTTTATTTCTATTTTTAAATACCAATAACAACTAATAATAGCCAGACTTACTGAAATTAACTATGCACAAGTACATAATAATCACACAAACAAAAAGATGATATATTTGTTAAGTTTAGAGATTACATTTTATTTATTCCTTTTGGAGTATGGAAAATCTGAAAATAAATATAGAATATATAGTTCAAGTATAATGAAAACGATGAAATAAATACAATACAATGAAAGAAAACAAATAAATGTGGTAATAGTGGCATATGTATGTGGATTACTGTTACAAGGGACAAAAAGAAACAATGTTGTTTCTAAAAGGCTTGCAAACAATAAAGTGTCTTTCAGAGCTTTACTGACGTCTGAAGATGGACATAGTCAACCTTCAACAAAGTATAAGGCTGACAGGTCAAACTTTCTTCTCCTCTCAAGGCATATTTATACAAGAAAACTGTACTGTTACACATCAACCTATGTCTGACAGTTTTCACCTGCACATTTTGCTGTGTAGTGACGACTGTCCTTGAATATGCTCCAGACAATCCTTAATGATTACACTTGTAGGTGTACATCCAAAACATTTGGTTGCAACAGGATCAGGATATATTAAAATAAAAACTGGGATTGTATTTTTGCCAATACAATATCCTTCTGCCCTACTCTCAATAACAGGGAGGGGAGTTTTGTTTAAAGTTGGATTTTTATGCACATCTGATGTCCTTGTTGTTTGTTTGTATCTATACAGTAACATATGTTTGCCTTTGATATTACATCAACTAATTAAAAAGAAGCCCTTTTTAATGATTTATTAAAATCCTGTTTGGTAAAATTCAAGAAAATCACAACAGTCTTGCCTTAGGGTAATTCATTCATCATGTTATTTACAAGCAAAGTGAACACCAACAGTGTTTTCTGTGGGATGAAAGGAAGCCTGAGTATCTGAGTGCTACATTTTAATGACAAAAAATTAAAATTTTAAGTATTCAAGGTCTCACAAAGCCTGAGGGACACTGAGTGTGTGCGTGTGTGTGTGCACACGAATGAATGATATTCCATTTAAACCTTTCTGCCAGAGGAAAACCTACTATCCAAATCCTGAGCAGGCCACCTATTGAAAATGCTCCAGGTAAAAGTGAACTACACGTCTCTCACGTTTTGTATTGAACAAACCACTTGGGTATCAACATACTACAAACTGAATCAATAACACATACTACAAACTGAATCAATAATACATCAATAACCTGGTAAAGTCTTCCCATAAAAAACCTGAGGCATCATAAATCCTGCTCCTATTATAAGAGTCGCATTAAGTTACTATACTTCGCATTAAGTATAGAAACAGTAATTATAGTCTTTGTTGTATTGCTTCTGTTTGTGTGCAGTGTAATCTGCACAATACCGTTTCACTGATTAAATGAAGAAATAAACAAAAAGCCATCAAAAAACATGACCAACAGTGCAAGCTTCACAGCCTGTAGGTGCAGGGTGAATATAGACAGTGGCCACACATGTATGTGACACACTGTCTGACAAGCATCTCAAAACACCCACGTCTTAGGCATGAGTAAACAGCAAACCTGATGATTATACTCCAGTGTCAACAACAAGTGGGCAAGATTATACAATGTGCAGACATTTGCAGGTGAAATCCACCAAGAAGTGCAAAGCTCGACTGCTTTTACACACGTTACCGCTTGCTGCTGGAAAATAGAACCATGTCCAGGGATGCAGCCTGCCAATCGCGGCCCACACTGAAACACAACAATGTTGCTTTTGAAATTCAAGAAAAATTGGTGACACGTTGAAAGCTTTGGTCTGGTGTTTGGCGATGCAACAGGTCAGACCTGATTTAGGAAAACATAATGGAAGATTAGTCCTTGGTGTATACAGGGGTTTGAGAGAGTGTAGTGTGTATGAATGTGTTAAAAACCTACAAGGCTGCCACTGGAGTTAATTAGTTTCAGATAGGATCTCGTTGATTAGATTGTGTTGATTAATGAACTGAGATCACTACTTCTGCCATTCAGACTGAGTGTGTATTCACCAGGAGCAAAGGTTGCTACACCATGTTAAACCTGCTGCTGTGTACAAGTAATGGTATCAGAAAAAAGAAATATAATATGGGCCAACAAGCAAAGATGGAAGTGACAAAATATGCATATATGACATTTATATTACTGCCAACTGACTTGATTTGAATTGATTCTGCTTTTCATGTCTTTTTCACACAGAAGGAAAAAAACAGTGTTGCATTATAACGAATATAGCTGGTGGAAAGCCGGTGAGGGATCATATTATTGTCACTGCGAGTGCCGCTGGTTACTTCAGGCCAACACGAGAGTCACAGCGACAAAGACAGCAGTGCAAGGAATTCCAAATTGGGAGGGGAAAAAAAAGGAGATCAACTGCAGCAAGTGACATGTTTAATAGCTGGTCAGCATAAACACATGTTGGTGTTGCTTGGCAACAAAATAAGCACCGACTGTGTGTAAAAGGACCCATGTTGGCAAGCATGCCATATACGTGTCTGAAACAAGGGGGATTTCCTTCCTCCTTCAGGCCGTCTTTGCAAAACTGCTCTTTTGTTGGCTTCGGTCTAAAAGGGGCTTCAGTCAGGCCTGACCCCAATCATTTCAGTCTCAGGAGGTTTTCTGAACTTCTTCTTCCCATCATCATTTAAGTTTAATTTAAAGTGGGATGATGTTCTAATTTGCGCAGCTAAAAATATCCTAATGTCAGATATGCTTAGACCAGCAGAGAAACCAGAAGTGAAGCATGCATCATTTAGAGATTAAGAAAAACAAGGAGTGATAGAGAAAAAGGCGGAGGTTAGAGGCACTGTTGGGGCCCAGGGGTTAAAACTACCAGTGGCTAATCAAGTATGTCACAGGACATGCTCGGATGGCAGAGGGGCAAAGCTTCTTGGAAGCTTTCGTATGTGCCTCTGAGACCTGTGACTGCTGAGGTCACTTCTTTTGCAGCAGTACCTCAAACTGAGCTGTGCATTCCAGTGAACTGATTGTGTGGTGGGAACAAGGAAGTAGGTGGCGACAAACATGCATTATCAGTGGCATTCTCTCTGGGACTCCTGAGGAAAAATCTGTCTTAAAACCTTGTCCTCAGGTGAAAAATACTTTTCCACCTCACATAAAACCAGAAAGACTAGCAATGACCAGGAGATGGCAATGATAGGCCTGGCATTTTTTCCTTCTTCCCTGAGGGAATACCTTGTACTCACTGATCAAACAGACTACAGGAACAAGAAACTCCTATTTGCTCCAGACTTGTCCCTCCTTCTTCCCCTCTAATTGGTCTAGGGCCTCTGTTCTTTTCCCTCAGTCATTGTCATTAGGAATGTGGAAACACCATTTGAGCTGCTCAGACCCTAAACTCGTGCCCCAAATTCACTCCACCTATCACTCTTGCAATGCCAGACAAGTAATCCTCTTAGAGAGAATTTGATATAGCTATAGGTCACATGCTGTATGCTGCTACTTGATGTTTGAAAGGCAAATTCAAAAATAGACAAGGGGGTTTGCTGAAAATAGGAGTTAATAGAAAAGAGTGAAACAGGGAAGGAATAACCCATGTGAAGGGGGGCGCTAATAACAGACAGCAGCTTTGAAAGGACATGTTTGTAAAAAGTCGATTGTATAATGTATGTTCCTAATGTAAACTTTACTTCTACAGCACTTTTCAAAACGTTACGGTGTACCACCGAGTTTTAGCAAAAGGGAGAAGGGCAACGGAACAAAAGCTTTTGAACACAAAACATGCCAGTACATGTCACAAAAACAATGTCAGATAGAGAAAGGAGGAAGGAAATCCCCCTTTGATCAACCTAAGAGATAGGATACGTAACTACAGAAAACAGAGTATGATGCTATACATACACTGTATTTATCTTCACTTTGGTAAAGTTTTATTTAGAATGAACGTACTGAAAGTTCAGCCCAGAGGGGATACTTGTTGTTAACTAGGCATAAACTAAAAACTTGTTGAGGCTTGACTCACTCCCTTGCGTAATGCAGATCTCTGGAGGCTTTACTGTGTTTGTGTAGGACCAGCACGCATACACCAGGAAAAAAGCCTCAATAATCAGGAAATTAATTTAGAGTGTGTGAGGCACGCCTCTCACCTCCTGTGCGGCCGAGTCCAACCTGCACAGCAGGGTGCAAGCTGCCCTCATTGTTGAGAAGGTGAGGCAGATGGTGGTAGATATTTGGCACCTGCAGAGGTTTCCTGTTCGCAAGCTCCTTCAGTAGTTTCTGTGTCTCATCTGAAAGTGGGAACAGAAGAACAGGTTAGGTGGAGAACTCTTTAAATTTTCGTCAACTGATGACAGGAGTGGCAATAGGCTGACTTCAAAAGCGCCGCTTAGTAACAATAAAGTGCTCTGGTACAGCAATAACATAACAAAAGGATCAGGCAAAAACAAAACAACAAAAAAAAAACATTCAACTAAACACTCCCTATCTAAGCTTGTGACTTATACCATACTGCACAGTGGACACGTTCCTATGGTACTTCCCTCATGATCAAGATCATGATCAAACTGACTTTTTATTCTTGATTTGTGTGTGCATGATGTATGACAAATTTCAAATCTAAAAATCTTTAAAAAAAACATAGTAACTGCCATGATTGAATTTCAAAAGTTTCAAAAAGACAATGCTGCCATTATGATAATCAAACTGAATATGAAATGGTCTTTTATTTTAACATTGTCACATAATGTGCAACATTACTTAGGAACTGAACTTTAAACTAGAACGTTACTTTTTATTTTGAATTTTTTGCAGTGCTAAGCAGTGATGATTGTATGATTGTATGTTTTTAGCAAACTGGTTTCTATAACCCACCCTGTGGTTTCCATCATTAATAGCTAGATTTCACAACAGAGGCCTGTGAAACCATTTACCACTCCGGAAATGAGTATGCAAAAAACAGTTTCATTTAATTTTCATTAGAATTACCTAGCTATTTGGAAATGTACTTCCCTTGAGCAAGGTGTATTTCACAGCGTAAAAGCTCAGCTGGAGTTAGTGAGTGTTTGAACACATCTGTATCCTTCAGCTACCTGAGAAGTTCGTGAGGGCATCTTTACTGCTGTTAGTCTCTGCGATGGCACGTCTGAACTGCTCGAGGATGTTGTTGAGCTCAGACGAACGCTGCAGCGTCCTGTGCTCTGCCACACGAAGGCGCTCTTTCAAGGCATGGAACTCCCGCTGATAAGCTATCAGCTTCTCTAAAGGACAAAAAGAAAAGAAAAGGCAAAGAAGGGTGCATTAGCAGGTGACAACATGCACTAAATGTAGTAACAGTAATTGAAATCCGTGGCTAAGAGTGGTCCTTTTATCAAACCATTGACTGAACAACAGGCAGATCCAACACTAATGAAAAGAAAAATACTTTGAGGAGTGCTAAATAGCAAATCTATATTTGTACTGGGATTTGGGGAATTGGCTGTTACATAATGTATCAGATATGATGCTTATATTCCACTGCCTCATCTAAGTAATCAGTTGCATCCTACAATTCACTGTAGTGCCACTTTCAGAGGCACTTTCATGGCTCAAGTTAAATTGGCTAAGGGTGATAAAGACTTTGGACTGTATAAAAAAAATGCAAAAGTAGCAACGTGATACAGTAAAATGGCAACAAAGTCATTACTAGAAATCACACAGAGAGCAAGCTTCTAATATGATGAGTTATTTTGAGAGAAAATTATGAGAACATTTTTATCTGCTCTCGGTTTGGATCTGTATCAAAATACTGGTAATGATAAACAGTCCAGCCTGTTGTCATTCAGCTAAATATAGTAACTCTTAAGACACTAACGACACATCAAGTGTAACTTGTTACTTGGACCTTGGCTTAAAAATCCTCAATGACAGATAACAAGTGCTCTTTCTCAGCTCTCACTTTGACAGAGTTACAATGATTCACACCCGATGGCTGCCCAGTGCAGACAGCTCTAATCAGACCTTTTCTGATCAGGTTTTATTTTGAGCCGTTTGGAGGGAAGTGCAATGGATCTACAGAGAGTGCTGCTTTTTCAATTTTCTGTCCAGGATGTGAAAGATCATACAGGGATTTACAGCAACCTGCTTTTCGAATCTCTGAACTGCGGCAGAACCATATGATGATACTGTCAGCAAAAGATATACAGCACTCAGGAGCAGCAATTTATTGGTGACATTGGCTGCATGTTTTCACTGGAAATTACTCTGGTGGTCTAGAGGCAGTTTACTGTGAAAATGGAGGAAAACTGTCAGTGACCTCTTATCAGGAAACAGAAGTTCAACACTTGTGGTGTGGTGTGGTGTGGGAGATGGAATGTAGAGGTTGTGAAACTGTCTTGATGTTTATCTTCCTTTACTTGAGGCTTTTGTGTTGAATTCTCTTTGTGCTGGTTTTAGTTTCTATTTTAAGTATTCTTGGTTTACCTGACTGTATATTTCCTTTTTTAAATAAGTGCCATATAAATAAAGTTCATTATAACAGGATATGATTAGAAATGGAGAAATAATTGTCATTTAAAGCTAAGAAAATGCGTGCATGGCATTCACTGACACACCTAAAAAGAATACATTTTGGTGTCGACACTTGATTTTGTTCCAAAATTCACAAAGTTACTGGGAGAGTACAAAGAACATCTCAGGTGTGTGTATATGTGTGGGTGTTCGGTGGAGCTGTGGGTTTGGCCAGTCTCTGATCTTCCTCTGTGGGTAGATTTATCGTGCCCTTTCCGAGAGCCCTTCACTACAACAAAACCCAGACTCCCTTTATCTTCCCCTCTCCATCACTCCCTCTCTGACTGAGCTATTGTCCCTCCGCTCTGCTCCATCTCCTCTTCTGCACAGGACCATGTTGCTCCTCCTGAATGCTGATCTCTAAGACACACAGACAGATGCTGTCATTTGGCCCGAACCTCATGAAAAGGGCAGCTTCAAACTAAAAATAAGACTTTCATCTTCCCATCAGCCCTTTGATTGTAGGACTCCAGGCCTGCTGGTGGTGAAACCACACCTTTAATACCACAGCGCGAGAAAACAAAGACACATAGAGGAACGAAAACAAGATGTTTCTGAAGAACAAAGTTTCTTAAACTGTAAGCAGTGAAACTATAGTCCGCAAATACACAAAACATAAAACTGAAGCATCAGGGCGACTGGTGAACCTACTCAACTGACATACATTCACTGGATGACTGAAAGGTTGAACAAAGTGCATTAAACAATTAGAGCTACCTGAGGTCTGGAGCACATCTTTACAATCTCATTACTCTTCTTCTGCTCTCTGGATCCACGAGGAGTGGGGGAAGGGATAAGTGGCAGCGCTCTGGCTCTGAGCTCGACAACCACTCTCCTTCCTTCTGTTAGCATCCAACCCTTTTTCTCGACATCCTCTCATCCCTTCCTCCTAATGTCACAGCCATTTCTCACCTTTCATTTGTGTTTTTTAGCTCTCTATAGTCCCAACCTGATGGAATCTTTTGTCTTTTCTACGCCCTTCCTTTCCTGTGATATTTTGTGCCTTGACGTGCAATTGTTGATTCATTTGCTCAGTTTGATTTATTAATATAATAAATTATATAATTTATTAACACATACACACAATATATATATATATATATATATATATATATATATATATATATATATATATATATATATATATATATATATATATATATATATGAATGACATATGATCACACAGTCAAGGCATCCAGTGCCAGAAGTTGTAGCAGCAAAGCAACCCCAAAACATCTTTGACCCTCCACCGTGTTTGACTGAAGGGACTGTGTTCATTTCTTTGAAGGCCTCATTTTGTTTTCTGTAAACAGTGCCATGATGTGCTTTACCAAAAAGCTCTACTTTTGTCTCATCTGTCCACAGTACGTTCTCCCAGAGGGATTGTGGCTTCGTCACATAAGTTTTGGCAAACTCCAGTCTGGCTTTTTTTATGCCTTTTTGTAAGCAGTGGTGTCCTCCTGGGTCTCCTACCATAGCATCCCTTTTCATTCAAATGGCGACGGATAGTGCAAACTGACACTGTTGTGCCCTGTGTCTGCAGATGATCGAGGTTCTTTATCCAACATTCGAACAATCCTTCATTGTAATCTGACATCAGTTTTTCTCTTCCGTCCCTCGTCCAGGGAGGTTAACTACACAGTGCCATGGGCTACAAACTTCTTGATGACATTACGCACTGTGGACACAGGAACATTAAGATCTCTGGAAATGGACTTATAGCCTTGAGATTGTCCATGTTTTTCCACAATTTTGGCTCTCAAATCCACAGACAACTCTTTACTCTTCTTTCTTTTCTCCATGCTCAGTGTGACACACGACCCAAAGGTTGAGTCAACTTTTGTGATTACTATATTGCCCACACCTGTTACAGGTGCTGTTAAAAGGTGCTTCACATGCTTGAAATGCAATTATTTCTCACAATTTTGACAGGGTGCCAATAATTTTGTCCAGTCCATTTTTGAGTTCTGTGTGAAATGTTTTCCAGTTGGACTTTGCTTCTCAGATTTTTTGTGTTGTTCAAATGCAAACAAAAGAAATCAACGTGTGAATACCAAAACATTTGCAATTGCAACAATTTTCTGGAAGAAGTATTGCATTTTCTGACAAAATAGCAAGGGTGCCAATAATTTTGTCCATGACTGTATATACACATATATATAATGAGCATTCAACAACTAGCCCTTGAAAAGAACCGACTCAGGGCCTCAAACATAAACACACACACACACACACACACACACACACACACACACACACCTTCTCCCCCACCACAATGTGCTATTCCTTATTAAAGTCTTTCAATCTGTACATTTGATTTTGAAATGTAATGTGTTAATTCTCATCTGTCAAATGTTAAGTTTCGAGTGGGGACGCTCTAATTGATTATCAATACACTTTACTCATGTACACAATAGCCATGTCATGAGCATTGCTTTATAGTATATCTCCTAAATAAATGGATAATGAGAAGCAGAATAAAAACACTAAAGTGAACTGATTACTTAAATAAAAAATAGCCAGTCAGTAGAAAAAGAGAGACAGAAATCAATACAATTATGGCATCTATCACAAATGCTATTGATTGTTTTGACACTGTGCTTACTGAGGAACAGGATATATAGAAAATATCTGATGACAGACGTCAGAGTGCGAGAGCTGACAGACAGTGCGAACCACGTAGATATCGAAACTCCTGTCTTCTGAGCCTCGCAGTTTAGGAATGGGCCAGGATGATCATAGTGCTGAGAAATACTTCACAGAAATCCAACCCTGAACTCACCAGAGTGTTAAGACTTTTATCAGTCTGTCAGCTCATCAAAATCTTGTCCTTGACCCCACTCTCCCTTGCTGATGCATGCTGCTGACTGCAGGTTCATGAGTGCTGATGAGTGACTTGTGCAGTTTGTTTGCATGGGTGAGAGAATTGCAGTACATGATATGCGGATGTCCCCGTTAAATCTTCACTTTTTCAGCATATTTTCATATTATCAATAATAATGTCAAAACAAATAAGAAAGGAAATGCACACATGCAGTATGAATAAAGTATTCTTTTACATTTTCTCAACTAAATTAGCTGAAACCTTGTTTTTACAGCAACTGGAAAATTACCCTTAAATACCTCTTTGGAATAAAATGATGATTAATTCTTTTTGAAAGAAGTTCAGCTCATTTTCACTAGAAGTGCAGATGATTCAACACCAACTATTTGGAGGAAACTGTGTTTGAAAAGTGTCACAATTTTTAAAATATGTAGATATAGGAGTAAGCTCAATAACCTAAACAAATACAGTACTGCTCATGGAAAAATGTGAAGAATTCTACAACAATGTATCCTTACAAAGTAAATATCCCAGTGACTCACGATAATCCACAGACAGATCTTTAACTTTCTTTACACAGCCACCAACCAGCATCTCTACACTAATTACTAATCACTAATTAACACATAGCATATTCATTTTCTACTCAGACAAAAGCAATTATTAGTCAAAGTTAACTTCCTGAGTTCACATTAAGTCAAACTCTATATCCTTTCTTGTTTTAATGTACACTTTTACATTGTGAGTCAGGCACTTTGCCAGAAATCCCTTTTATCAAAAATGAAAGAAAGTTTCCTCATTTCGATCTCATCAGAGACAGTCTCCATGCACTGACAGAAAGCCAATACACCTCAAAGGCACTTCAGCTTTTATTCAAACTATACTGTAAATACAGCAACCTTAACAAAGTCCTTAATCATGTTTCAGTTGCTGAAAAGACGCCACGTCATTGAGCCTTTTCTTACAGACTAGCATCTACACATTCCACCTGACAGAAATGGGAATAAGATGCATGCAAAGAATGCCCACATGTATTATGCATGTAAGAAAACCCCTCAAGTGGTGCACCTGCTCGCCACGTGGCTCCACACTGCAGCTGCTATGTGTAACACAAAGCATTTATCCAGGCTGTTATCTCTTTAGTGGGCCAGATGGTGAAAACATGAAATTAATATGATAAAACAGGAACTGTTAAGACATGTTGTTTTTTCATTCACTTACAGGGCTGAGCTAAAAGTTCACAGATGCTCCCACATTAATCTCACATGACATAAGAACAGGCATAAGAACTCAGAGTACATTTTTTTAACTCTTAAAACAATAACACCATCACAATAAAACCATCACTTCTATTGTATATTTGTATATCTCTTCTAGTTGTATATTTTCTTAGTTGTAAA
Organism: Scortum barcoo; assembly: GCA_023238725.1. Classification (NCBI taxonomy): domain Eukaryota; kingdom Metazoa; phylum Chordata; class Actinopteri; order Centrarchiformes; family Terapontidae; genus Scortum; species Scortum barcoo. Next base: position 16,642,500 of record CM041550.1, read on the forward strand.
ATTTATATTTAATTGTTTAATTTAAATTTAGGTCTATATTTATTAATCTATTAGTACTACTGTTGTACTATTATTTATTACTATATTTTTATTCTTTAATCTATTTCTCTTTGTTTGAGTGTTTCTATTCGTGCTAATATTCTTAAGCATTGTTTATAGGGAGCAAGAGATTTAAGAATTTCATTGGCAATGATTGCGTGATGTTATTGTTGTGCAATGACAAATTCTTGAATCTTGAATTTCCTCTTGGCCACAGTCAGGTGGTAGATCAGATCAATGTGTTGTCTTTAGGAGACACACAAAAAAAGAAAAGCACACCAACACACATAAATAATACTGCACACGCACAGAGTAGTAGTATCGATTTTTGGTGGTATTTCCCTGAAGAGAGGTGCTAGTGGATCCATCAGTGGGCGAGTGATACTCCCTGAACGGTTTCATGTAGTTTGCAGAAAAAGAAAATGCACCTTCGTTCCTGTGAAATACAGCACAACCTTTGCTTTCACTTTTACAGTAAAGTGAAAGAACTGTGAGGTCAAAAACTAAAGTAGAATCCAAAGATTAATATTTGCACTCTGGGCAACATTCCAACCCAGATTCCTAATTTTGCTTCCTCACCATGGGCTCATTGTTTCTCCTGACCTCCACTGTGCTGTAAGTCATGATAAACTCCTGCTGCCTGCTGTGTCTCTGTGGCAGAGCATGCTGTGTGACAGTACTGAGCTGAGAGCATGGACCCAGCTCTGCTTACTTCCATTCCTCTGGCTCCACTTGGCTCCTGACCGGCTTTGATCAGCCAGGGCCATCACTCTTTTTTTGGAAACTCCACTTTCAGGGATGTCACCGATCAATTGTTTAATGATGTCTACTGTGATCCAGGGAGTCCACTACAAAAACTCATTTTAGAGGTGAAACTATTAGTTGATTGACAGAAAGTAATCAGCAATTATTTTTCTTAATTTGATTTTATCATCTAAGAAATCCTGTAAATTTTAAAGCAAAAATATCAAACATTTACTGTTTCTCAAAGTGCAAATTAATTTTTTGTCATTGTAACTGGCAGAAAATGAAATATGTCTGAGTTCTGAATACAAATTGAACAAAGTGAAAATGGTGCCTTGGGGTCTAGGAAATTACAAAACACATTCTATTGTCATTTTAAGTCATTTATACACACAAAAGAATGATAAATATGTCAAGAAAATAGTCAGAGCAGTAACAAGTCATGAAAACTATTTTCTGACATAACTGAACAAAAATAAGTAGATTTGAATTCAGCTGATAATAAGTCACAGTTTGGTTCTTGCAGTGGGCAGTCTTTGTACATGTCTCAGTGGGTGCATTTTTAAATAAATACATGTGGCATAACTAAGTGACAGTGAATAAAGTAGTTGTCTGAAATTACTTCAGAGCAACGTGTTGCGCAGCATCTGTAAGAAACTGAGAGATATCCTTAAACTAAAATCTAATGCCTGCTGGTCATGATGACTGATGAAAAGGTCTCTTCTCCACGAATCAGCGAGGGTTCATGTGTGCTGTCTGTGTACATCCCAGAATTTCTGGATTTCCCCTTAAATATATTCGTCAGTTAACTTGTTGTACACTCCTTCTCTCTGGAGAGTAAAAAGGTCATCATCCTTGAACACAGCTGTCATGGCGCCTGTAAGTACGCATGACCACATCCACACAAACAAACTAATGTGTACACAGCTCCTTAAACATACAGCAAAAGTACGCCAACAGATAAAGCTAAGCTAAAGCCCAACAATCGGCATCTCTCCACCCCAGAAGTACCAGAGGAGGAACATGCATGACTGAATGAACAGCAGTGTGGGATACAGGAAGTGAGCGCGAGGAGGCAAACAACGATGATTGTTAACCCAGTAACGGATGAAGATGCCTATTCCTGTTTAGACAGAGTAAGGGGTGTGGATGTGGGCGTGTGTGTATAACTAAGCAGGGTACAAAACAAAAAAAAAAAAAAAGAACTAATCTCACAGTCTCACTGCCTTGTCAGCACTTTCACCCTTTCTCTCCATCATACAGCCCACCTCAGGCTCTTCTCATCCTCTCTCTTTTAAGATTTGGCCTCTTCTACTCTCTTCCTTCCAGGCCACTTAGGATTTGTCTGGCAGACTGCCCTACCTCACAGTGCACACAAGCTAAATGTATATACACACACACACCTACTATACCCAGACACAAAATGTGCAAGCCATATTCTCTCCCATTCTCTCCCATTCTGACTAATAAAGCATGTAGCTGGCCTACAACCCTCCTTATCTGCCTGCTCACTTACTGCAATCACTTGGGCTATTTTTGGCCCATTGTGCTGGGAATGATGTGATGATGGAAGAAAACCATGCCTTTGAACACAGAGGAAGAGAAACACACGAGTTAAGGAAAGCAAGGAGGACGTCATGTCCGCAAAAAGGAAGAGTTGGCAACTGTTACATTTCAGCAAAACCATTAGCAAGATGCAGTGGAGCTGCCTCAGAGCAGGGGAGAAGAGAATTAATAAGGTGCATACAACCAAAGCAGTATCAAAACACAAGTATATCACATGTATTTCCAGAGTGCATTTGTGGATATTTGTGGAAAAAAGACAGGGGGGATGAAATGAAAACAGATCACTATCCACAGTGGGCATATAGTGGGCATAAAGCCCATCAGGCTACTCCTAACATCTGTAGAATAATTATGAACTCTGATAAAACTATTTCAGTCATTCAACTTTTCCACTGCATTTGCAGGATTGTTTTTATTCAATTTTGAAATTATCCTTCCTCCATAAGGACCCATATGAGATGTAATCATACAAAATAAAATCAAGTCAAGCTTGTTTCTCCTTTAATAACAGGAAAAACATTTTACCATTTCCTATACTATTTACTCTACATAATGGATACAACCTATATGCTCACACAACCCTTAAACCAGTAGGAGCCATAAACCACAGCTCCATGCAATTAATTACTCAAGACATTTATCATACTCACCACTGTGGGTTTTGTGAAAAGGTTGGATGATCATCACTTACATCTAGAAGGCATAGACGTGCCTGTCCTTTCATTCGACTCCGATAAGACACTTAACATCCTTAGCCCAGTTAAAGAGAGCAACCATGACACAAGATCACAGTTCAGGTGTGGTTTCAGTTCAAGTTTTTCATACCAACTCCGAACTAGGAAAGATACTTCACTGCTTTAATGAGATGCAAAACCAACTGCTCTCGGAGGAATTTCAAAGGTTATCTAAAGCCATATTATAATAATATTTGTGACCATTTTAAACAGCATCTGTGTGTGTGATGGCTCGTTCTTGTGATATTATAAAATATAAATTTGCTATCTCTTTTAAAAAAGACATCTTGATCTTGATGAGACTTACTGAATAAAAAAAGCAAAGTAAGTAACTAACTTTGCCTAGAGGAGGAAGAAAATAGATTCAAATGAGGAAAAAGCATTTACAAGCAACTTGTAGTGGCGTAATGTGGTGATGATAGTATATTTTCACATGAGGTTGACAGCAAACAAGGGGACTAATGCATGTTTGCTATGTCACCAGTGTACTTAATCATCTGGAAGCAGCTCTTGCAGATTGCATAGTCTTAAGTTTGTTAGTTGTATCAGTGTGAAAGATGATATTGAGACTGTATCTCACTAAGCTGCTTTTTCCTGCTTCTCCTTCATCAGGTTTAACTGTGCAACACAAGAACATTAACACACTACTATGATTAATATGGTCGATAGAAGAAGACATCAACAGGCAGGCTCATGTTGAGGAAGTGCATTTAGACAAGCACTCATTTAAAACTCATGACACTTGCCGTCAGTGTATCTGACAAATTTCTGTCCCACCCATGACTAAACCCACAACCTTTATTACTCATATTTACCCTTCTAGTCATTGTTGTTAAGGTCTAATTGAGATATGACCACAGAGTGGCCTCTCACCAGGGGATGGGGCCGACTCTGACAGAGAAGTGCACATTCTGGAGAGTCATTCAACGTGGAGTGTTTGGACAGCTGACTGCCACAGCTCTCATTCACAGCAGTCAAGAGACTGGGAACAAGATGGGCCGTCAGAAGCAAAAGGGTTAGGCTCAGAAGTAAAAAGGAAAAACTTTGCCTAAGACTACCTTTCCACTAAAAGCCCCCCACAAACAATAAAACCAGCCTTGAGTGTAAATACAAACAGGTCTGCCCTGCGCAAATACTGGAACAGGTTTTGAAAGTTTCCATCTTCCAAATGACTCAATGCTTGAGGCAAGGTGCACTTAAAAAAAACAAAAACAAAAAACACCCACGCTGGGCAACATCAAGAGGAGAAGCCCTCTATAACCGCAAGGAGAAATAATATGGGACATCAAAGGGGCTTGTATGTTAAAAAAAAAAGAAAGAAAGAAAAAGATAAGCTGCATTGAAACAACACGTTAAAGCAAGAAATAACACAAAGACAGAAATGCCAGGAGCCAGCAAAATGTACATGAAAAAAGCGTGTGACGTTGTTGATGTACGTAAAGCCAACATTTTAAGGTAACTCACTAATCACGTGTTCCCTGATGATTAAATTGATAAATATCCACATTAAAGTGACTACATGTTCTCTGTGAGCATGTGTGAGTACAGCGCATTTTATTTGGGACCTTTGAAGGATGCGTATGGTGTCATGATCCGTCTGCATCTATTTCATTTGCCCCCGCCCAAAGCAACTCTTCGGCAGAATGGGAGCTATGTGTCGGTGGCCTTCACATAAACTAAAGCTGCGCAGAGTTTATGGTATAAATCAATACTGCTTTCACTACAAGGCCAAAAAGAGATCTTCATTACCGCTTGCACCTCTTTTACCACCAGAACATGAACATTTGACACATTTTATAGTCTAAACTGAAACAAATATTCGGTGAAACAAATAGGCTTGCTGTTTTCAATACACAGGCAGATAAACAAAACATATACAAATGAAAAAAACATCTTTGACAACACGCAAGCAGCATGTGGGAAAGAAATGCTGCAAATGAGCAAAACTTTAGCATAGCTCTCACTAACTGATTTTAGTTTGTCAGTGTTTAGCATCCCAAGGAAATGTCTGTTGTGTCGTTAGTTCTGTTGTTATCTATGACTTGCAGCCTTATTTTATTTGCATGTATCTTTACACTGTGCCTGTGAGGTCAAACTGGAAAACCTGCTGGTTTGGCTCAGGACATGACTAGTGTTTTTCATTTGCTTGTCTGTTTGCTTAGATTTTCTTAAGGTCCAGTGCACTGAGCTCTACAGGCCAACAGCACTGCTTTTAAACCGCACTGCTTTTAAACCGCACTTTAAGAATTAATTGCTCATGGGCCTTTAGACATTGAAGACTTTTTAGGTATATTGCAATGGGAAAAAAAGCACAGGCAAAAATACTAAATTTATGGCGTCTGAAATCCATTTCTCCTTTCAGTTTCAGGGGCCTGAATAATGGCACACTGTCACAAAGTCATGGCTTATCAGGACACTTTATTGCATCACCATTAATGTTATTAGTGGCACCTGTACTTTTCCCCAGTAAAAGTCAACATGTCTGCTGTGAAAATGGCCTGCTGACCATCCTTTAGAATACAGTATTATTAAAAATATGAAACATCCTTTAAATCCACATAAATGTTACAATTTGAGGTCAACGTGAACGTAAAATGCACATAAACTTTCACATTTTCTCCTTTGGAAAAAAAAAAATCAGTGGTCTAAAAGCATTTCCCTACACATTTTGATACTTCAAAACATTTGATGACACACAAACATCATCAACTGTAGAGACATATGTGATGTATCATATAATAGAAAACAGCTCATTTTATCAAGGGTCCATTCTAGATAAGATATGCCCTAATTACAAACTTTATCGTATCAACAGGTGTGGCTAACAGACCAGAGGTCACCATTGCTTGGTCTTTTACTTATCACACACGCACTTTCAACAAAATCTCAGCCTGCTCCAGAAGTGGGGCTCACCAGGATCCAGTGAACGAAAAATATTTCATCAGGCTGGTAAACTCCACAGTAATCACATCATGAACCCTTGGCCTGGAATTTATCTAAAGGCTGCAATTATTTACACTATGCTGATAATAAGTCACTAAGGCCCCGCAAACCCTGCCCACACGGATGGGGGTTAACCTTGGCTGCTGAGAGAAAAGAGACGCTTGTGTTTCAGCTGCCCGAGTCCAGGTGTTTGACAGCACAGGCACAAATATGATTCAGACCCTCGGACCTTCACGTTTCTGCAGGGAAAAGGGAAAAACTGCATATGTGCGTGATCACGGAGAAGTGTTGCAAACTGTGCTGCCTGCTGCTTTAAAACTGACACTGGCAGACTAAAGCTCCCGAACACACACACAGGCTAACTGACTGTGGTTTGATGGAAACAGATGAACAATGAGCTGCGAGTTAGAGATAAGGACTGACTACAGATCAGCCATGCTGTCAAACTGTGAAAACGCATGTGGTTGAATATAGACACATAGAAAACAACACACACTGCTGAGTTTATAGAGGCCACTTATTGCAACACACACCACCGCTATGACATGCTGTACATAGAAAATACACAGTATAGAAACAGGATGAAGTGAGCTGCAACACCTGCTGTCCTACGCCACGCTGCCGGACCCCCCACCCCAGGTGTTTCCCCAGGCCTCCTCCTCCTCCTCCTCCTCCTCCTCGCTTATTCTGATTATGACATTAATAATAAAAAAGCCAATCAGACCTGACATCCCCAGCCTTACCTTTGCCATTCTGCCACGCTGTGTACCAGGACAAGCTGAGGAAAGAGGTGAAGAAAATAATCGCAGTGGCCACAGTTCCATGTCTGAGCCTCATCTCATTTCAGCGATGCCTCCCCCCAGCTCGGCTGAGTGTCGGGGACCCCGGAGCTGCCGCTGCCTCCCTCTCTCCTCTCCTCTCCGGTCCGCCTTCAGGCTGCCGAGGCGGATGTGGACGCGGGCATGTAGGGTGGAGGCCCTCCGGTGAGGGGATGTGGGAGACAGGCGGCCGGACGCGCTGTTAACCGCGGGGGGGAGGCGGGCGAGTCGGACCGGGACCGTACCCCCGACGAAGTCTCGGTGCGTCTTTTCTCTGTCGTCGTTGTCCGCCCTAAAGGGGCTCCTCCTGTGCCGTCCTGAGAGCGTCACGAGTCGGCCGTCTTTCGCGTCGACACAGCTTACATGGTGGGCGAGGAGGGGGTACACTATCCGCTCACACGGTCCATTTTATGTGTTTTTCTCTCTCTCTCTCTCCTCTCTGTCTCCCCTCGTTAGCTACAAGTTACAGGCAGGAGACATTTCGGCCGTTTCGACGGTTGGTCCGCCGGGATAGGCTGCTCGCGCTCTGACGGCAGCCGGACGGCGACGCCTCAAATCACGTTGTTTCCGCTTCAACTGGCAACAGATGGGTTTAAAAAAATAAAAGCACCGTCAACGTCGCCGCTTTTATCCCCTCCTACACACACATACTCACACTTCTTCTTTCCACCAAAATAACATTTCTGGATTTTTCTTTTTTTTTTTTCTCAAACGGAACAAAGTTGCTCCTTATTCAGATAACAACCGCATATTTTACGGAATGATACGCGAGTTCGCGCGATATTTGGCACCTGGAGCGAGAGGAGGAGCCGGGTGAGTTGAAAGAGTAATGAGAGTTTTTCTGTATTCTCACTGGCTGGAGACACTCTGCACCACGGCGTTTAAAGCTACATTTACATATGTTTATGTCTGTGTTTATATTCTGTAACTTAGATACTTAAAAGGTGTCATATCATCTTACTTACATGAAGTAATACATATTTCTCCCAGCAGCCTTTGAACTCCACACCTTTGCACTTGTGTTTACCTGATTATCACTATTTATGTTTTTACATCTGTCTTTATTAAGTAAAAATATATGACTACCATTTATCCATTTGATTTCATTTGCACATCGGCCTCAACAGTATAACATTTCTATTTGTATTATATTTTATTTCAATTTTTTCTATTCCTATATTTTGAACTTTTAGGAACTTTTATTTGTGATTTTCTTTAACCGTATTTTTGAGCACGACTGTAATTTTATTGCTATTTGCCATTGCCAACTTTATTTATATAGCACTTTTCCAAACAATATTACAAAGTGCCTTACAAATAAAATGCAATATATCACAACAATGAAATGCCTTAAGATAAAATTCACACATACTTAAAGCTTTTAATTTTTTTTTTAAGTACTGAAAATGTGTGTGAAATTACCAGAAGCCCCCAGACTGATGAACTTGCAGCAGTAGGACTCCTCAATCCACAGGTAGTGGGAGCGTCATCTAGTGGCCTAATAGATCATAAGGATACGGCCCTACTATTTGATAAGACTTTAAACGCCAAGAAACATCTTTACATTTGAAGATAAGATTTCATATTTAAACGTCAGCTATTTCTGATAAGAAATTTGGCGAGAAAACTTTGATGAAGATCCTCTTTCCTATTAATTCTTATTGTACTCACTTGTCACATGTAGTGAGTTGTTATAAGTAAAACTAATCAAATTCAATAAATTTCACCAATTGTCTGGCTTGTACCACACATGCACTCAGAACTATACGATAATACATATTCAAGTTATGATTCAGACAACACATATGTGAGGCTTATTTAATCATAAGTTAGTCTGGTGTTTGCTGTACAATAACATGGCAAACTTTATTGTTATTCATCACACCACTTTACCTTTGTCTCCAAATGCTTGTGTGGTTTTTATAGTTTCTAATTTGCATAATTTTCATATACCTGTTGTTTATTGTTTTATCTCTATACTCACCTGTAATTACTGTTGTCAATGTGCTGCTGCAACAACCAAATTTCCATGTTGGGGATCAATAAAGTTTTATCTTGTCTAATCTTAACTTTGAATCAGAGTTGTCCTTTAAACAGCAGTTAACAATCTAAAAAAAAAAACAATCTCAGATTAAGGTATACTTAGTTTCTATTATTGAGATTCCAATCACATCAAAATCTTTATCAAAAGATGAAATTTGCAAGTTGAAGTTGTTTAAGTGCTCTGAAAAAAGAAAAATTTGAACATATAAAATTAGTTATCAGAGACAGTTATTTCCAGGTGTTAGATACTGAAAAATAACCACACGTAACTCACGCTTTGATTTGTCTCAAAAATAAAAAAAAAAAAACAGCTCAGAAGTGTTGACATTACAGTTCCTTCTCAAGAATTAAATGCTAACTGAACACAGAAAATGAATATTTTTTCAAAAAGTCTGCACAATAACTGTGTGTGCTCACATTCATTTATTTTTCAAACAGCACACATATTTTGATGCAAACCCGTGAAATAAATCAATGTTCATAAAGTATATAGTAAATTACATTTCAATGCCTGTTGTGATGACTGTGACCATTAGCTTATTGACTTTGAATACATTCACACACCAAACACAGGAAACTGCCAAACTGATTTTCTTCTGACAAAGCAAAGTTGAAGGGCAAAAGAGAAAAAGTGAAAAATATTCACTTCAACAGATGAACAAAACAAGTGTTTGAAAAAATATTTTGAAAATATTCTTTGCTAATCACTGCTCTGGGAACTGTCATCTCTTATCAGAGTGACATCCGTGCTTTCGATAGCAGAATCGATCTGAATAGGCTGACATGATGCAGAGGGAGGGGTATTCTCAGAAAGGCGTAGCTTTAAAGTAGTCCTCCAGTGGAATGAGTGATACGCCTCCGACCCAGTCCTGCAGCCAGACCTGGACCAACTCCAGCTTCATGAAGAACCACTTGTGTCCCACTGGCCACTTTGCCATCACAGGATGTCTAGAAAAACAAGAGCAACACATGAAGATACACACACAAACAGGGGTGTGGGAAGCCAACATGTATTCATGCTGTGCTGCATCTTTCATTAGCTTAGTTACCTTGAGAACACTGCCTCTTTTGCAAACGCAAGCTCCTCTAGGGGCACCTCCACCATCTTGCCCGTTAGTGTGAGTCGAGCACATCTCGGATCCTCTGGGTCATACACCATTTGCCTTGTGGACACAAACAATACAGGATCTAGCTTTTTTGAGCTCTCAGTAACTTGCAGTTATATAATTTAATCAAGGTTGGATAACCAGCCTGGCAAAACTGGAGACCACCCCTTGTGCCCAGTCAAATTAAAACCCAGCAAACCTTGGGCCAGCTTGTATTTCAGCAGAGAAAACCGATATTGCCTACATTGTGGGGAGAACTGCGGGGTTAATGGGGGCCCAAAAGATAAGTTTTTGCCTTAGGACCCTTATGCAAATTACTCTCAGTTGGAAATTCAGTACAGTTAATTTAAAGTTGCGTCTTACCTGCAGAACTCTCCCTCTGCCTCTGAGAAAGTGAGAGAGGCGTAGGGGTTACTCTTCAGGTCTGTGACAGTGTAGTCCATCGGAGTCACATAGAAATAGATGACTCCAGTGCTGTTGTCCAGCGGACCATCACTGACTGAAAAGATGTTCCCAAAGGGGAGACCTTTGATCTGTGGAAAAAGTTGGATATTACTAAAGACATCTTGTTTCAAAGAAAACCCAGTGATGCAGCTGTAGTTTTATAAGGATTTAAACTGGTGTGAATCTTTTCCAGAGGCAGGAACAAAAGATTAGCATACATGCAATTATACCTATGATATGCTAGGTATAATGCTACCTATGCTGAAATGCTATTAGACCAGCCATAACAGAGAAGAGTTGTCAGCTATCACTGAAATTATAGATAAATCTGGAGATTTATTTTCTCAATTCACTACACCACTCGTTGGAAGGGATGGGCACATAAATGTTGCAGCTGGTAAAGGTGGAGCTCATTTTAATACACTGATTTAGTGCTACAGCTGTCAAATAAATGTCTCTAAAATGTATTAGAGTAAGTACAAACTGGACTACTACTACTCTCCACCACTGAATTAGCATCTTATTTTATAGCTAAACAAATGTTTTGTATATAAAATCAAAGTAAATAGTCATTTCAGATAAACTGAAGTAAAAAATATAATATTTCTCTCTAACATGTAATTCGGTAAAAGCTGGATAACATTGAAATAAAAACATTGAAGAAAATGTATTTAGTTACTTTCAACCACTGAATTGGCATTATGTTTTTCAGTTTAACATGCATTTTGTATTTAAAATCAGAGTAAGTAGTAACTTATAAAAAGATAATCTGAAGTAAAAAGTACACTATTATACACTATAAAAGTCGCATAAAGTGAAAATACTCAATACAATACAGTACTGAAGTAAATGTTCTTGGTTACTTTCCACCACTGAATAAGTATAATATTTTATAGTTTAACATAGGATTTCCATTTAAAGTTAAAGTAAGAAGAAACTCAAAAGTACAATATTTCCATCTAACATGTAGTTCAGTGAAAGTTGCATAAAGTAGAAATACTCCCTACAGTACAGTACTGGGTAAATGTACTCGGCTGGCTCTAACCTTGACTCTTGACCTCTAACCTCTCACTGTCAACACACCATGTCCGGTCCAAATCAAACCTGCCTGTTACAGGAGGACCACTCCCCTCTTTACCTTGTCTTGGGTCGAAATGGTGGCCAGGTGCCCCCAGTCGCTGTAGTGAGCGATGTACCTGGCGGTCCTGGCGGTCTCCTGGTGGGGGGGCGGCCCGCCGCTGCTGCCGCTCACCTTCTCCAGCCGGTAGGAAAAGAGGCGAGACGAGAGCCGGCCCACGTCGTCGCCCTCCGGCTTCACCAGCTCCCCGGGGCTCTCCACGCCGTCTCCGAGGACGCTGGAGGACGGGTACGCCTGCTTCCACAGCCCCGCGCCGTCCACCAGCAGCGCCGGGGCCACCTCCTCCGACAGGTCCGCGTCCTCCACCACATCGTTGGAAGAGACCACCCAGGACACCGAGGTCCTCAGGGTGTAGGCCCGGCACAGGCACAGGACGCTGGCCAACAGGGCCAGGAGACGGTAAAGGGTCCGCATCTCATTGAGCTCGGGCAATGGCCGCCCTCCTCCACTCTCTTGTTTACAACCTCACGTGTGTGCGCTCTCGGAACACGGGCAGGTTTTACAACACAAGGCAGATTTACAGCGACACCTACTGACAAAACAGAGAAATACAGTTTGTGATCAATACAGAATGAAAGAAAAACTTCCTAATGTTTACTCTGAATCGTATGTTTAATTAATGGTGGGAAGTAAAAATACATTTAATCAACTACAACACTGAGATACTGGTACTTATTAAAGTACACATGTAAGTATGTGTGGGCTACTTGTACTCATATTTTCAGAATCAGGTTTATTGACAAGACAAAGAATTGACAAAGAATTTGCAGGGGTAGATGAAGTACCAGAAGTACCATTGTCACAGTGTAGAAATACTCTGCTGTGAGTAAAAGCCATGAATTTGCTTAAGTAAAAGTAACACCTAAACAGTTGTGTCCTCATCAGCATGTTGAATTCTAATTGAAGTTATTTTAATGTTGCAGCTGCTAAAGGCAGAGCTGATTTTATTTACTCTATCTACTACTGTGTAGCTTGTAAATCAACCATATACATTCAGATTTGTTATTATACATGCTTATCTATGTGCAACAGGTCCTTACATTAACCTGTTTATTGTGTTTATTTTGGCTTTGTACCTTATTGATTCAGATTTTATATTTTCTATGTTTGCATTGACCCTGTGTGTGCTCAGGATAAGCAGATGGGTTTAGAAAATGGATGGATGGATGTTTGCATTGCAACTGTTGCATAGCAATTTCCCTCAGGAAGAATAAAATTAATTCTTATCTATCTTCTGTGTGATCATACACCCAAGTATTGGTAACAAGTCAAGTCAAGTCACTCCAGTTTCAGACCAAAAACTACATAAATGGTATACAGTGCAATTTTTATTTAGTTTTAAATTATGTACAATTATGTACTTCCTGTACACTACAGGCCAAACATTTGGACGCAACTTCAACGAAAGCCTTGTATATGCCATGCTGTTGTTAAAACCAGAGGAGGTTACTTTTAAAGAAAGCAAAGTCTAAGCAAGAAAAACTCTAATACTTGAAATATACAATATCTATATAATTATAGTAAAAATGTCTTCTGATAAGTTACTCTTTATATAATAATCATGTTTATTTTGTTGCAAAGTATACCAATGAAACTATAATCTTTTTTTGTACAAATTTGATCTTGCTTCCAAACTTTTGGCCTGTAGTGTATGTCTTCCTTTAGACACTTTACATCAGCATACTTGAGAAATGACACAGAAACCGAACATTAGAAATTTTATTTAACATAAACTATTAACAGCAGTGGCATGCTGAATTACATAAACATTATTCAGAAATACCATTTATCTTGAAGTATTGGTGGTGGAGACGGATCATAACAAATATGGGCCTTTTCAATATATAATCTCTCTCTCTTCCTTTTTGTCTTTCTCTCTCTCTGTTTGTCAATCAGAATAACATTAACACTTTAAAATTTAATACAATTCAAAACATAAACACAACAGCCTCAGTAGAGTTGAATCAACACTTTTCTGACAGACCAAAAATTCAAAATAACAGTTTGTCTGCAGGAATGCTGTGTGCACTGCTAATGACAATATCTGTTTCCTTTCTCAGTCCATGGTCTTATCACTCCAGGCCATTGACTTCCTTTTCGCCAGTTCCATCCAGGAAGGCTGGCCACTGTCAGACATGGACTGCAGCTGCGATGGCATTGGAGATGACAAAGATGGCGCCACATTTTTCCGCAGCCACTTGTCCTCACGAGGCCTCTCTAGAACTTTGGTGGGACTTGACTCTGAAGAAAAAAAAACTGAATACTGAATACCAATTTAGCATTTCTGCGGTTGTAATTGTGTTAAATGTGCGTCAACAAACCTTCAGGTTTTACTGCTTGTCTTCCTTCTGATTTCATGTCTTTGCTTAGAGGCATCATTCTGGGTGAGCCTGGGGATTCACCTGATGTCTGTGACTCGATTTGGGCTTTCCTCAATTCCACCTGAGAAAAACTGTGACTTAGATCATCTGCTCAGGATAAATGATCACTTGTAAAGAATAGTTAAAAAATAAATCTGGTGATAATCTACCTTTCATTAATTGTCAACAAATGTCAGGAAAAAACCAAAACCAGCAAAGAATTTATCCTAGTAATAAGAATAGCCTGTGCACCATAGACTTCAACAAGTGTCCAAAATCATTAAAAACACAATGATTTACACTTTGCACTGGCTGATATGTTCCTTTATTAGGATGACCATGGGCACTGTGGTTTATTTTGAGTCCATCCCACACACATTCTGCAGGTGTAAAAGCTCACTGGTGCACCAAAGCCAGTGGTTAAAAATAGTCTCTGAACAAATGCACCATTTATTTCTGTTTGAGTAATACTTGCTGAAAGCTACGGTGCCCAGCTGTTTTAGGAAATTACAGAGCTTTTAATTTGATTGATTTTCAAGTTAAATCTCCTTTGGTACTCCTGGACGTACGTGTTGTAGGCGAGGCCGGAAAGTCAAAATGTATTAAGGGGCAGGCGATCATACTCTTGGTTTTTGACTTTTCATGGGATTTGTTAACAGACTATCACCAGCCTCATCCTTTAATGGATTTACAGTCTAACACGGTGTGAAAGACAGCTATAAAGAAGTACCACAAACCCCCTTGGTTCCAGGCGAAGTGGTCCACTCTGCCCGCTTCTCCAACAAAGCAGCCTTTTCGCTTACTGACCCGGACCAGACAGCACGTCTTCCTGACAGCAGTCCACCTTCTCTCTCCTGCACTGCGGCTCCTCTTTCCCATCTTCCTGAGACAGACACTGGAGGAGGAGCTGCAGCTGATGGGGTGGTAGAAGTTGAAGTTAGAGCTGGAGTCGTGGATTTAAGCTGGATGCCCCTGGGGGACTGCTGCTGGCAGGAGGAAAGGTAAGATTGTGCAAGTGTGACACTGGCTTTTGCAGTCTGAGGTGAGGTCTCTGTTTGTGTAGAAGAGTGCAATTGAGACTGGACTGTCCGTGCATTGGTCTGTGCAGACACAGGCTGTGAAGCAGACTGGGTTGTATTTGGATGTGACTGGGGTTCACTGGTTTGTTTTGATGTTTGTGGCTCTCTAGAAGATGTTGTTGTTGATGTTGTTCTCTGTGGCATAGCCATCAGTGATGCTTTGACAGCCTGTGTTTGACTTCTACTTTGCACACTTTCTGCTTTGACAGTGTCAGTTGCTGGTTGATTAGCAGCCTCTAGTGGTGTTGCACTTTGTTGGATTTTTACAGTCTGTGTCTGTATTTGTGCCCCAGCTGGTTGATTTGTTGTCTGCGCCTGTGTTTGTGGTCGAGGCGCTGTCTGCATGCCTGTAAGATCTTTAGGAAATCTACTAGCAAAAAGCTGCTGAAGGCTTCTGGTCTTTTCCATTGCCAGGCTCATCCAAGACACCTCAGATGAGGCCATTTGAGGGGCAGGCTGGGGCTCCTGAGGCGCTGCTATGGCGGTTTCAATTTCTTTAGGGTTTGAAGAGTTTGCTTGCACTTCTGTTGGTATGATGTGAGGATTGGCAGGAGATGGCAGGGTATGCTTAGCTGGAAGGGAGAAGCCAGACGGGCCTGGATCTAAGGAGTGACACAGTTCAGTTAGACACACTTGGCAGCTCTGTTAAAGTTAGTCTGAGTGGTATTTTAATAAGTACAAAGGTCTCCTGTGATCAGGACAAATCTTAACTCCCTAGACTGATTATTTACTATGTGAAAATTACATAGTGCAAATATGCAGTGTTTATCCCTATAGAAAACAGATGAAAGATACTAGCACAGTATCGAGTAAGAAAATAGCTCAAACATCTTCTACATGTTGAAATTTATGCGATTTCTCAGAGACTCACCAGTCTGTCGGAGGTCTCCAGAGGCAGATGGTGCACATGATGTGTTTGTTGACAGTTTTTTAGACATGTAGCTGACATTGTCACTTATTTCCTGTCTTTTGTCTCTGGCACAGTCCTCCTCACATGCCGGCGGCACTGGGTTTTGGTTAGACGTGGCATCAGGCCGAAACTTCAGCGACTGAGATGTGGAGCGCAGTTTGATACCAAACGCTGTCTTTCTGTCTTCCTCCTCGGCCTCCTGTGCTTCCACCGCCTCCTCCACCACATCCTGGCTGCTCTCCCCCTCCCCTTCCCTCGCTGCAGTCCCTGCATCTGTGGCTACATGTTTGGATGGTGCTACTGCTTCCACCTTTTTGAGGCTGTCTCTCTTTTCCCATGGTACAGCTGGCCTTTTGTGCAGAGCTCCCTCTTGTCTGAATCTTCCCACAGCAAAGGGGCCCCCTCTTGGCTGGAAGTCTCTATATTCTTCCTTGTCCCTCATGTTTGAAAAGGGTTTGCTCTCCACTCTGTGACGGGCTTCAGACTGTTCGAACACACCCACAAAACTGCCTGATCGCGGTCTTTCTCCATCTCGGCTTTTGGCAGTGGTGATGGAGGAATGGAAGGACCCGGATCCCGGGGCAGGTCTCTTAATTCCCTTTGTGCTCTCTGCTTTGTCTTGAATAGTGGAAGACCTTAACACCACCACTGAGTCTTCAGCTTTGTTTAGAGTATTCCTCTTGTCATGGGACATTACCTCTGCCTCAGAGTCTGTTTTGTCCTTCAGCTCTGACTGTATAAAGGATGAGCGTGGACGTTCACTGGACATGACATCTGCTGGCCTGTTTGGCTTAACTCTAAGTACCTGGGAGGGCACAGATGGCAATGTCCCAGGAAGAGCTTGGTCTTCTTGGGCAGAGGTCAGACTGGATGTTTTGGATGCTGCCTCTGGCATTATCAGTGCCACCTCTGGGGATATTGAAGGGAGAGGCTGAGATGTGATAGGTACGATGGCATCTTCTTCTTCAGTTTCCGATGTTACCTCCTCTTTAATATTAAGCGACTGCTCTGCCTCTCTCACAGGCTCGGGGTGGTTGATGTTGTTTAGGGCATGTAAGTCAGACCTAGGCTCGGGCTGCAGAAAAAGAGATAGAGGGGAGGAAAGGGAAGTGCATGAAGTGTTTGTCTTCACAAACAGCATGTAAAGTGAAAATATAAGTATGTTCACTCACTGCGGGGAGTTTCTTCTTGGTGCTGGCCCTCTGGTTTCTGGGCTTGACAGACATCCGGTGGCGTGCAGCAGAGGTGTCCAGGCACGGGGTGAACTGGGCTGGAGAGCTGAAATCCAACGGGGGCTCATCCACAGAAGGCGAGGCATAGGAGGGGCCGTAAAAAGGAAACGGAATGGATGGAGTCAGGGGCTTAGAAGGGATGGCAGGTTTGGGATTCGGTGAGAGTGGACGGGAGGATGGCTGGGATAAGGCCTGAAAAGAAAGGACAAAAATGATGTAAAATAATAAAAAATAATATAATACTGGAAATACACGATGAGCATGAAGACACATGTAAAAATGCAAAGTCGTAAAGTTTTTTTTTTTTTTTATTGTCAGGACATTTACTCTTTGTGTGAGCAATGAGCCAAAGCCACTTATATTGTCATTTGGTCATAAACACTCACGAGTGCAGATAAATCCATGTCTGAAAATACTCCCAACAAATGCTCTATTTACTATTTTGTAATGTTTGCTAAAAACTGAAGTACCCAGCTGTTCGGGGATTACTGTGCCTTTAAAAAAAAAAAAAAAAAAAAAAGAAACTGTATTTGTGACCCATTTTTTAAGATTTATGCTTTAAAGTAGGAATAAATTAGTTTGGTTGGGGCTGAGTGCTGCAGTCAGGGAAGGGGAGTCTGAAGGACTGTTGGTCTTGGTCTTGTCATGGGATTAGTTAACAATGAAATATAGAATATTTCCAGACTTATCCTGTAACCATTATCTTAAACTTTATTATATCCCAATTCTAATCTCAGACTTGAACCACCAAACAGTTAGGACTGGCAAAATATCCACAATTTCAAGGAATTCCTTCTTCACATAACTACATAGAAGACATGGAAGAACAAACGTGTAGTCAGAGGAGTACAGATGTGCAAGTATAGCACTTGCACTACTTGTTCCTCCTCTTCACTTCCTGTCCCTGCTGAACTTGATGGTTATGGTTGAGTTGGATGGAGGTGAGAGAAAATGGATGGTAAAGCTAACTTATTGAGTGGACTGGATAAACACACTGAGGAGGAACTCTCAAAATCCTAAAAACGTACCCTTATATACTTGATCAAATAAGCCGGTACAAGATTGTGTATAATTTATGGAAGGATGCTAAATCACCTTGCTGAGGGCTCCGTGGGTTGTGACATCACCTCCTGGGGGGCTCTCAGGGGGGCTGAGGGGAAGGCCGTCGTCCTCAGAGCGGCTTCCCAGATCCTCTTGTCGTCTGATTGGCAAAACCATAGGTGGCGGCCCCAAGTGAAATTTCTGCTGCTGAAGCTTCATCTATGAGATCAGAGCATGAGCGTTATTAAAAGAATCACGTCTGCAAAAGCAACAAAATGCCTAGAATAAAAGTCTCTACCTGTAGTGCTTTGATCTTGCTGTGAACATTTTCCTGGGATAGGACCCTGGCAGGTTCAGCTTCTGTCAAGACCTCATCAGCCAGAAAAATGCTGTCGTGGGACAAAGCCCGCGATCCCATCATCCCCTGGGAGCATCTGTGGCAACAGGAGGGGAAAAAACATAAGAGGGGTGAAGGCATAGACTAGAAATCAGAATAGAGCTGAAAAGCAAACATTTGTTAGATTTACTATCACGTAGACACTTACGCCAAATTTTCCTCTGATCCCAGTCCCTTTTCTTCCGTAATGTCACTGGTCGACTGGCTGAGTTTGGCGATTCTCTCCGCACCTGTTCTCTTACTCCTTCCAAAGAGACGAGTTTTCAGAGACTTGAGCTTGGACTTTTTACGTCCTAAGAGAGATTGAGATCAGAGACAGATCCAGGTCACAGCAGCTCACACACACAACATGTGCAGAAGTCACATTGTCTCCTCTCTACACCCTATTTATTGTCTGATTATCTTTACTAATTGTTGCATAAGATGTATGTCAACTCATTGACCGTAAATGGTCTGAGGTGTGCACTAGTCGCGTGTTTCAATATTTTGCTGACTAAGTGCTTTATTTGAACACCTCATATTTGT
Organism: Scortum barcoo; assembly: GCA_023238725.1. Lineage (NCBI taxonomy): Eukaryota > Metazoa > Chordata > Actinopteri > Centrarchiformes > Terapontidae > Scortum > Scortum barcoo. The sequence goes on from CM041550.1 coordinate 16,661,619, forward strand.
CCAAGACTTGCTTTCTCTTCACAATAAAAACCTGTATGTAAAACTGCTTGACAGATAATCTCACCTGGAATGTCCTCAGTACTTTCTTCTACATCTCCAGAGAAAGACTCCATCGGCCTGATCCCTGGAAGAAGTGTAAAACAGACGACCGAAAAGTGTGTAAAGAAAGGTGCAGATAATGAGAAGCAACTGTGACAGCAAAGACCTCAGGCATGCAGCTTTTAGACACTGTTGTCAGGTGCCGGAGGGCAACTAACTTGGTGTGAATACTCCACCGGTGTGTCTTCTGTTCTCCGGCAAGCACACATATGCACTTAGTGCACTCGTATGATAGCCTGAAGATGTGACACCGGACTTGAGGTTCAAAGGTTTATTGGCATTATCAGGAATGGCACAATCCCTTTCCTGTTGCTAGGCGGGGCATGCTGAGAGAGCTCCGTCCTTATGATCAACAAAATAAGAAGCTTTCATGGGTGTGAAGAACACATAAAATGCAGTGTCATCGTAAAAAAAACACACCATGTGGGTTACAGAGGAGGGATGCTAATATGACATTGCATAAGTAGGAGCAGACACAAATACCACGCTGTCACAAAGCAATGCGGCCTGGATATCATAATTTGTGAACAAAGCAAAAACTAAAATCTTGCTCGCAGACAGCTTTACTTATGCAACAGTGGACTGACAAACATCCAGACTGGATTGATGTGTTACCGGATGCAAGATTCAGTGGATGGTGCGTGTGTCCTTTATCTCACAGACTTTTTTTATTCTGTACCCTGCCCTGGAGCAATTGTTTTGTTTGAGATATAAAAATCAGACGCTTCTCTCCTGTGTAGCCTAGGAACTGATGCCAACAGATCATGATCCTGTGAAGTATGGGTGCCTGATAAGACAATGTGTGTCAGGTTATGGATAAACATACAAAGTCCACACTGCACCTCTCATATCTCTCAGCCTCTTCTCAGTAGAAAGCACGCCATGGGAAAGGACGCGTGAATAAAAGTTGCACGTGATGCCACATTCGGCATGCACAACATCTGAACTACGAATGAATTTTAAATCGTCTGATTTACCGCCATGGGTCTGAATGAAACTACAGAGCTCATGAATCAGGTACCTCAGAGGGAGTTTTTGTCATCCAGTGAGCCAAGCTATGGCCCCAACAGAAACAGAGGATAATCCCGTGGATTATTGACATTGCAGAGAGATCCATGTAAGATTTCACAGCACCATAATCCACAACAACAGCTTAATCACAAACCTTCCATGCCAAGCACCGCAGCACAAAAATTCACCTGACATTCACGGGGGAAAGAATTTAAACACACACATTCACACGCCATAAAAATAAAAGAGAGTGAATTTACCTGATGTCTAATAGCAGCACTTCTGTTCCTCTTCCTCCTCTTTGTCCTCCTCTCTTGTCTCAGCCCAGCCGGTGTCACCGTCTTTATGTTTAAACCTCAGGCTTGTGCCGCTCACATCTGCAGACGGGGGGAGGCGTGGAGGGAAGGGAGCAAGGGAAGTATAAGGAGAGAGAAAAACAGGCTGGGGAGAAAGAGAGAGTGAGCGAGAGGAGGACAGTCCATGACAGGGTAAGCAAATGCACAAAGAGAAAAGAGGACAGAGGAGAATGAGAGAGACGGAGAGAGAGAGAGGGAGAGAGAGAGATACTCTATTACATTAGTGGCACACTGTGGCCCTCTGCGCTAAGCTCCTTATAAAACGCTAACCTGATTTTAGGCCCAGAAATGAGAGTAGAGGGAAAAAAAAAAAATAAAGCTCCAGTTGGAACGAGGACAGGCATACAGGAATTACAGCTCATAGAACTGTTTACACATTACACTGGGATGCTTACCCCCCTGAGAGCTCGCAGAGGGGATCCTACATGTCTGTGTGAATGTGTGTCTTAGAAAGTTAAAAATTAATGAAAAAAAAAACACCCACCAGGAATTAACCAGCTCCCAGCCACAGTGAGATCCAGAGTCCAAATCCGAATTTTACAAGACACTGTCGCTGAAATAATCTTTTATGTCCATCCATAAGCGCTTGATACATGATTTTTCATTTTTTCTACAGACATCCTGGTGGCCCTATAGTTGAGGTGCCATACAGCTGCAAAGTCCCTGGTTTGATTCCAACTGGGGACCTCCAAATTGTGATTGAACTCATGTTGGACTCATCGCAGCATGTTTTGACACCAATGTCTCTAACCCTGAACAAGTGATTTACATCAAGTCACTGCTGATGAAGCAAGACTTTACAAAGCTTTACAACATACATTGTCAGATCTTTAACATATATTAATCATTTAGATTTTAATATTAACCATTAACTAGATAATATCATGCTTTTCATAAATGTCAGGAATGCATCTGTTATCTTATGTGTTAATGTATAAACTACACCTGTCAAAGCACTGGATCACCAACTTTTCTGAAGCAGTTTTAACCCTTTATTGACAGTGTGCCTGAAGCCAGCAGGGACTCTTATCTAAAGGAGAGCCAGGAGAAAATGCTGTTTTTAGAATGACGTACTTTTGCATCCATAAGCTTGATACATAATATTTCATTATTACCACCGACATCCTGGTGGCCTTGTAGTTGAGGTGTTTGCCATACAGCTGCAAAGTCCCTGGTTTGATTCCAGCTGGGGACCTGTGTTGCGTGTTTCTTCCACTGTAAACTGTCTAATGATGTCAAAAATCATCTTATAACAATTAAAAGTGCCTCTTTAAGTCACGCTGGTTTAAAGAAGCAGAAATATCTCCCACATATGTTTTCGTAATCACTGAAATGATCCTTGTGTTGCAATGTTTCTGTACATTCACACGGGATAGTATTCAGGGATGGGAACACTATCTAGGCCACTGGGCTACAATCAGCGATAGGGAGGGCGGCAGCAAGTGGAAAGCAAACCTTCACATCCACATTTGTGTGTGTGTGTGTGAGTGTGTGTTTGGAGGGGGCGCATGTGGCTGAAACAGCTTCTCTGATGAGGCTCCTCATCCTCACAAATCCTTATCTTTTCCACAGAATATAAACCCAGCCGGTGACATCTGGATTACATGCTGCCAACCACATGTTAACAGACCACAGTGACATCAGAGTCTGCGATGTGGTTTTACTCCCCCCATTCATGGATTTATTGTCTGCACATGAAGGACAATGATGTCTAATGATGTCATTTACAGCTCACGTGTAGTCCTATGAAAAAGCTGTATGTAAAAGTAACATAGTCACAGCACTCACTGCGTCCTGCACTGCATCCAAATGTGCTCTTTCTCTGTGCAAAGAGAACTAAGGTGTTTGTTACGGTTATGCTCATCCCTGGTTCATGTGGTTTCCTGATGGATTATAATTTCTTCCTCTCAGAGCCCAGATGAGGACTGTGAATATCGAGATTAAGGCCGATAGATAATCCGATCAGGATGCTGTTTGAACTCATACGGGTTACCATTCACTCAAACAAACACTTTCCCATGAACAATTAATGAGGGGCATATTTTCCCCAGAAATGCTTTTTTTTATGGAGAATATATTTCTGTAATTAAATTGTGATTGGACTCATGTTGGACTCATCCCAGCATGTTCTGACACCAATGTCTGTTTACATCAAGTCACTGCTGATACAGCAATACTTTACAAAGCCTTACAACATACATTATCAGATCTTAAAACATATGTTAATCATTCAGATTTTTTTCATTAAATTCATTTTCATTTTCATTAAATATTAACTAGATAATAGAAGTTCTTTTCATAAATGTCAGGAATGCATCTGTTATCTTATGTGTTAATGCATAAACTACACAACCACTGGATCACCAACTTTTCTGAAGCAGTTTTAACTCTTTATTGACAGTGTGCCTGAAGCCAGCAGTAGCAGGGACAGTTGTCTAAAGGAGAGACAGAAGAAAATGCTGTTTTTATATTTGGTCTCCCTGACAAAGCTGCTGCTGCTTTATCAAGTTGGAGTAAAAAATGCCAATTAAAATAATGGTTAATAATGCACAGAATAATACAAAGTTTGAATATCATGAAAACCATATGACTACGTCAAAAGCTCCAAGGTAGGCCAATAATGGGTATTGAGATTTTTTTTGAGTATTTGAAACAGTAGTTTAAGGTTGACTTTCTAATACAAAAACAGATCAATATACCACAAACTACGTAAACTATTTTAACTTGATAATCCACTGTAGTTTGCACTAGACTAAGAATACCAAAACACCAAAATCAGATTTTATTGAATTTTGAAATCAGACTTAGTTACTAACCCTGTAAGACATCTTTTAATTGTTACATTTTTATATGTATGGATTTATTTTGAATTGGACAATATTGAATTACAAAACACAAAGACACGGAGATATTATAAAAGCCTTTTTTATTACTAATTTAAAATGTTCAAAGACAGGAGAGGAAAACATGACTCTTTTGCATATACTGTGCATAAAAATGAAGAAATGTCCAACCCCACAGAATACAGAAAAGAATCATACAATCAGCCGATTAAAGACATTATCAGTGTGAAAAAAAGAATATTGGAAATCCCCTAATAAAAATGTTCTGTTATACAGTCATTATAAGGTCATTCACATGAAACTGTTAAGGCAAATCCAACAACACAGCTGTTAAGTCTGGGCTTTTTGAGGGAGCATGAATGCTTTAAGTCACTAGAGACAAAAAAAAAAGAAATAAAGCTGGTGAATCTCATAGCGTTTTAGTGTGTTTGGTGTGAAAAATGTCTACGGTGGTCTCCTGGCACTGCCGGAGGTCATAGTCACAATATCCAACAGAGAATCGTCCCTGGAACATAAAATGAACATTTCTTACAACCAGAACTCAACATGTTGATTCATGGATATTCTGTAAAACAGAAAAGGATGAGAATTTATTTTTCTTACTTTAGGTCTCTTGAAGTAATCCAGCCCCCTTCCTATTTTGATGATCCAACCATTGTCAAACCTGAAAACATAGTGAAATAAAGGCACAATCACTGAGACGGAGTGCTAGCGTGAAAGTAAATACTGTGGACTGCAACAGGAATTTCTTTAAAAACAGGATACCACTATCTGAAAACAACAGCTCCATGTGCTGTTTTGATCTCCTTCGTTTGTGATTTGCATGATATGTACCTGATCTCCCTGTCATGTATAGTGGAAGAGTACTGCAGGTCCAGAGTCACTCCCTGAGCAGCGAGACTCTCTTTCACTTCAGTCAGGGCGCTGCTCTGTTGGCGACTATCTGCCTGCAGGACAGGACAACGGACGGCAGTTAAACAACAGCACAAACTGAACAGCAGAGACTGCTGTGGCGACCACACATCCACTACACAACGTGACCCCATTAGTTAATTAACCTACTTCATCCTGTGTGGTGAGGAGGTGGATCTTTTTCACCTTGCAGGACGATTTTAGCAGCATCTCACAAAAACGAAGGAAGTTGTACAACTATGAGGGAGAGAAGGAAACAGCTGGAACATTGAACTGGAGCAGTTTCATGTTGAGATTAAAATGAGGTCTTAAGCTATTCAAAAGGTACAAAGGATAGTAAAAGTAAACAGGAAATTCAATATAATTAGATATTATTTATGCCACTGAAGTTTGATGATAATGCTAACCTGTTATTTGATTCATGTTTATTCAACATAATTAATCAGTCATAATTCTGATGATTGATTATTTCTGTTACATGTTGTAAATTTGATAGTTTTGGCATTTTAAATGTTGGTCAGACAGAGGTATTCATTTTAAGACATCACTTTTGTTAGCTGAATAAACATAGATTCATTCAGGGAAATGCACCATTTAGGCACCATATTAGCTTAAATAATGTCTTAACAGACAGAGGGACCCTGTTAAGACCTCATTATACATTAATCAAAAATGACCCACCTAACAGCCCTCGTCCTGACAAATGATATTGTGCTTTAGAAGTGCATATTCCCATTCCTCCACACAAACCAGTTTACCAATTTTTCCAAATCAATGTGAAACTGGGGCTGTTGGGTCCCTGGTGCAGATGCCCATTTTGCCCAGTTTTTAATCCAGGCTTGTATTCATTAAGTAACTAAAAAGATAAAAAGACCAACTCCAGTGTGAAAGAAAGTGAAAAAAGCCATACAATAACACACTGGTGAAAACAAAGATCTTACTTGGTGGGTGTGTCGTATGTATGGGTCTTCTACCCAGACCTCTGTGAGTAAACTGCTGATATACGGCTTGAACAGAGCGTTGTAGCTGTAACCAGTCGCATCCTCCACTATTTTAATCTGCTCATGGTATTTCCCATCTGATATGGGAGGGAACACAAAAAGCAAGAAATAGCAGTTAAAGGTAGCACCAACAGCAGCCCCCTCTTTAGCCCCCCTCACACACACATTTTCTACTCACTTCGCTCAAAATTCGCTCAAAAAAAATTATTTTAAGTTGGTGTCTGAGTTATTTACCTTCTTTCATCTGGTTCACATGAGATTTGATCTGCTCTGCTCGGTCCATGTAGCCCTTTATCTTGTCCCTGTAGTGTCCTCTCTTTGAGTCATCTTTCACAGCTGCGGGCAGGAGACAAACAAAACAAGAATAACTCATGTTGTCATCATGCTGCCTGTTATTCTGTTGCTATTACTTTATTACTTTTTTAAGGTACCACTCTGTCATGTTGTAATTGGTAGGCCTATTTTCTTTAAATGAACATTTAAAACACTGGAAGTAAAAGACTAATATTAATAACTGGAGTAAATATGAGTAGTGCAGACAGCATGGCAAATTAAACCTAATAAATCTGTGGTTCAAACCAACAAGTAAACTAGACTTTTGTTTAAAAAGTATTTCAAAACTGTATCTAAGCACTTTAAAGCCTACACAAGAACAAGCAAATTAAACTGGTTATAATGTGCAGCATGGTTGTAATTAACAAATTTATCTTGGGCCTTAGAGATTATTTTTTTATGTTGCCAGGCTGCCATGCTGTGACTGGCAGGTCTATTTTCTTTAAATTAAAAATTTGAACACAGGACTGTAAGACTAGTCACTTAAGAAGAGTAGTGCAGACAGAAATGGCTAATTAAACTTATTCCAACTGTGTGTCTGTGTGTGTGCATATACTTCATGTCACCCCTTCCTAAGTCAGTGCCCCACTTGCCCTCTCCCTAGTGAAAAGAGTCTGTCCCCCAGATGTCTGAATGAAGAGATGGAGACCTTTCAACACGTCCATAAGCAGCTGGATGCCCTCCTGGTAGCAGACCAGACTTTCCTGGAAGCGGCCGCTCTGATCCAGCTCCACCGCCCGCTTCAGGACAGAAATGGCGGAGGTCTCCATGCCGGACACATGGTTCTGTGTCATGGCTCTGTCTTTTTTGTTTGCTACAGAGCTTCTACTGAACAGTCAGCGTGCTCATGTTTGTGTACAGCCAGGAACGAGGAAGACGCTGGAAGAGGCGGTACCGCCTTCACATGGTACGTCACAAAAATAATTCCCGGAGAAACGTAATGCTGCAATAATGCTCAACGGTGCTTTCATGGGAGACGTTTTAATATAAAAAAAAATCAAAGCAAATCTATATTATTATTATATGTTTATTTATATCTCTTAATTGGATTCATATGGATTATTATTTTTTCTTTTACAATCTGAAATCAATTTTAAAAAATTACCCTGGGAACCTTTCTTCTAGGAACCTTTGTCATGAATGTAAAACGTCGTCGCTTCCGGTGGGAGCGTCCATGCAGGGGCCTGTTATGGCAGCAACGTGACGGCCCGGTTGTCTTTTTGTTTTTCAGCTCTAACTAAAATTACACCTTTAATTTGGTTATTTTAAGGTGAATAAAGTTTTAGTCTGTGTCTTTGTCAGTTAACGGTCGGCAACGTGCGGCCCTCGCGCCTCCTGTGCGTTCTGCCGCGCTGTAACCTTGACAACAGTCGTTCCGTCCTGAAGAGGAGCTGCAGGTGAAAATCAAAACATGTCAGGGGTTTGTCGAGGTCTGAGCTCCTTATCAGGCAAGGTGAGAACAGCACTGTGTGCTATTAATGTCTGTAAAGTGAGGCTCCCCATTTCTGACAAAAAATAAACAACGTTTTCTGTATTCATACTGTGAAGACGTGTTGTGTTAAATGTGAGTTTAATGAATGTCTTTGCCTTGAAATGTAGTAAAGTTTTGTGCTTGACATAAAATCTGCCCAGCTCATTGTCCTAAACTATTGTACACAGTCTAGATGACTTAAAATGATTGACTCCACAGTTTAATATTATGGCAAAATGTGTTGGTTGACAAATATAATTTGTCCCACATCATGTGGCCCAACCCTGCAGGACACCGTGTGTCTGTTAGAAAACAGATCTGCCTTGTAGCTTACCCTGTATTATCACGCTTTGCTTTCAACTTTGTCTTGTCACTGTTTGTGTGTGTTTACAGATCCTGACACAAACTATGCTTGTGTCGCCTTGTCCGTGGCTTGTCTCTGCACGCAGCAGATTTACTAAAGCCAAGATCCCAAATGAGGTAAGAACCAAGGCAAAAGCCTCTGCTGTAGCTCAGTTACTTGCTCAGCAGTTTCCAAGATTCAACATTTATATTTATTTGTCATGTGTATAACAATTACATGGAGCAGTTATTGGCAACAACATTCTTGAGTCACACAGTCCCCCTAACAGTGCTAAAGAAATATTTATAAAGAAACACACAGACAGAAAACCATGCAAGTACAAGTGACTAAAAGTTCAAGATACAGGAATATAATACATGATATAAGATAACATATAAAAGCAAAATAAATAGTAATATAAAATGGAAAATTTGGGAGAAAGGAGGTAATTTTTCACATTTAAACTTCTGATTTTTAGTTTGTACTTGGTTTATGGTTTAATATTGGTAAATTAGGTAGAGTTCCAGCACAGACGGTGCACTGAGGATGAGGGGTGGGGAGTGATTAATAGGTTACTCTTTGCCTCTGGGCTTCATAACAGATTAATCCAGCAATGGTAACAATGCTCCTTTGTTGGTCTGCACTTCTGAATAAGTAAAGCATCACATCAGCTTATTCTCTCTTCACAGTTTTTTGCCGAGAGATCAAAAGAACATGAGAAATATGGGGGTGATCCAGACCAACCTCACAAACTACACATAGTGACACGAGTCAAAAGTGTGATGCGAAGACCGTACTGGGAGAAAGAGATGGTGAAGAGCCTCGGCCTTCAAAAGGTAAGCCCTTACTTGTTTCATGTTTTGTTTTTGTTTTTTCTTCTTTTTTTTTTTAAAGCCCTTAACAAATAAAGTTGTCTTTGTGTAATGCTGTAAAGTCCATTTGAGAATGGGGATGGAAAATAAAGGAAATGTTTGGAGAGGTCTGGAAAATGTGCAGCACTGTATTTTTGAGTTATGTTAATAGGTTCAGTGCCTTTTATGATCATAAAATAACCATAAATTAGCACCTCAAAGCTGTTGTGTAAACTGAATCCAGATTCCATCAAGATAAATGAGAAGTACAGAAGGATGATACATAAAATTGTTATATAGTTAGATATAAGAACATTAGCACAAAGAACATTTATTGTAGCATTTTCTTTTGGACTTGTGACGCTCACAGTCATGTATTTTTTGCACTGATTTTTTTCTCTCTCTCTTTGTCTCTCTCTCGTGTATTCAGGCACATGTACCTGTGATTCACAAAAACACACCTTCGGTCAATAGCCAACTGAAATTTGTCAAGCACCTTGTTCGGTAAGATTAATGTACAAAAAGTGGGTGACATGTCAGCCTTACATTATTCGATGCCAAGATGAAGAAAAGAATGAAATTATATATTATTGAACATGTAAAAATGCCTATTAAAGCCGTTTGTCTAGTCATTGAAGGGACATTTAGAGTTTCTTTAACTTCCTGCCTTTTCCTGGTTCATTCAGGATCGAGCCGCTGAAGACTCCCTATGGACTCCCCGCCGAGCAGGACATGGCCGACACTTACATCAACAGCAAAGGAGAGCTGATTGTCCGTCGCCTCCTCCAACCTGTGGACCCCAAGGCCATCGAGCCTTAGCTCCACTTTCGATTAGTACTTCAGTTGATCATAAATATCACGGATAATCCTGCGCTCCATTACTCCACACTGAGAAAATACAGTGGCATTACCAGGACTTGAATTTAGCCCCGTGGTGTTTTGACCGCAGACTCCAAATGAATGTGAGGAATGTTGTCATCAAACCCTTCATTCAGTCCTTCTGCCAACTCAGGGGCCGGTGTCACGAAGCAGGAGTCTCAGCATCACTAGTTTATCTCAATCATTTTGCCATCTGTATCCCAGGTGTCAGTGGGTGAAGTTAACCAGGCAAATTTGTTGGATTTGTCAGCCTGTCAATTTTAATACCAACTTATCAGTCATACATACACTCTGTTACAATGGAAAACTTGGAATGTCTCTCATGATCATTTAACAATAGGTGATGGCTCACATTCTTCATTAACAGTGTCTCATCATAAATTAAAGATTTTTTAAAATGAAAAGCAGCCTGAATCCTTTTTTTCCCACTTATATATATATCACTAATGGCAAATGTTAATCCTCATTGCAACAAGTGTCTTTTAAACTTATTTTTTAATGTTTGGATCTCCTTACACGACTGAAGCAGTTTCAGAATTTCGTCACACTTATCTCACTGGATATGAAGCAATATGTGCACAGTGCAATCAAGACAGTCATCTACAACTTTAGAGTGACACTGATGAAACTAAAGGAAGAGCAGCAGCATGTTTTTGCAAAAATGCATGTTATTTCCTTTGTGTATTGAATTGTAGGAGAATAACGCATCAACAGTACACTCAAAATCAGGAACAGCTTTAGTTTCCCTGTACAGGCTCCCTCTGACAGTTGTCCAGTTGCCTCTGACGGCAGAAACATGTTCACCATTTATTGTTATCAGTATGTAATCTGTCAGGTGTTTGAGGCCTTTAACATTCTCATTTACATCAGTGAAGTATTTAGGGTTTTTTCTTAGATAGTTTTACAAAGTGTTTGATGCAAACCTAAACTCGAAATTAAGGGGATACTTAAGCAATTTCACACATAACATTTCCCAAAGCAGATAAGTCTAATGAAACATTTTTTTTTGCATTATGGGAATTGTAAGACCCAGTGTTTCCACCCACACTAATGACTAAAACTCAGGGTGCAGCTACCTTATAGAAAAAATAACACAAAATACAGGAACACAATTTTTTAAATTCATTTTATAGTTTTATTAATTCTGAATTAGTTCAGTAAAAGTTTTGCTACAAGGAAATGTGTAAAAATGTATTCTGATGCTAAACAATGATCTTGGCACTCATGCATGATGGCTTCTGTTCTAACATCAGGGTTACAAGAAAACACAAGAAACAAACAGAAGAATCTAAATGAGCACAACCGTAGTTCAAGGCTGAGCCTCAAGGTTTGAGACGATAAGGAGACAAAATCACCAACTATACAATAAAGCTAAGAGCTAGGTGACATATGAGTGACGCAGTGACACATAACGTATCCTCCAGAATTTGATGTGTGATGTTTTCTCATTCTTGAATTACAAAATATGGCAGAGGATTCATTAAATAAGGCTAAAACAAAAAAGTTAACTGCTTTTGTAAAATAAATTTGATTTGAGATGTGATAAAGTATGGACTTTTTTATGGGTAAGTCACTGAGAGAAGAAAAATGAAAGCGGGCTGTCTGCTAGACTTTTTGAATGAGGTAGCCCTGAGAGAGAAAACCAGAAGACCGTCGGTGCTCCTCAGTCATCTTCTGAATCAGAATCAGAGTCGTAGCCTCGACCTCTGATGGTTTTCTTCTCCACCTTTGTGAACTTTGTTCCGGACCTCTGCGTCGCTGTAGGAGCCTCCATCAGGTTACCACTAGAGAGAGGAGAAAAAAAAAAAAATCAATGTACGGATTGTTTTTAATCAGCACATTCCTGTAATTTTGTAGCCACGGTGCCTAAAAGATAAAGGGAGGAGTCGATTTAAAGCCTCACCTGTAGTTGATGACATCCGCACAGCCGAGTCTCCATTCAAGCATCTCTGTGGGGAACTCATCTGTGTTTCCCATGTCAGTGAATCCAACCACATAGTCCTTTGTTTTTCCGTCTAATAGCAGGGCCAGCGTAGGAATAACCTTGATCCGCAGCCTCTCTGTCAGAAATGGGGCCTTTTCCACGTTCAGCTTGATGAATTTGGTCTCGACATGCTTCTTTGCCAAGATGGCCAAGTGTTTGTCGAGGATCTTACATCTGCAGGAGGACAGAAAGACGAGTTCAACAGCCTGATGACCACATTCTCTAGCTACTTAAGTAAAAAAAAAAAACAAAGAAATTCATTTCTTAAAAAGATCTATTGTCAAAAAAAATGTGATCAGGTTAACAACACTACAACAACATAATTAGCCAAAAGCTGAGTGCTGGTAAGGTACAGCGCTGAGTCTTGGAAGGTGACAAAATTTCACTGAATCACTGAAATTTATAATTATACTTTAATAATTTTGACTTTTTTGATAATTACTTTATTTATCATTTTAGCATAGAAAATGTCAGAAAATATTGAAAAACAATGCCAGAATTTCCCAGAGCCCAAAAGCAATGTCTTCAAATCAACAAAGAGTTAAAAAAAAAGAAAAAAGATTTGACTAAGAATAAAAAAAAAACAAAACTGTAGCATACTTGACACTTAAGAGGCTGAAATCAGGGAACGTTGTCATTTTTGTTTGATAAATGACTGAGAAGACGAATAACTTATCAGTACTGTTGCAGGTTAACGTTCTGTTGACTGACTCATCAATTTATTGACTCTGCCTTTTAGCACTGGATTAAATTTCTCAATCATTGCGTTGTTGCTCTGTTACATCTTTACAGATATAAATAACCAGTAGCTATGGGCTCACCTGAAGGTGGAACTTCTGTAAAAGTGGCAGACAACATTCTTGCTTTCCTTCACCTCGCCAAAAAAGTCTTTCTCACTTGGGACTTCTCTGTACTCTCCATGGCCTTTACATAACCACTCCTTAAAAAAAAAGAAGAGAACTGGGGTGAGCAACAGAACAATGATTCCTGACAGTTTTTACATTTGAGCACAATGAGAACAAGCTGTCTCTTTTGTTGGCTGCTTTGGAATGTGAACAATGTGAAACAATTTCCCCTATAAAAATCCACTTGGACTAAAGATGTATAGTTAAATTTCTGAGCAACGTAGTCTTTAAATCAGTGCACGTTCCCACCATGTTCCTCTTATAAAATGTAAAACTCAATTACTTTTCTTAAACTTCCCACTATATAAAATATAATTTTACTTTTTTTTTTTTTTTTTTTTACTAATTTTACTCTTTATTTACTAAATAACCAAGATAATTTCATATGCTTTGGGAGTCTTATATAGTAAAACAGTACAGTGTAGTATACAGTATAGTATCAAAATAAGTTCAAAGCAACATCCCACCTACCTGCTTCTGTTTCTGGGCTTTTTTAAGAGCCTCTAATCTCCTCTCCTTCAGTCTTTCCAAATCATCTTCATCCATCTCATTCAGTTTGCTCAACTGTGCATCCACCTTCTCCTCCACCAGCTTGGCTGACTGCTCTAAAACTTTTGCGATGATATCCATCGACTGGTTGGCCATGGCTGCCTGCTCAGTGTGAAACTGGCTCTAAATCTGAGGAAGTAAAAAGAAAACAGATAATGTAAGGTGAGACATGACATCAAGTTACACCCTTTGTATTAACAACAAGACACCACTTGATCTGTCTTCTGACTATTACTGCCTGAACATAACACAATGACAAGTTACATCAGAGTTACATCTGAACT
>CM041550.1:17964192-17998085 GCA_023238725.1 Scortum barcoo
AACCAAAACGTTACAGTTTTTAATGTCCCGTTGAAACGCCATCCTGCTCCGGAGTTCATCCAGCTTGCTTGTTATCCAGGGACTGAACATTAGCCATACTCGGGAGAGGAGGCCGGTTTTCACGTTTCCTCAGCCGGACTAGGACTCCGGCCCGCGACCCTCTTTTCCTCCGCCACCTCCGCTGCTCAGGTTCAACAACAGGTAGGCTCCGCCATGGAAATTCCCCATTGTATGCGCTGGTGGTGGTGGCGATGTAAAGTTTTTCCATTTTTTTCCACCACCGACCTAATTTGTAGAAGTTTTTCTCTATCATATTGTATGATAGGGCTCTCTTTAGCAGGTTGCATAACTTAAAAGAAGAAATAAATAACAAAATAGTGCAAAAAAACAAGCAAAGTTGAGGGGAGAGCTCAAGACACGGCAGCCATCCTCGGCGCCATCTTGGATACTTTTTGTTACTTTTACTTTTCACTTGTGTCGGTCCAATGAGAATGAGGTTCATCAAAGCTATTACTTTAAATGTCAGCTATTGCGCATGCTCCATGCCAGTGATGGATGCAGTTTTCACTAATACTTTTGTCAATAAATTTGTATTGCGTGGTGTCAAGTTAATTTAGCCAAATTAGTGTCATCAACTTAAAGCCGGAGAACAAGGTAACAGTTGGAAAAGAGTGTAGTTTTAAGTCCTGTCGAGCCTTTCTGCCACACAGACTATTCACACATATACAAACACAGTGAAAGCTGTGGTTATCTGTTTACTGTAGGCTAATGTGCGCTGTCTTTTTAAAGAGGACATGACGAGACGAGAGGGTATTAATATAGTGTGCTTTTCTGCCTCTTTAACAATACATTAGCTCATGTTGTCCATGATATTTGCTTTTCACTGGTCAGTTACAGATATTATATTCAGCCATATTAAAATTATTAAACTTCAATTACACAAGCTCCGTGTTCTTCCATAAAAGTGGAGAAGCTGTTTATTCAGTGCAGTGAATATAATTGGTTTTTAAATAGCTAATTACGCTAAGTATTATTTCTGTTGTATACTTTACTACATTATGAAACCTTTTTTTGAATTTTGTTACCTTCAGACACTGATCACAAATTAAGCCAAGTCCCGAGCACTGATTGTTGTATGCACTTCCTCTACAATACATTGTAAGTTAGTATATTTGTCATACTGTTTATCTGTTGTATGTTCACATATTTAAAGATTTTAGGATTAGTAAGTTAACTGAAATGCACGGAAAACCATTTCTGTAAATTTTGTTTGAGTCTGAGTCTGAGTCACAGGCTTTTTTTTACTACCACCACAGATTATTTGTTCTTGCTTGCAGCCCAGTTGGTTTGTGAATTCTATCATCATTACTACATGATTGTTCTGGAATTATTGACTTGCTACAGTTTGATCTATTGATCTTTTTTTTTCCTTCAGTGATGTGTATGTGGCAGTGCAGACATTGTCTTGCCAGAGAGAGTAGTAGGTACAAATTACTCATACATTAAGCATATATGTAAATTGCCCACGCACATTGAAGGCTCAAAGCCCATGTCTATAAATCTCATCCACATCAACTTGTATGAACAGCTTCCAATTCAGTAACTTTTAAATGTGAATTATGTGAATGCAGTGACATCTCTACAGAGAGAGATTTTTTTTGTTCACATTGGAACAGAACACATCTGCATAGTCACGAGACAGTTAATTGTGTATTTCATGGTTGCACTTTCAGGACAAATGTTTATAGTACATTTTATACGCACAAAAAGAGGAAGCATCATCCACACACACTAAAAGATTTAAAAGCTAGTGTAGTTAGATTTGTGGACCAAGGGCAAGTATCGGATATCTCTGATAATGTGAGGGCTGGCAGTTCTGTTGACGTGTCAGATGATGAAGTTGAGACTGAGTCAGTGACAGAAAGTGATATTAGAGCTGTTCAAAATCTGCCAGAATGAATAGAGCGGAAAATAGCAGTAATTTTGTTGAAATTAGAATATATTTTTCATATTCCAGCAAAAGGAATGGATGAGTTATTGGAGGAATTGCATTTTTTGTTAAGTTCAGCTTGTGTACCTGTCACAAAGAGTACAGTTACAGAAATTTTCAGAAGCCATAACCTCGATATTGATCTGGCTGTTGCTAAAGAACTTGCTAATTCTATTTGTGTTTCCAACGCTGTGGCTAAAATTTTGGAAAAGTGTGGCCCTCTTGCTACATCTTACAAAAGAAAACAATACTACAGGCTAAATATTAAAATTGTAGAGCCTGTTGAGTATTTGTTATCTGTAGACCAAAGGAGGTCTTTTCAGTACATCCCATTATTGCAGTTATTGCAGTCACAAAAAAATACTGAATGAAATGATTGATTGTTCACTGATCCTGTGTTGTATTTATTGCTACGATGTTCTGATTGGATGACTGACACATATATTGTTGATGTTTTTCAGATTGATAAGGAGTTCTTCCACATATCAACTGTGTCGAGTGGTGGAGCGAGTGGAAGGAAGATCAGACACGTCATGATGGACATTTCCATGGTTTATATTGAAATGAGTTCACCTGTGTTTATGAAATAATTTTTAGAAAGACACCTTTGTCATGACAACTGCATGAGTCTAATGGATTCTGTAATGGCTTCCTTTTTCTCCTCAGGATGACACAATACATACAAGGTGAGCATGCATCCTCAAGTCCTTGTGCATCTATTTGAATGAAGACCATGAAAAACTTGTAAAAAAGTATCTGGTGAGTTAAATATATTGAGTGGTCTCGCAATTAAATTAGGCAGAAATTCAGCTGACTGTTTAGTCTGTAAAACTAGAGTTTATAGCTTACATGTAAAAGAGCCAATGTTATGTTGGCCTAAAAAAGTTCTCCCTATAGCCAGTGTATGGTTTACCCTGTCTGAGCCACTGTAGAAATATGGCGATAGAAATTTGGTGGAATCCATGGAAGAGGACCTGCTCCTTATGTAGATATAAAAGACTTATTCTAAGCTTACAGTAACACCATTCTCATTCACAGGTGATTATACACTCATGAAAACATTTTAATTCATATCATATTCAATTTATGCCGTTAGATAGTCTTAAATGTTGCAAATACTCTTAAATGTTGTAAATGTTGTTAAATGTCCCTTTTTAAAGATTGTTTAAGATAACACATTTAACTCTAAGATAACACATTTAACTCTTAAGATAACACATTTAACTCCTAAAATCAAAGCTCTATGCATTTATCCTCACAAAATATTACATCTTATCATTGCAGCTCCTTTTGATCATGTAGTCTTTGTTTTAATAATTCAATGAGTCTGCTAATTGACTATTACATTTATTTTCATTTTTTCCATTTCTAACTTGACATAACTTTACTATTTTAACTTTATTAATAAGGTCTATAATGTATTTGTATTTGGGGACTACACTGTGATTTGGGGAATGGGTTTAGCTGTGTTGCCTGTTCCACTGCACAAGCTGGAGCTTGAGGTGGCTATGTATGTGCATCCTGCACTGCCAATTCAAGGTGTGGATGTCATTCTGGGTAACGACCTGGACAAAATGTTGAAGAGATAAATCCATTTGTGGCTGTAATTTTGTCACTAGAATTTGTTATCTTCCTATCAGTTCTGAAAATAAATACTAAGACTTACGTCAACTTAATGAATTAAAGGTTGTAAAAGATGGAAATCTCCCAGGTCATGGTGGTAGATTCTCAGTCACACAATAATGCTTACTGCAGCCTGATGGAGCACAAGAGCACAAACCAAGGTTTTCTGTTTTCTATGATTTTTCAGCTGGAGGTGTGTTTTTGTTTTGGAGTTGTATTCAATGATGTCCTTAGACATTAAGTTTAATGGATGTGATGCACCAAGCCACAAGTGGAGATGCAAATCAACAGCTCCTTCCCCTCCCCCGAGAGGTATTCAGTGAATGTTGGGTCATAATTCTCTGGAGAAGATAAACTGGGACGACCAGAGTCAAACAACATTAAAAACCCTTAACTCCTGCCATTACCTATAATTGTAGTGTATATGGATCTAACCAAGAGCGAAATGTAGAGCACACCTCAAGACAACTGAAACAGATGTAGGTAAGTATAGTGAAATGACTGCATGTTTGATCAACATTATATGGTCAAGTTGGTTAACATTTTATTACTTAACTACTTAAATGGTTAACATTTTACTACTACTACTTACTACTTACTACTACTATAACTACTTAAATTACTTCTATACAGATGCTGCAAACTCTGTCAGACCAGATCCCTGATTTTTCAAGACAGGAATCAATGTCTGCCAAAATTCTTTGTCGTTGATTTATTCTGAGCGGAATGGAAAACATAACTGTTTCTTTTCACTTTAACCTCACCATGTTTGTGAACATTGGACACTACCGCTATCCAGTCTTTGTTTTTTGCCTTCTGCTCTATAGCTTTATTGTCTCTGCTAATCTTGTCATAATACTGGTGATATCTCGAGAAAGGACACTACATGAGCCCATGTATATGTTTATTGCTTTGTTATCTGTAAACAGTCTATATGGTTCTGCTGGTTTCTTCCCCAGATTTCTCATGGATCTCCTGTCTAATACTCATTTGATCTCTCGTCCTGCTTGTTTCACTCAGATCTATATTATTTACACATATGCCTCTTATGAAATGACCATTCTTGGCATTATTGCATATGATAGATACATTGCCATTTGTCATCCTTTACACTACCATAGAAAAATGACCTCTAAAACTGTTTTAATGTTGGCAGCACTGGCTTTTAGTTTTCCAGCCTTTGGGGTTATGGCATGCATTGCTTTGTCTGCCAGGCTTCCTTTATGTGGTAATGAGATACAAAAAATATTTTGTGCCAACTGGAATGTTGTAAAATTGTCGTGTGTTTCCACTGTTGTGAACAACATTTATGGTTTTCTTTTGACCATAACAACAGCTTTCCTTCCCCTTATTTATGTCCTGTATACCTACCTGCGAATTGTGACTGTTTGCTGGAAGAGCTCAGAGGAATTCAAAGGGAAAGTATTACAGAGTGTTCTTCCACATGTTGTTTCATTTGTGATTTATTCCATCACAGCATTTTGTGATATTGCCTTGAGCCGGTATAATCTTGAAGAGATAAATCAATTTGTGGCTGTTATTCTGTCACTAGAGTTTGTTGTGATTCCTCCAGTTCTGAATCCTCTCATTTACGGTCTCAAGTTACCAGAAATTAGAAAACACATTCTAAGGATGTTACAATATTAAATTGTTTCTTAATGATAATTTAGAACCACATCACAGTATATTGTATTGTTTTATAAGCACAGACTATGAGAACACACAGCACCGTCTACAGAAGCATTGAATTTTGTGTTAAGATTTCAAGTATAAGCATCTGAAACTTTAATTAACAAGAATTAATGTTGACAAAAGAAGCTAAAGCTGAAGGGAAAACAGATTTAGTCAGAGCAAGAAATTACAGCATACAACATGTCACATGCTTCTCAAATAGTCTGACACTGAAAGATGTTATGTTCATGTGCTTAATGGTCTCACAATATTTATGAATTGAATTCTGAAAATGCAGGCTACAGTATGTGTTGTAGACATACATCACTGTATGTTACTTCACCATGGACTGGATTAAATGACAGCATGATAAATTGAACATGCTTTTTTACACTTTTGTCATATAAAAATGTTATCAGTCCCTAGCAATGTAAATATTTTGGTTACTGTTCAAGGTGGAAAGATGTTGGTTATGCACAAATACACAATAAATAAATAAAGTTCTTAAATGATTTGTAAAAAATGCAAATTTGACGGTCAGTCAGGTAAGTCAGCTGCAGTCTGCATCTACTGTGTGCTCACAGTCTGTCAGTGCGAGCCAGCATCACATGCAAGGCTGAACGTGACTGACAGGCATTTTGCTGATCTTGCTTTTCACTAAAGTTGTTGATAGCCTTCTAGTCATCTTTAACAATCGTTGTTTGTATCTTTCACTGAGAGGCTGAGCAATATGAATATGAAAACCCAAACGGTGAGTGAACTAGACAGGATATTATACATGATGTGTTGTCTGTGGCGAGTTGTGAGTCTGTGTTGTTGTGTGTGCTGTTAGCTGAGCAGACTCCACTTACTACAGTAGTAAGTGAAATAAACTGATAAAAAGGATGCTAAAATAATGACATCACAATGCAGATTTGTAAAAAGTGTGAATTTATGATTTGTCATGTCTGTCCACAAGATGACAAGTAAACAACGTTTGTGCCTAACAGTCAGGGAAGGTCTCATTTTTTGCTATGCGGTAATCTGTTCACACACAGGCAACAAAAAACAGTTGGAAAATGCTGAACATGTAAATTTATTACACACAGCCTTTTTAATACACAACACTTATTCATAATTTTTTGGAGTGATCTTATTATCACTTCACCAAAACTCATGACCTTAGGTCTAATAAAACGTTGTGTGTATAATCATTTTGATCTATTTTAATCAACACCCTTGCAGTGATTCATATAGTTACATTAAAGCAAAGTATGATGATGACCATTGAAATGCTCTGTGAATAGCTTGTCTATCAATAAGAAAACATGATCTTACATGACATGACAAACATGACATGACAAACATGATCTGAAAAAAAAATCATAAAGTAAATGAGGCTAAGTCCCAGTTACAGACAACTAGACATGTGAAACCACTGAACCACTGTCTGCAAGTTGGAATACATTTTTTGTGGTCCCTTTGATGTTGTTTATCAAGACTCTATTGCGCCCCTAAAAAGAAAGATTATAAAACAAAAGAGATTGGCACCATGGTTTAACTCTGCAACTCGCGCAAGGTTAAAACAAACAACCACAACAATTGGAAAGGAATATGGCCGCTGCCACCAAAGTGGAGGACTCTCGCCTAGCCTGGAAAGAGAGTCTCAAAACATATAGGAAAGCCCTGTGTAATGGCAGAACAGCCTACTATTCAGCATTAATAGAGGAAAATAAGAACTGCCCTAGGTTTCTTTTCAGCACTGTAAGCCAGGCTGACACAGAGCCATAGCTCTATTGAACCCCTGCATCCCCTTAAAGTTTAAGTAGTAATGATTTCATGAGCTTCTTTAATAACAAAATTTTGAATATTAGGGAAAAAATTTGTCAGGCATCTGCCCTCGTTAGACTCTGATTTATCTAACTTGCCATCAGGCTCAGGAACTTTAGGAGCAGATATAGTAAAACCTGACAACTGCTTAAACAGTTTTATGCCAGTTGGCCTTCCTGAATTATCCTCGTTAGTTTCATCATCCAAACCAACAACTTGTCTCCTAGACCCCATCTCAATTATGCTGCTTAAGGAAGTTTTCCCATTTATTGGCACATCACTGCTGCATATTATTAATCTGTCTCTGGTGTCAGGCTTTGTACCCCAAGTCTTTTAAAGTAGCTGTAATTAAACCACTGATCAGAAAACCTACACTCGATGCAGATGTGTTAGCCAACTACAGACCAATATCCAACCTCCCCTTTTTGTCTAAGATCCTAGAGAAAGCCGTTGCCAGCCAGCCAGTTATATAATTATCTCCACAGTAATAGTCTTTTTGAAGATTTTCAGTCAGGATTTAGAGCATCATCATAGCACAGAAACAGCACTTGTGAAGGTCGCTAATGACCTCCTGACAGCATCAGATAAAGGACTTCTGTCTGTACTTGTCCTGTTAGACCTCAGTGGTGCATTTGACCATCACATTCTGTTAATTAGGATGCAAAAACTGCTTGGTATTAAAGGGTCTGCATTAAACTGGTTCAGATCATACTTATCAGATCGGTCTCAGTTTGTCCATATTAATAATGAATCCTCTGTGCATACTAAACTCTGTCATGGAGTTCCACAAGGTTCAGTGCTTGGTCCAATTCTGTTTATTTTGTATATGCTGCCCCTTGGCAATATCATCAGGAGGCACTCCATAAAAGTTCCACTGTTCATGCTGATGACACCCAATTATATTTATCAATGGAGCCAGACAAAACTGATCAGCTCCTGAAACTCCAGGCCTGCCTTAAAGATATAAAGGCTTGGATGACCAGAAATTTCCTGCTGTTGAACCTCAGATAAAACTGAAGTGATTCTATTAGGCCCGAAACACCTGAGGAACATGTTTTCTCCTGATATAGCCTTGCTGGATGGCATTAACTGTCAGTGTAGGTGCAGGGCGAAGTGAAGTTTTGGACCTAGGATGCGGACAAGGCAGGAAGCAGAGTAGATTGAATGACTTTTTATTACAGGAACACAGGCAAACAGGAGGAACACAACAGGCAGGACCAAGGCGGGCAGGAACAGACAGGCAGGAACATGCAGGAACGCAGGAACAAGGCAGCAGGAACACACATTTGCTGTCGACATCGACGACACAACAAAGAACAAAAGGAACGAACCGATATATATACACTGTGAGGGACAGGGAAGTGGAAACAGGTGAGGAGACTAACAGGGGACAGGTGAAACTAATAGGGCGGAGCAGGTAATCAAAATCAAGGTGAGGGAAACACAAAAGGGCAGGAAGCAAAGTGCTCAACAAGTGAGGAGAGGCAAGAATACAAAATAAAACAGGAAGTGCACACAGCCAGACAGAAAGAAGAACTAACAAAACACAATGAGTGAGACAAATAAGATAACAAAAATAAAAGGACAGGGAAACCAGAAACGAGATGGACACATAAGACAGGATAACACAAGGGGCACGAGAAACAACAGGCAACATGCAAACCACAACATTAACTGGACCTCCAGCACCACTGTAAGGAACCTCAAGTTTTGTTTTATTTGATCAGGATATGTCCTTGACACCGACATATGCCCATATTAAGCATATTTCAAGGTCTGCCTTTTACCTACCTGCGCAACATCGCAAAAATTAGGCACTTTTTGTCCCAAAGCGATGCTGCTGAAAAATTAGTCCATGCATTTGTCTCTTCCAGGCTGGATTATTGTAATTCACTTTTATCAGGCTGCCCGAACAAGTCGTTAAAGACTCTACAGCTGGTCCAGAATGCCGCTGCTCGGGTGCTGACTAAGAACCAGGAAAAGAGACCATATTACTCCAGTATTGGCTTCTCTGCATTGGCTCCCTGTAAAATTTAGAGTGGATTTTAAAATCCATACTCCTCACATATAAGGCTCTACATGGTCTGGCACCACCATATCTTAATGAATTGATAACTCCTTATCAACCGACTAGAGCGCTGCGCTCCCAAAACGCAGGCTTACTTGTAGTTCCCAGGGTTTCCAGAAGTAGTCTAGGGGGCAGAGCCTTCAGCTATCAGGCCCCTGTTCTCTGGAACCAGCTCCCAGTCTGGGTCCGAGAGGCAGACACAGTGTCAGTGTTTAAGAATAGACTTTTGATAAAGCTTATAGTTAGGGTGGCGCACAGGCTCGCCCTTAGTTATGCTGCTATAGACTATTCCTCTACTATTATTTCAAAGCCAAAGTCAAAGTCTGCATTTTTGTCAATTCGGATTGAAAGTATGTTTCTCTCAAAGCCTTGGTGCAAACAACAAAAAATAAGCAAAATACAACAAAATAAGCATATTGATTACAACCTTGTAAAACTAAGACATGGCAAAATCACAGACAGTGTAACAAATTTAATATGGTAGTAGTGCAAACTGGAGTCAGCTTATACACTGGTTAAAGTGGTTAAAGTGGTTAAATTGGTTAAAGTGGTTAATGTGGTTAATGTGAATATTCTTATGTCCTGTAAAGTGCATGTTACTGCCGGAGCCCCGGTCCTCCTTTGTTCTCTCCAGTCTTGCAGGTTCTCTCACTGATCCCAGTTGTGGTCCATCTGTCTGAGGTTCACTGGCCTGGTGGGGACATGATCTGTGTCTGTGTTGTGGAGAGAAGGTCGAGTGGCCAGAGCTCCATATGAGGACATCTAGAGATGCACCTGGAACTCACGGACTCATTTCCATTACCTGTGATACCTTCATACATGGACTAAACCCATGAACTCAGCATGTATAATTCCCTATATGATTGATGATGTTCTCTGTACATGTGGCATCTATTGCACGTCTGTCCATCCCAAGGAGAGGGATCCCTCATCTGTGGCTCTTCCTCAGGTTTCTTCTTTTTCCCATAAAGGGTTTTTTTAAAGTTTATTATTATTATTTATTACATTCCTCTTCTGCAGTAACCAATCATAATTTTTACACAGCTACATTATGGAATTCACTGTTAATGTAAACCACAAGTCAGTATCTGATGACCATAGAGAAATATTGGTCATAGTCAATTTTTAGATCAGTTCAGATGGAGGTCTGATCTATATATTTATATCTATATTATAGATATATATATAAAAAAATTCCCCACTCGTCCATTTTTCCTGGGCGGTGTGTTCCTCCTTCAAGCTTGGGTCCTTACCAGAGGCCTGGGAGCCTGAGGGTCCTGCTGCACAGTATCTTAGCTGTCCCTAGCACTGCACTCTTCTGGACAGAGATCTCAGATGTTGTTCCTGGGATCTGCTGGAGCCACTCGCCCAGCTTGGGGGTCACAGCCCCGAGTGCTCCGATCACCACAGGGATCTGACGTCTTCACGCCTCACATCCTCACACATCCTCCAACTGTTCTCTTAGCCCCTGGTATTTCTCCAGTTTCTTGTGTCTTCCTGATGTTGCTATCACTTGGGATCGCCACATCTATCTGCTCTTTGTCCACCACCACAATGTCCGGTTGGTTCACCATCACCTGTTTGTCTGTCTGTATCTGGAAGTCCCACAGGTTCTTAGCACGGTCATTCTCCACCACCTTTGGAGGTGTTGCCCACTTTGACCTCGGGACTTCCAGTCCAAATTCAGTACAGATGTTCCTGTACACTATGCCAGCCACCTGGTTATGGCGTTCCATGTACGCTTTACCTGCTAGCATCTTACATCCTGCTGTTATGTGCTGGATTGGCTCAGGGGCTTCTTTGCACAGCCTACACCTTGGATCTTGCCTGGTGTGGTAGACCCCGGCTTCTCTTGTGCTCAGAGCCTGCTGCTGCCATGATTAGCACCTCTGTGCTGTCTTTTAGTCCAGCCTTTTCCAGCCACTGGTAGGATATCAGTCACTTCCTCAATTTGGCGGTGGTACAAGCCATGCAGGGGTTTGTCCTCCCAAGATGCTTCCAGCTGTTCTTCCCTGTCAGGCTTCTGCTGCCTGAAGTATTCACTTAGCAACTCCACTGGGGGGCATCTTTCTGATGATGCACTCATTGATCTTTGTTGTTTCATCCTGGATAGTGGATGAAACAACTCTTTTCGCTTGGTGTATAGCCTCAGTGTAGTGGACTTGGGGTGGAATCCCACATGCATTGTGAGGAGCTTTTTTTGTCTTTATATCTTTGGCCAGCTTATTATACCAGCGGGGTATCTGATAACTGGCAGAATGTCAGAATGTCATCCCAGTATCATTGCTGTAGATCCTGGTGGTGTGGATCAGTGAGTTGATGTCTTGCTCACTCTTGGCATACAGCTTGATGTTGTCCATGTAGAGGAGGTGGCTGATGGTTGCCCCATTTTGCAGTCGGTATCCATAGACAGTCTTTGTGATGATCTGGCTTAGGGGGTTCAAACCTATGCAGACAGCAGCAGCGGGGACAGAGCATCACCTTGGTATATGCCGCACTTGATGCTGACTTGTGCATTGGGCTTGAAGTTGGCCTCTAGAGTGGTTTTCCACAGCCCCATGGAGTTCTGTATGATGGCTCATAGAGTGCTGTTGATCAGTTCCAAGCACTCCAGTATCCATGTGTGAGACACTGAGTAATAGGCTTTCTTGTAATCAATCCAAGCAGTGCACAGATTGGTCTGTCTGGCCTTGCAGTCTCGTCTCGAGCAACTGCTCTGTCTACCAGCAGCTTTGCTTTGCACCTCTGGTGTCCTTACTGATTCCTTTCTGTGCTCCACTCATGTATTGAGCCATGTGCCTGCTCATCTTAGTTGCTATGATTCCTGATAAGAGCTTCCATGTTGTGCTGAGGCAGGTTATTGGCATTGTTATTGGATGGGATTGCCCCCTTCTGTGGATCCTTCAGGATCAGGACTGTCCGGCCTTCAGTTAACCACCCAGGGTGGGTTGTATCCATTAGCAGCTGGTTCATTTGGGCTGCCATGCGTTCGTAGAGGGCAGTTAGCTTCTTTAACCAGTAGGTATGGAATACATACATACATACACACACATATATATACAATGGGGTAAAAAAGTATTTAGTCAGCCACCAATTGTGCAAGTTCTCCCACTTAAAAAGATGAGAGAGTCTGTATTCCTGTAATTTTCATCATAGGTACACTTCAACTATGAGAGACAGAATGGGGGGAAAGAATCCAGGAAATCACATTGTAGGATTTTGTAATGAATTAATTGGTAAATTCCTTGGTAAAATAAGTATTTGGTCACCTACAAACAAGCAAGATTGGCTCTCACAGACCTGTAACTTCTTCTTTAAGAGGCTCCTCTGTCCTCCACTCGTTACCTGTATTAATGGCACCTGTTTGAACTCGTTATCAGTATAAAAGACACCTGTCCACAACCTCAAACAGTCAGACTCCAAACGCTCCACTATGGCCAAGACCAAAGAGCTGTCAAAGGACATCAGAAACAAAATTGTAGACCTGCACCAGGCTGGGAAGACTGAATCTGCAGTAGGTAAGCAGCTTGGTGTGAATCAACTGTGGGAGCAATTATTAGAAAATGGAAGACATCCAAGACCACTGATAATCTCCCTCGATCTGGGGCTCCACGCAAGATCTCACCCCGTGGGGTCAAAATGATCACAAGAACGGTGAGCAAAAATCCCAGAACCACACGGGGGGACCTAGTGAATGACCTGCAGAGAGCTGAGACCAAAGTAACTAAGGCTACCATCAGTAACACACTACGCCGCCAGGGACTCAAATCCTGCAGTGCCCGATGTGTCCAGGCCCGTCTGAAGTTTGCTAGAGAGCATTTGGATGATCCAGAAGAGGATTGGGAGAATGTCATATGGTCAGATGAAACCAAAATAGAACTTTTTGGTAAAAACTCAACTTGTCGTGTTTGGAGGAGAGAGAATGCTGAGTTGCATCCAAAGAACACCATACCTACTGTGAAGCACGGGGGAGCTGTTTTTCTGCAAAGGGACCAGGACGACTGATCCGTGTAAAGGAAAGAATGAATGGGGCCATGTATCGTGAGATTTTGAGTGAAAACCTCCTTCCATCAGCAAGGGCATTGAAGATGAAATGTGGCTGTGTCTTCTCAGCATGACAATGATCCCAAACACACTGCCCGGGCAACGAAGGAGTGGCTTCGTAAGAAGCATTTCAAGGTCCTGGAGTGGCCTAGCCAGTCTCCAGATCTCAACCCCATAGAAAATCTTTGGAGGGAGTTGAAAGTCCGTGTTGCCCAGCGACAGCCCCAAAACATCACTGCTCTAGAGGAGATCTGCATGGAGGAATGGGCCAAAATACCAGCAACAGTGTGTGAAAACCAGAAAATGTTTGACCTCTGTCATTGCCAACAAAGGGTATATAACAAAGTATTGAGATGAACTTTTGTTATTGACCAAATACTTATTTTCCACCATAATTTGCAAATAAATTCTTTAAAAATCAGACAATGTGATTTTCTGGATTTTTTTTTCTCATTTTGTCTCTCATAGTTGAATGTATACCTATGATGAAAATTGGAGACCTCTCTCATCTTTTAAGTGGGTGAACTTGCACAATTGGTAGCTGACTAAATACTTTTTGCCACACTGTGTGTATGTATGTAATCAGAGTCTCATTAATCAAGGTGCACTCTTGAAGTAAAAGGTATGTTAACAATCATACCACAGTCCAGATCAGTTCATCAGTTCATTGAGCTGTGTCAGTGGTAATGTAGATCAGGATCCTGGAAATCAAGCTGAGAAGCTCACCATCTACTGGAATCACTCGATCTTTTTCCACAGGACTGTTGATAGAAAGACCTGACCGAGGCCTGTGAAGTGCAACTGATTAAGATGAAACTGACACCTCTGCTGGTCCTGTGGCTTCTGCAGAAAACATTTCACTGTCATCTGCTCACTGCTCAACTGCTGAACTTCAATAACTTAAATAATTTTGACTCCGGTCCTACTGTTATGAAAGCTGTTTGTGTCTCAGACTTCTCTCTGCTCGTAAACTGTGCTGCAAAAGTTGTTAATTTGAGTAAAGGGTAGGAAAGGGTGAAACTAAAGATCTGACCAAGTTGGTGACTGTAACATTTCTAATGACAAAAATAAAGCATTAACTTGAAACTTAGGTCATAACATTATTCATTTTTGCTTGAACCTGTTTTGTGCAGCTTGGTTAAAATAACGTTTTCTGGTCAGATTGTTTATAGACTGTAGCAATGCTTCTGATACAAAGGATAGCCCCTGTCAGTGCATCTGCCTAGCACGGCTAATGTACACACAAAAAACAAACCTAACTTTAGCGTTGGATTTGGCAGCCCCGTCTCACTGCTGACATTTTGCCATCCATTGCATTTTCTGAGGAGATTGTGATATGTTTTCAATGTCATCATGCCGCAACATGACATTACATTAAAATAAAAAGTTCACAGAACTCAGAGAACACAGAGAATGAGTTTTCCCTCTGTCCACCTCTAATTGGATTTCACTTCTGATAATGTCACATTTAGCTGTTATCTAATTGGTTGCACTTGCACAGGTCATGGTTAGGTATGGTCCAATAATTTGAACTTTGACGTGAACTCCAGCAAACACAGAGACAAAACTTTACAGACTGAACAGTAACACCTGGAGGGTCATGGTCTTCCACTTCCAACACTGCAAACTGGACTAATTGGACAAACGTCTGTGTAACACAAGAGGCAACTATACTATTTTTTTCTCAAATGTTGTAGTCACACTTGCATTTTATTATCTGCTTGCTTAAAAAAACAAGCTGTAATAACTACACTGTCAGTAATTAGTTTTTTACTTTAAAAATTTAAGGATCTCAGTATTAGAGATGATGTCCAGAGTGACTGAAACAATGCTGAAAGATATTATTACAAGAAGGGTTTAGCTTTTTCACAAGGAATGTTTGTTCAACCTGATGAGTGTGAAATGGAAAATGCCACAATAATGTTTCATTTTAACCTCACCATGTATGTCAACTTAAAGTCTTTCCGCTATCCAGCATTTGTACTCTGCTTCCTGCTGTTTGCCATTATTGTTATTGTCTTGCTAATCTTATATATCTGGTAATATCACGTGAGAAAACACTTCATGAGCCCATGTATATTTTTATTGCATTTTTGTCTATCAACGGCTTTGTATGGCTCTGCTGGTTTCTTCCCCAGATTCCTCATGGACCTTATGTCAGATACTAATTTAATCTCACGTCCTGCTTGTTTCACTCAGATCTATATTATTTATACCTACGCTTTCTATGAGATGACCATCCTTGGGCATTATGGCATATGATAGATATGTTGCTATATGTGATCCTTTAAACTACCACAGCAAGGTGACCCCAAAGACAGTCTGTAGGTTGGCAGCATTTGCTTGGATCTGTCCAGCCTTTTCTGTTGGAATATGTCTTTATTTGGCCATCAGACTTCCTTTGTGTGGCAACGAGATCCTAAAAGTATACTGTGCCATCTGGAATATTGCTAAACTGTCATGTGTCACCACTTTTATCAACAATATTGTTGGCTTGTTTGTTACCATAATTACAGTCATTCTGCCCTTTGATATATGTCTTGTATACCTACTGTCGTATTATGCTTGTGTGCAGGAAAAGCTCATCTGAGTTCAAGAGCAAAGCATTGCAAACCTGCTTACCACATACTATTTCATTTGTCACTTATTCCATCTCTTTATTTTGTGATATTGCCTTAAGCCGTGTTAATGTTGAAAAGCTAAATCCAATTTTTGCTCTCATTTTATCACTGGAGTTTGTAATGATACCTCCACTTCTGAACCCTCTTGTTTATGGCCTCAATTTACCAGAAATAAGAAGATGCATTTCCAGGACATTAACATGTTTAAAAACTCTTTCTTAAATTTGTTACTTAAAATTTTCTTACTCAGAAAGTACAGTCTAAATGCTGCAGGAAGCATTTTGAAAAAATAAAGCTATTAGCTAGAAAAATAAAGCATTTAGACGTATCCAAATTAAGTCACCAGAAAACTAATGTACAATAGCTATAAACATGTATTATTTAATAAAGCTTTAGAATATATTTTCATTGCTCATTTGGGGCCGTTGGTTCTATCATAGCATTGCTTTCAGGAAAGTAATTGCTGAGATCTTAACCCTTATGCCCTCCTCAAGCAATTTGTACATTTTTCTCAACTTTTCTTTTTTAATTTAGTGATTTTTTTGGCTGTGTCATGATTTTTTGCAAGAACCTTTCTCTTTAGTTCCATTTTTTAAATCCAATGTCTTTTACTCTTACATATGTTTTATATTCTCTTCATGCAATTTTTGCACCTCTTTGGACACCTTCTTGGCAAAAATGTACACTCACAAAGAAACTGCTATTAAATCATCATACATGAATATATTTTTCTGCTTTTTTTCCATAAATCTCTTAAGCAACTTCAAACCTGCTCAAAACTACCAAACACTGAATCATTTTCAGTATTTTAACTCGGTAAATGCCAGTTTAACTACTTGAATAGTTTCATCATTTATCAAAAAAAAAAACACAAAAAATATTTTCCCATATAATAAATAGTAGAGGGATGGGGCTGTGGTGGTGATTAGAGTCTTGGATATGTCAAAGATTAGCAACAAAATTTGATTTGATTGCATTAGTATTTTTTATGTAGTTAGATACTCCCTTTGGACACCATTTTTTAAATTCATGCCATTACTAAAAATGCCTCATTGACATATTTACATTTTTTAACCTTTTTACTGTATTCCACCATATTCAACCATTAAACCAATGAAATTCTTGTATTTTTGCCATTTTTTTTAATCCCCAAGAGTTTTGAGTACAATTGGAGGGTTGCATCCAACCAAGGAGAATATCAATAGTATGCTGCATTACTTTGTAGGGTAACAGAGGTTGCATTAAATAAATAAATAAATATTGGTCCTTCAATAGCTTAGGAATCCCAATTTGTGCTTCTGTTGGTCCTTCTTTATTGGATTTGGGGAAACTTAAGCCAACCAAACTGTAGTATAGGACCAGGCAGGTGAACCCAGGACAGAACACAAGTAGTTTTAATAAAAATCCCAATTTGTGCTTCTTTGGTTTGATTCACAGAGACGAGACTTAGAGGTTTGTCCTGAGACAGGGGAAACGCAGCTCTTTATTGGATTTAGGGAACACTTAAGCCAACCAGACTGCTTAAAACCTTGTTTCTTGTAAAAATGAAACTCCATAGAAAAATGAAGCGCAAATCTAACCTCTGTTGTAAGGTACTCAAACCAGGTTATGTTGGAATTAAATCAACATACCTATATTATTCTACATTAGACAACTGTGAAGCTAATAAGCTAACTGAGCTAAACTACCCCAGGCATTAAGTGCTTAAGATACATTTTCAAGGTCCTTTTCTTTTTTTGAAAGCACAAAATGCAGCAGACAAAGATTTTCCAATCAACTCATGGAGCCTGCTTGTGACAGCTGACATTTCAATAAAAGAAAAATAACCATACAGTAGAAATGGAAAGTGTCATTTTATGCATTGTTTTGAAATTACTATAAATTTTGAAATAATGTATAAATGTAACTGATAAGCAGTTGTATGTGCTGTTAATCTTAATGATGTGCATCATAACCCTTCGTTGACTATGAAATTGATGAAAGATGGCCTCCCCCTGCTTCTCCAAGCCCACATAGCACTGGGTATGTCCCTGGTCCCTCTACAACTGAAAAGATTAAAGATGACCCATTCTGCTGTTATGTTTGTATGTCATGTTGAAAGTGTAACTTTGCTTACTAATGTTTGTGGCAATTCCAACCAGATTTAACATTTGGTTATTTGGTCATGGTAATTTCAATTTGCTGACTTTCACACAATCAGTGCTGTTCTTGTTCTGCATTATAGATTTCATTTAAACAAGTTAATATTCAAACTTTAATTACCTGTTTGAATTCAAATGTTACAGTGTATAAGAGCATCAGGCCATTTGAAATGGTTTTCCTTGTGATACAGTGGAGCATGTTCTAGAAACTCAGTATCAGCTTGACCTATTGCATGACCTGTTGACCCATCAGTAAACTAAGCTAGTGATGTTGTTGTTGAAAAATGAAGGGCACTAGTGAGAAAAGCAGCCCTGAGGGAACAATCACAACACCAAAGCAACAAAGAATCAATGTGCAGAAGTACTGTGGCCTCTACAGTGTGGATGTGTGGATGGCAAAGTAACTAACAGAGATAAAGTGTCCCTTGTCTGGGTCTTCAATGTGTTTCCTGTCTGTCCCTCTCTCTCTGTGTTTGTGTGTGGTTGCCTGTCTGGGCATGGTTTTTTTAATCTCCTCCATCTGCCAGTTCATCTGACTCTGCCACCTAAAACCCATCCACTAACCAAGCACCTGCAGTGTTTTAACCCTGACTTTTCACTTCAGTCTCTGCCAGATCATTTAGTATTTTTTTCCCCTTCTTATTTCTTTTTTCTTTCTTTTTGGCAAAAGACAGGCATGTCTTCTTCCATTGCACTACAAATAATAAGTCCAGCTCATTTTCACACAAATAGTTGAAAAAACATTTTTTTACAAGATCTTTTTAAGCTTTTAAATGCTGACCACATTGTCATCTTTGAAGAAAAAAGATTCAATAGGCCAATGCTCAATTGGTTTTAGAGAGTTTTTCTAGTGAAAAGCAATGGCCATCTCATGCTTTTTAACTAGTGATTTGATTGTTTTGAAGTTTTAAAAATAATATAAATATTTTTTTTAAAAATAATTGCTTTAAAAAAACTTTAGACAGCTTATTTTGTTTATAATCTTTTACATTGCATATGTAATAACTGCCCAATTTTTCTTATATTAGATGGGTTATGGATCAGGAAATGATGCTTGGGCGTCAAGCTTCTATGTGGACAGAAATGACTGAGACCCAAGACCCAATGTCTTAAAAAAATTAATAAAGTAAAAGAGGCTAAGTCTTAGTACTTAGTCTAAGTAAGATCTTTTTCACAGGACTGTCGATAGAAAGACCTGACTGAGACCTGTGAAGTACAACTGATTAAATGAAACTGACTCTTCTAGTGGTCCCGTGGCTTCTGCAGAGAAACCATTTCACTGTCACCTGTCAACTGCTCAACCTCAATAACTTAAATCATTTTGACTCCAGTCCTACACTTATGAAAACTCTTTGTGTCTCAGACTTCTCTCTGCTCATAAACTGTGCTGCAAAAGTTTTTTTAAAGGTTTGGAAAGGGTGAAACTAAAGATCTGACCAAGTTAGTGACTGTAACATTGCTAATTAAAAAAAAAAAGCATTAACTTGAAACTTAAGTCATAACATTATTTATTTTTGTTTGAACTGGTTTTTCAGCGTGGTTAAAATAACATTTTCTGGTCACAGATTTTTTATAGACTGTAGCAATGCTTCTGATACAAAGGATAGCCCCTGTCAGTGCATCTACCTAGCACGGCTAATGTACACAAAAAACAAACCTAACTTTAGCGTTGGATTTGGCAGCCCCGTCTGACTGCTGACATTTTGCCATCCATTGCTTTTTCTGAGGAAGATTGTGATATGTTTTCAATGTCATGCCGCGTAACATGACATTACATTAAAAAGTTCATGGAACTCAGAGAACACAGAGAATGAGTTTTCCCTCTGTCTCCTCTAATTGGATTTCACTTCTGATAACGTCACATTTAGCTGTTATCTAATTGGTTGCACTTGCACAGGTCATGGTTACGTATGGTCCAATAATTTGAACTTTGACGTGAACTCCAGCAAACACAGAGACAAAACTTTACAGACTGAACAGTAGCACCTGGAGGGTTATGGTCTTCCACTTCCAACACTGCAAACTGGACTAATTAGACAAACTTTTGTGTAACACAAGAGGCAACTATATCCACTGAGCCTGATTGTTTCGGTGGCAATGAAGTCATCCAATCTCCAGTTTCAGTTGTATTTTTCTTATTTGTAACCGTGCCGTGAAATATAGATTTCACCTTGTCTAACAAACTTACAGTCAGTAACTCTCTAGCAACATGTACTGATAATTAGTTGAAAATCTTGAAGCTAAGAGTACTGATAACCAGCTTTCATTATTTTTTTTCTTAAATGTTGTAGTCACACTTGCATTTTATTGTCTGCTTGCTTAAAACAAACAAGCTGTAATAACTACACTGTCAGTAATTAGTTTTTTACTTTAAAACCTTAATGATCTCAGTATCAGAGATGATGTCCAGAGTGACTGAAACAATGCTGAAAGATATTATTACAAGAAGGGTTTAGCTTTTTCTCAAGGAATGTTTGTTCAACCTGATGGGTGTGAAATGGAAAATGCCACTATAATGTTTCATTTTAACCTCACCATGTATGTCAACTTAAGGTCTTTCCGCTATCCAGCATTTGTACTCTGCTTCCTGCTGTTTGCCATTATTGTCTCTGCTAATCTTATTATAATTCTGGTAATATCATGTGAGAAAACACTTCATGAGCCCATGTATATTTTTATTGCATTTTTGTCTATCAACGCTTTGTATGGTTCTGCTGGTTTCTTCCCCAGATTCCTCATGGACCTTATGTCAGATACTCATTTAATCTCACGTCCTGCTTGTTTCACTCAGAGCTATATTATTTATACCTACGCTTCCTATGAGATGACCATCCTGGGCATTATGGCATATGATAGATATGTTGCTATATGTGATCCTTTAAACTACCACAGCAAGGTGACCCCAAAGACACTCTGTAGGTTGGCAGCATTTGCTTGGATCTGTCCAGCCTTTTCTATTGGAATATGTCTTTATTTGGCCATCAGACTTCCTTTGTGTGGCAACGAGATCCTAAAAGTATACTGTGCCATCTGGAATATTGCTAAACTATCATGTGTCACCACTTTTATCAACAATATTGTTGGCTTGTTTGTTACCGTAATTACAGTCATTCTGCCCTTGATATATGTCTTGTATACCTACTGTCGTATTATGCTTGTGTGCAGGAAAAGCTCATCTGAGTTCAAGAGCAAAGCTTTGCAAACCTGCTTACCACATATTATTTCATTTGTCACTTATTCCATCACTTCATTTTGTGATATTGCCTTAAGCCGTGTCAATGTTGAAAAGCTAAATCCAATTTTTGCTGTCATTTTATCTTTGGAGTTTGTAATGATACCTCCACTTCTGAACCCTCTTGTTTATGGCCTCAATTTACCAGAAATAAGAAGACGCATTTCCAGGACTTTAACATGTTTAAAAACTCTTTCTTAATTTTTTTACTTAAAATTTTCTTACTCAGAAAGTACAGTCTAAACTCTCTGCTTCTGCAGATGCTGCAGGCAGCATTTAAAAAAAAATCAAGCTATTAGCTATAAAGCTAGAAAAATAAAGCATTTAGACGTATCCAAATTAACTCACCAGCAAACTAATGTACAATAGGTATAAACATGTATTATTTAATAAAGCTTTAGAATATATTTTCATTGCTCGTTTGGGGCTGTTGGTTCTATCATAGCATTGCTTTCAGTAAAGTAATTGCTGGGATCTTAACCCTTATGCCCTCCTCAAGCAATCTGTATATTTTTCTCAACTTTTTTTTTATTTAATGATTATTTTGGCTGTCATGATTTATTGCAAGCAAATGTCTTTTTAGTTTCATTTTTTAAATCCAGTGTCTTTTATTCTTACATATGTTTTATATTCTCTTCATGCATTTTGCACCCTTTGGACACCTTCTTGGCAAAAATGTACACTCACAAAGAAACTGCTATTAAATCATCATACATCAATATTTTTTCTGCTTTTTTTTCCCATAAATCTCTTAAGCAACTTCAAACATGCTCAAAACTACCAAACATTGAATCATTTTCAGTATTTTAAGTCTTTAAATGCCAGTTTAACTACTTGAATAGTTTCATCATTTATCACAAAAAAACACAAAAAATATTTTCCCATATAATAAATAGTAGGGGGATGGGGCTGTGGTGGTGATTAGAGTCTTGGATATGTCAAAGATTAGCAACAAGAATTGATTTGATTGCATTAGTATTTTTTATGTAGTGTCAGATTCTCCCTTTGGACACCTTCATGGCCAAAAATGCCTCACTGACTTCCATTCCAAAACCACATTTTTTAAATCTCACTGCCATTACAGTGTAAAACCATGCATTCTATAATGGCAGTATTTCATTTAG
This sequence comes from Scortum barcoo, assembly GCA_023238725.1. Lineage (NCBI taxonomy): Eukaryota > Metazoa > Chordata > Actinopteri > Centrarchiformes > Terapontidae > Scortum > Scortum barcoo. The sequence continues at coordinate 17,986,516 of CM041550.1, forward strand.
AAAAAAGTAGTGACATTTTACCTTTTTACTGTATTCCACCATATTCAACCATTTTACCATTGTAGGCCAATGAAATTCTTGTATTTTTGCCAGTTATATTATGGAGCTGTATGACTACCAGGGGTCCCCAAGAGTTTTTGTACAATTGGAGGGTTGCATCCAACCAAGGAGAATATCAATAGTATGCTGCATTACTTTGTAGGGAAACAGAAGTTGCATTAAAAAAAAAAAAAAAAGAATGAATAAGTTTAGGATTGGTCCTTCAATTTTGTAGTATTAGTAGAATCCCAATTTGTGCTTCTGTTAGAAGTTTGTCCTGCTCTTTATTGTATTTGGAGACCCCTGTAAATCAATGCATGTAAAAATGATGTGTAGGAACTAGATTTTGCTTAAAATATATTTAAATACACACTACAATGACTTTTAGAGTCATTTTTGTAACAGAATTTTACTTCCGCATCTGAAAAAGCTGGAAGTGACGTAACAAAAGGGAGAGCGGTCAGATTGAACAATAGAAATGAGTGGATCTGAAGCTAAATTTGAATAAGTTATAAATATTTATTCATATGCGTATGACAGAACAACAGTCTTATAATTATGAGCCTGTAAGGCATCCAAGAGAGCAGGAACAGACCATGATCAGGAGGAACAATAGTCAGGAGAGAAATTGAGTTGTGGTGTGTGGACAGGTGTCTTGGTGAGAGACTTGTGTTAGCTAACGATGGTTAGCACTGTGTTCACATCACAACATTGTAAAGTTTGCTATCACGTATCAGGCTATAAGAACACTAGTTTTAGATTTTGAAATGAGTATATTTAGGGCCACAATAATCCATTACATTGTTTAGTTCTTTCAACTATCCGATTTCCTCTATGAATACAATAAAGTTTTGTGGGCCAGTATAATTGAGGACATACTGTGTGAATTAAACCAGAAGCAGAGACAAAATATAAAACATTGATTAAAAAAAACTCTGATTTTTCTGGTATGGAGAGGTGACACTGCCAGCCTGTGACTAAAAAGCACTGTTAGCCATTGACAGGAAAATATTCAAATACAATAAATACTTTTGTTTATTTGGTATACCAACCAACTAATGCAGTCCAATACAACAGCCCTACAATAACTTCTATCATCCATCCATCCATCCATTTTCATCCGCTTGATCCGGCAGCAGTCTGAGCAGAGTTCCCTCACCCCAGACACTTCCTCCAGCTCTTCCGGGGGGACCCCGAGGCGTTCCCAGGCCAGCTGAGAGACATAGTCTCTCCAGCGTGTCCTGGGTCTTCCCAGGCTGGCCTCCTCCCGGTGGGACATGCCTGGAACACCTCCCTAGGGAGGCGTCCAGGGGGCATCCGAAACAGATGCCCAAGCCACCTCAGCTGACTCCTCTCGATGTGAAGGAGCAGCGGCTCTACTCGGCCGAAAGTGACCGAGCTTCTCACCCTATCTCTAAGGGAGCGCCCAGCCACCCTGTGGAGGAAACTCATTTCGGCCGCTTGTATCCGTGATCTTGTCCTTTCGGTCATTACCCAAAGTTCATGACCATAGGTGAGGTGGGAGTGTAGATTGATTTTGCCTTTCAACTCAGCTCCTTCTTCACCACGAGACGGTCCGGTACACCGACCGCATAACTGGGGACGCTGCACCAATCCGCCTGTCAATCTCATACTCCATCTTTCCCTCACTCGTGAACAAGACCCCGAGATACTTGAACTCCTCCACTTGAGGCAGGACCTCTCCATCCACCTGGAGAGGGCACGCCACCCTTTTCCGGTCGAGAACCATGGCCTCGGATTTGGAGGTGCTAATTCTCATCCCAGCCGCTTCACACTCTGGGCTGCAAACCGCTCCAGTACATGCTGTTTGCCAGAGTCCCACGGGCCAACACGGTCCGATAGGACTCCTTCTTCACCCTAACGGCATCCCTTACTTCCAGTGTCCACCACCGGGTTCGGGGGTTGCCACCACGACAGGCACCAGAGACCTTGCGTCCACAACTTTGAACTGCCGCGTCGACAATGGAGGCAGAGAACATGGTCCACTCGGACTCAATGTCCCCAGCCTTCATCAGTATCTGTGAGAAGCTCTTCCGGAGGTGGGAGTTGAAGACCTCCCTGACAGAGGGCTCGGCCAGACGTTCCCAACAGACCCTCACAATACGTTTGGGTCTGCCAGGTCTGTCCAAATTCCTCCTCTGCCAGCAGATCCAACTCACCACCAGGCGGTGATCGGTTGACAGCTCAGCCCCTCGCTTTACCCGAGTGTCCAAGACATACGGCCGGGAGATCAGATGAAACGACAACAAAGTCGATCATCGACCTCCGGCCTAGGGGTGTCCTGGTGCCAGGTGCCACGTGCACTGATGGACACCCTTATGCTTTCGAACATGGTGTTCGTTATGGACAAACTGTGACTAGCACAGAAGTCCAATAACAGAACACCGCTGGTTCAGATCGGGAGGCCGTTCCTCCCGATCACACCCCTCCAGGTATCACTGTTGTTGCCTTCACGTGAGCGCGTTGAAGTCCCCCAGTAGAACAATGGAGAACAATGGACTATCAAGTACCCGCCCCGTCCCAGGGACTCCAAGAAGGCGGGTACTCTGTGCACTGCTGTTCTGGCCCGTGTAGGCACAAACAACAGCAAGAGACCTTATCCCTGACCAACCCTGAAGGCGCAGGGAAGCGACCCTCTCCGTTCACCAGGATGAACTCCAACACATGGCGGCTGAGCTGGGGAGCTATAAGCAAGCCCACACCAGCTTGCCACTGCTCACTCTGGACAACTCTAGAGTAGTGGACGGTCCAGCCCCTCTCAAGGAGCTGGGTTCCAGAGCCCAAGCTATGCGTGGAGGTGAGCCCGACAGGTCCCACGGGCAAAGACCCGGCCACCAGGCGCTGCGCCTGCAGCCCCAGCCCTGGGCCTGGCACCAGGGTGGGGCCCCTGGATAACGCCTATCCAGGGCGATGTAACGGTCCTTGATGGTCTACTGTTCATGATGGGCTTGTGAACCGCTCTTAGTCTGACCCGTCACCTAGGACCTGTTTGCCATGTGAGACCCTACCAAGGGTCGTAATGCCCCCAAAAACATAGCTCCTAGGATCATTCAGGCACACAAACCCCTCCACCACTGTAAGGTGGCAGTTCAAGGAGGGGAACTTCTATCATGAAGGTTAAAATGTGTTTTGTTAACGGTTTCAGGAGGTTATTATTAAAATGTATGGTCGGTTTTGATTAAGTGATGCTAATAAAAACATGTTTCTTATGATTTGTCCAGTTTTTAATCAATAAGGTTTGGGCTGCTGTGTTAGAAAGTATTCATTTTAGCCATTTTTTGTTAGGTTAGGTGCACGGTGAAGTGGAGTTGGACCCAGATGCAGACGAGGCAGGAGGCAGATAGACGTTTGACTTCTTTATTGATGGCAAACACGGGAACACAGGAACACAGGGACGAGGCAGGAACGCAGCAACACGGGTAGCACAGGGAAGCACAAGTAAGCACTAGAAGCACAAGTAAGCACAAGAAGCACAAGGGAAGCACAAGTAAGCACAAGAAGCACAGAGAGCAAGCACAAAAGCACAAAGAAGCACAGGGAAGCACAAATTAAGACAAGTAGCACGAGAAAGCACAAGTAGGAACAAACGACACGACAAAGAACAAAAGGAGAAGGACTGACTTAAATACACAGGAGGAAAGGAGAAGTGGAAACAGGTGAGGAGACTAATGGGGACAGGTGAAACCTAATAGGGGGCGGAGCAGGCAATCAAAAAAGGAGGGTAAAACACGAAGGACAGGAAGTAAAGTGCTAAACCAGTGAGGAAAGACGAGACTACAAAATAAAACAGGAAATACACAACAGGTAACATACACACATAACATTTTTATTCTTCACTGTCATAATATTTACCTGCTGTACTGAACCACTGTCTGTAGCTGCACCTGTCCCTGATGTACCTGCTGTATCTCCAAAACCTGATAACACACCAACATTAACCCTCAGGCGTCAGTTTAATTTACTACCCTCTTAAGTCATTAACCCTCTGGAGTCGACGGACGCGCCGGCGCGTCCAAATTACAGGTCCGATTTAAGATGACGTAGCAAAAAGCATCACAGAGTCTCTGTTTCAACTTGTGTCGAAAGTGCGGACTTCAAACTACATACCAGTTTTTAAATCGTGTTGATAGGCCAAGTAGAAACAGACAAATGATAAATAATTTACGCCGTTTTTTTTCTGAATATTGTCGTCACTTTTGGTGCGTGGTATGGAGCAGAAAAGCGCAGCCTCGCTAAGTTTCAGTTTCGATTTGTGTCGAAAATGCGGACTTCAAACTACATACGCGTTTTTAAATTGATTGGCCAATTAAAACAGACTTGTAATAAATAATGTATAATATATTTTTTTTCTGAATATTGTCGTCACATTTGGCACGTTTTTGGTGCTGGAAGAAGGCTTGTGATGTGCCCCTCTGTCTTGTAATGGACAGGAACTGTTTTTTACAGTGGCACAAATAATTTGTGGCATCTTATTGTGACACCTGATTGTTTTGTAAATAGTAGTATAGTAGTAGTAGTAGTATAGTAGTAATAGTAGTAGTTTTGTAAAAACGCCTGAAGCATTGCCTGCATTTTAATGTAAATAGTTGTAAATAACTGTTATTTGCTACATTTGTACATAATTTTTTGAAACTTTACAACTTATATTTGCATTCTAAGTTATAAAAATGGTTCGTTAGACATGTTTGTGGTTTTCACATTACAAAATCTAACTTTTTTATATTCGGATTTTATGTTTTTTGTGTGGTTTTAGGTCCAGTGTGTTAATACAGTATGTCAAAATGAAAAAAATAACTGTAAAATCACACATGAGAGGTTGTATGCTGAAAAAAATGATACCAAACAAGGCATCATAAACAGTTCTTAAGGTGAAATATAAAAGCAAAATAAAAAGTAGTCAAAAACGGCCAATTATACCCTGGACTCCAGAGGGTTAAGGACAAAAATGTCCACTTCCAAAAAACTGCTATAAAAACATGACAGATTAATATTTTTTTCTGCTTTTTTCTGCACAAATCTCTTAAACAACTTCAGCCCTGCTCAAAACTACCAAACATTCAATCATTTTGAGGATTTTAACCCCTTAAATGCCAGTTTGATTACTTAATGTCGCTGTTATTTATGGAAAAAAAAACACAAAAATGACTTTAACAAATGTTGGGGGGCCGGGGCATTTTTTTTTTTTAATCAGTCTTGGATATGTCAAAGATTAGCCAAAATATTGACTTTGATGCATGGTTAGTTTTTGTATAGCATCAGATTTGAAATTTACTACCCTCCTAAGTCACTTGAGGACATGAAAATTTCCCATTAAGTCCCATTAAAACCACATTTTTTAATCTCATATGTGAGATTATATGTGATGCGTATATCTATATGTGAAGTCTGATGTGTACAGGGTGAAGAGGAAAGGTGAGAGGAATGTTCCCTGGGGGGCCCCAGTGCTGCAGACCACCACATCGGACACACAGTCTGATCTTGCAGCCTCACAAACTGGGGTCTGTCAGTGAGGTAGTTGGTGACCCATGCAGCCAGATGGTCACTGGCCCCCGCTCTCTCCAGCTTCACCCTGAGCAGTGAGGGGTGGATGGTGTTGAAAGCACTGGAGAAAGTCAAAAAAGGTAATCCTCACAGTGTTTCCAGAGTCTTCCAGATGAGACAGGGATCTCTGCAGCAGGTAGAGGCATCATCCACCCCAATGCCAGCATGGTATGCAAACTTCAGGGGATCCATGTTTGGGCTCACCAGGGGGCGGAGGTGCCTGAGGACGATCCTCTCCAATGCCTTAATCAGGTGGGTCATTAAGACCACGGGCCTGAAGTGGTTGGGCTTCTTGGGGCGCAAAGTTTTGGGGACTGGAACCACACAAGACATCTTCCACAGGACGGGAACTCTTTCCAGACTCAGGTTGCAGACCACCTGACAGAGGCAGGGGGGAGGGTGTGAGCCCCAGAGATGGTGGAGGTGTTGATGGTGGTGAGGGGGCGTGCAGGCAGAGGGAGCTGGAGGTCAGGCTGGTCTGTGCTCAGGCTGAGGGGGGTGGAGGTGGGCCCAGTATCAAATCTGTTGAAGAACAGATTTAGCTTGTTGGCCCAGAATCTATCCCCAGGTTCAGGGTTCCTCCTCTCGCCATTACACTGTCCTGAGATAGCTTGGAGTCCTCTCCAAACCTCCCTCGTGTTGTTTTGCTGCAGGTGGTCCTCCATTTTCCTCCTGTAGCTGGCCTTGCATTCTTTGATCTTCCATTTAAGATCCCTCTGCACCCTCCTCAGTTCACCTGTGTCGCCAGATTGGAAAGCCCTCCTTTTCTCTAGCAGCAAAGCTCTAAGATCAGGAGTCACCCAGGGCTTGTTGTTTGAGAAACACTGTACCTCTCTTGGTGGGCACGGTGGTTTCTACACAGAAGTTTATGTAATCTGTGATGCAGTCCGTTAAACTGTCAGCAATGTCCTGTTCATGTGGCCCACAGAGCACCTCCCAGTCCGTGGTGTCAAAACAGTCCCTCAGTACATCACTGGCCTTGTCAGACCACTGCTTCACACGCCTTTTATTCGGGGGGCTATCTCTTCATAATAGGTGTGTAAACAGGGAGCAGATGGACCAGGTTGTGATCTGAGTGGCCCAGCAGGGGGAGGGGTGATGAGCTGTAGGCGCCTGATGTGTTTGCATACAGCAGGTCCAGAGTTTTATTGTTCCCTGGTGCAGCAGTTCATGTACTGGTGGAAGTTGGGGAGAGTGGCAGACAGGGATGTTTGGTTAAAATCCCCGGTGATGAGGAGAAAGGCTTTAGGATGCTCTGTCTGAAGCTGTGCTACAACAGTGTGGAGAGGCTCACAGGCTGCATTGGCGTTGGCTGAGGGAGGGATGTACATTGTAATTGCGATGACGTGAAAACTACGGCTAGATGCTAACAGCCAGCAGCTCAATGTTCCTGGTACATCATTGCTCCTTCACATGGATTTGTCCAGGGTTACACCACTTGTCATTCACAAACAGCGCAATTCCCCCGCCCTTCTTCTTACCACTCTCCCTTATATCTCTGTCCGCTCTGACGAGATGAAATCCGTCCAGCTGCACCGAGTGAGTCCAGGGTGAGGTCGTTCAGACAGGTCTCTGTGAAGTGCATCAGGCCGCACTCCCGGTACTCCCTCTGTAGCCCTCGTCAGCGCCTGCTAGCTCTTCCATCTTGTTCAGCAGAGACCTCACATTTCCTGTGATAACAGATGGAAGGCAGGGTTTGTACCGTTGTCTCCATTCGCAGCGCTTAACTCCGGCGCTGCTTCTCCTTCTCCTCCTCTGAAGTTCATCAGGGAACTTCAGTCTCTCCCCAGGGGTTAGCCTAGCCTAGCTATTCGCCAGCAGCTGCTCCCGACTGTAGACAACCGTGGCTGAACACAGAGTTTAAAAGTCTGCAAAAAAGTAAAAAGCACAACACCAGTCTCACCAGCTTCACATCTCAGTGTGGACGTGAGCAGGAGTGACTAGTGTAGGCCGAAATAATAAACAGTGAATCATATTAACTAAGCAGTGAACCACTTCTGAGAACATTTAGCTGTGGGAGCACAGACGCACATCAAGATCAGACCAACATCAAACTGATATGACGGTGACTATTTACTGTCGTTTAATCGTCAGCTCGGTTAAATCATTTTTTTCTTTACCTTCTTTTCTTCACTGTTCATCGTCTGTTTTTTCTCACTTTTCTCTCTGCTGCTGCTCCTCATTGAGTAAATGTGTAAGCTCATGACCCCAAGCAGTGAGCGTCACCACGACAGCTCCTACGCTGACCGGGACTCCGCAGTGTGTTCGCGAACTGCGTCAGACACTCCTCCTGCTCTGATGGGTTGATTTGACCCATGCACGGTGGATTATGAAAAACGGAGGCGGGGTTGATGATTCCACTTGCCTTCCCTTATTCACTGCTTTCCATTATTTAATCATTATTTTACCGTCATCTTTTACAATGTTGTCTTATTTATCTTATTATCTTATCTAATTCATTTTTATCATGTACCTTTATTTGGTGCTGATTTGTTGTTATTTTCCTGTCTTATTTTTAGCATTGCTTGGAGTCTGTGGTCCACTGGGACATTTGTGTGTTTGGGGTGCCCTCTAGCAGGACCCCTGTATATTTAGGGGGTGCAGCCTGCTTTGTGCGGTGAGTCTGCTGTATACTGTCCCCGTGGTAGGTCACACTATTGTGAGCTTCATGAAAATATTGTATTGTAATTTCCCTGTTGGTTAAATATATATTAGTTGTTTGTGTTAAACGCTTGTATAATATTCATTGTTAGACATTTTGTGTGGAGTTTTGTTAGTTTTGTTTTGTTTTTAATTGACCATGTTGTCCGTGTTTTTGTGAGCTAACCTTGTGTGGAAGCTATGCAATAACCAACAACATGAACATAATTTCTTTGCTTATTTTAGTAAATCCTGGATGAGTGCAGTTGTGAGAAACTGACCGTGATCTGTGTTAACAGGTACATTTTGGCATTGTTTCATTTTTAAATAGTTAATTTGCTGTTTTAATGTGGTGAGTCTGCTGTATACTGTCCCCGTGTAAATTCCTGGACGAGTGCAGTTGTGAGAAACTGACCGTGATCTGTGTTAACAGAAATAAAGTTAAGAGTGGGAGATTGGTGACTTTCTTCACTACACAACGCAAGAGAGAGAGAGTGAAAGCCACCACAGTTGCAGTTTAAGTGAATATGACTAAAAGTAGAGTTTGAAAGTGTTACCAGCTGAACCTTTAACTCTGCAAATCGCAAGTTAAAACAAACAACACGACAATTAGAAAGGATATGGTGTTCCACCAAAGTGGAGGACTCTCGCCTAGCCTGGAAAGAGAGTCTCAAAACATATAGTGTGAAATGCCAGAGTAGCCTACCACTCAACATTAATAGAAGAAAATAAGTTCTACCCTAGGTTTCTCTTCAGCACTTTAGCCAGGCTAACAGAGAGCCATAGCTCCATTGAACCCCACATCCACTTAAGTTTAAGTAGTAATGATTTCATGAGCTTCTTTAATAACAAGATTTTGAATATTAGGGAAAAAATTATGTCAGGATCTGCCCTTGGTAGACTCTGATTTATCTAACTTATCTTCAGGCTCAGAAACTTTAGGAGCAGATACAGTAAGACCTGGCAATTGCTTAGTCAGTTTTATGCCAATTGGCTTTCCTGAATTATCCTCGTTAGTTTCATCATCCAAACCAACAACTTGTCTCCTAGACCCCATCTCAATTACGCTGCTTAAGGAAGTTTCCCATTTATTGGCACATTGATGCTAGATATTATCAATCTGTCCCTGGTGTCAGGCTTTGTATCCCAGTCTTTTAAAGTAGCTGTAATTAAACCACAGATCAGATGCAGATGTGTTAGCCAACTACAGACCAATATCCAACCTACCCTTTTTTGTCTAAGATCCTAGAGAAAGCCGTTGCCAGCCAGTTATGTAATTATCTCCACAGCAATAGTCTTTTTGAAGATTTTTAGTCAGGAGTTAGAGCACATAATAGCACAGAAACAGCACTTGTGAAAGTCACTAATGACCTCCTGACAGCATCAGATAAAGGACTTTTGTCTGTACTTGTCCTGTTAGACCTCAGTTCTGCCTTTGATACAATTGACCATCACATTCTGTTAATGAGGATGCAAAAACTGCTTGGTATTAAAGGGTCTGCATTAAACTGGTTCAGATCATACTTATCAGATCGGTCTCAGTTTGTCCATATTAATAATGAATCCTCTGTGCATACTAAAGTCTGTTCATGGAGTTTCCACAAGGTTCAGTGCTAGGTCCAATTCTGTTTATTTTGTATATGCTGCCCCTTGGCAATATCATCAGGAGGCACTCCATAGATTTCCATTGTTATGCTGATGACACCCAATTATATTTATCAAGTGGAGCCAGACAAAACTGATCAGCTCCTGAAACTCCAGGCCTGCCTTAAAGATATAAAGGCTTGGATGACAAGAAATTTCCTGCTGTTGAACTCAGATAAAACTGAAGTGATCCTATTAGGTCTCGAAACACCTGAGGAACACGTTTTCTCCTAATATAGCCTTGCTGGATGGCATTAACTGGGCCTCCAGCACCACTGTAAGGAACCATCTGTGTTTTATTTGATCAGGATATGTCCTTCGACACCCATATTAAGCATATTTCAAGGTCTGCCCTTTTTCCACCTGCGCAACATTGCAGAAATTAGGCACTTTCTGTCCCAAAGCGATGCCGAAAAATTAATCCATGCATTTGTCTCTTCCAGGCTGGATTATTGTAATTCACTTTTATCAGGCTGCCCGAACAAGTCGTTAAAGACTCTACAGCTGGTCCAGAATGCCGCTGCTCGGGTGCTGACTAGAACCAGGAAAAGAGACCATATTACTCCAGTATTGGCTTCTCTGCATTGGCTTCCCTGTAAAAGTTTAGAGTGGATTTTAAAATCCTAACTCCTCACATATAAGGCTCTACATGGTCTGGCACCATCATATCTTAATGAATTGATAACTCCTTATCATCCAACTAGAGTGCTGTGCTCCCAAAACGCAGGCTTACTTGTAGTTCCCAGGGTTTCCAGAAGTAGTCTAGGGGGCAGAGCCTTCAGCTATCAGGCCCCTGTTCTCTGGAACCAGCTCCCAGTTCTGGGTCCAGAGAGGCAGACACAGTGTCAGTGTTTAAGAATAGACTTAAAACCTTCCTTTTTGATAAAGCTTATAATTAGGGTGGGCTCGCCCTTAGTTATGCTCCTATAGGTTTAGACTGCCGGGGGGCTCCCATGATGCACCGGGCACCTCTCCCTCTTCCTCTGTCTCTGCTTCCTCTTTCTCTGCTTCCTCTTCCTCTGCTTCCTCTACTCTTATTATGGTAGTAGTGCAAACTGGAGTCAGCTTACAAACTGGTTAAAGTGGCTAAAGTGGTTAAACTGGTTAAAGTAGTTAAAGTGGTTAAAGTGGTTAAAGTGTTAAAGTGGTTAACGTGAATAGTCTTATGTCCTGTAAAGGTGCATGTTACTGCCGGAGCCCCGGACCTCTTTGTTCTCTCCAGTCTTGCAGGTTCCTCACTGATTCTGGTTGTGGTCCATCTGTCTGAGGTTCACTGGCCTGGTGGGGACATGATCTATGTCTGTGTTGTGGAGAGAAGGTCGAGTGGCCCAGAGCTCCATATGAGGACATCTAGAGATGCACCTGGACTCATGGAATCATTTCCATTACCTGTGATACCTTCATACATGGACTAAACCCATGAACTCATCATGTATAATTCCCTATATGATTGATGATGTTCTCTGTACATGTGGCATCTATTGCACGTCTGTCTGTCCCAGGGAGAGGGATCCCTCATCTGTGGCTCTTCCTCAGGTTTCTTCTTTTTGCCCATAAAGGGTTTTTTGAAGTTTTTCCTGACTCGGTTCGAGGGTCTAAGGACAGGACTGGGGTACAGGACTGTAGAAGCCCTCCGAGGCAAATGATGTTTGTGATTTTGGGCTTTAAATAAATACATTTGATTT
>CM041550.1:17998585-18266085 GCA_023238725.1 Scortum barcoo
CTGTATGAGCTAAGGGTGCGTGAATGCTTTAGATGTTTTGTGTAATGCCCTGTTTGAGTGGTAATAATATCTCAATAGGATTTCAGGGTCTCATTGAGAGGTTTGGTAGAAGGTTGAGAGGACATATGCTAATTGTGCCGGAGAAGACTTGTCTCTCTCAGAAACACTTCCCACTAGAGTTTTCCTCGTACGCTGGATGCCAGACTTCCCCCAGTGACAAAAAAAAGGCTTGAGGCTCCAAAGCGATCCATTTTATCCTTCCTTTTTCAAAGGATGCAATGCTTTGTTTTAACCTCTGCAGGAAAGGAGATGAAAGGCAGTGTAATAAAGCCAAAAGGTCTTTCTGTAGTTATCAAATGGCCTTTCACTCCTGACCTTTAAGATGCCACAGTAGGAACTGGAGACAATGCTAGAAATACAGATCGGATTTCAGAGATCAAACACCGCTTTGTATAGTTTACTTGCATGGAGAAGAAAGAACAACCTTTCACAGTCCATCATTTGAGCACAGGAAAAATAAAAGTAAAAAAAGTATTTGGAAAAGAATGAACTGCCTTGTCAGCGCCTGCACAGATCAAACACTTAAAAAGTTAAAGTAATGCAGCAGCGGATACATTTAGGTTCTGAGGCATTTCTTTATTTCTTCCTTTTTTCTGATATGCTCTTGCCACAGCAATGGGGTTTGTACGAGGGCATTTATTGCCATCTGGGAGTTAGCTGGTGAATGTGCCTGTGTATCTGTGTGTGTTTTTGAATGCGTGAATTTACTGTACTGTTGGCCTCTTTTTTTTTTTTTTACATTATGTGTCATTGGCTTGTAATACAAACCCTTTCACATAACTGTGCACTTTGATTATCATGCTGTTGCATGGTAGATATGTGGTCCACTGCACTGTTAATAACATTTGGTTAACCTTAAGTTTCTGAGCTGCGCTATATTCTGAAGTCTTAAAGCCTCAATTTTTGCATATAATCATTTTGCACTGATATGGCCACTGCAACACAATTTATAGTCAATGGATATATGTGTGATGTGGGAAGTTCAGGATCAGGTTATTCGAAATGACAAGCTGCTGCATTGTACTGACAGGCCTACAATACCCAGCAGCCCATTTTTTCAATCATTTCCATAGACTGGCGGACTGCAGAGACCGCTAGTCATGCTCTTAGATGTAGAGTGTTATCGGGATGCATGATGGCACCCAGCATTCCTGTCATTCTCGACATTCTACCAAGCGGCACTTGCTCTCTGAGCATGGAGTGTCGGTGCCTGTGGACCCTGAAGGGCTCTGCGTAAGAGGCCCAGTCGGGCCCCTGCTGGGCCAGGCCTGTTGACAGTTCCTTGGCACTGTTGTCTCAGCAGGAAGACATCAGTAGGAGCAACAGAGAGGCTGTGGACGAAGGCCGTCTGGTCAGCAGAGAGAATGGAGTTGGAGAAGATTAGGCTTCACCCATGGGTCATTGTGTTCCCAGAGCAGGCCCGAGCCCGCCGGCCTCAGTATTGTTAAAGGGAAAGGTCAGGTCCAGCGACCAGGCTAAGCCTATTAAATAACCCGCACCGCTTCTTCCTGGAAACCTGACTGTGCTTTCTCTTAACTACCGAGTAGGGGAAAAATCAGCTTTGAACAGCTGAGGTCGGCCGTATCCTGATGTGAATTGGAGACCACAGTTAATTGAAAAGAATATAATTGTAGACTCATATGAAAGCATTGCAATCATGCTTCTTTATAACACCAGGCAGCGATTTCATATTGCACTCATTTTAATTTTTTTTTTTAAGTACTGCTAATTGTTTTCCTGAAGTTGGTATGCTGTTCCAGTATGTGCGGCGGGCTGCTGGAGGTTTGGAGGCTGACAGATTCTACCAGTGTCAAACAAATCCTCACATTTATATCCTCTCAGTACTAAATGCTTATGTACCACATTCATAAGGTCGTCTGAGCCCCAACACACTCCCATAAGTCTCCTTTAGCTGTAGTGATGGCTGATGTCAGGGATGTCTGTTGAATGAAAGGAAACACAGGCAGATAGCGTTTGATCCGTGATGGAGATGAGTCCACATAGGAGTAGAGCTAGTGATTAATAATGGTGCATCTGGGTAAAAAGGATGTCATCCTCTGGACGTCTAATGAAAGCTCTTGAACATATCTGGGAGAGGCGATATGTTGACAGTGGATGATGCAAATGAGGCTAAATGTGAGAGGAAACCTGAAATGAATCACCCCGCTGTCTCTGTGGCGTTTGTGTGTACGTGTGTGTGTGTGCGCCCCGACTAGCAGCCAGCCGTTTACATCGTACAAAGCTCGGTGTGACACTCTCCCTCCTTTGTCTCAAACTGCTAACTGTATTTAATTTCACATCTTATCGGGCCGGGCTTTGTCTGTCTGTGAGTCTCTGCACAGTGGAGGCGACCCCCGGAGATAAACTCTGTCAGGCTCTGGGGTGATTTATTAAATTCTGATTTCTGTGAAGGACTTTAATGTCGAGGGGGTGGGAAGAGCGGGAGGGTGGGCCAGGGGGGTGTTAGGGGGGGAAGGAGGGGGTGGTGGGAGTGGGAGTGAGGGGGGGGAGAAAATATGTCGCAGGTGTCTCTGCCAGCCCCGGGCACTGTTCTCTCTCCATTACCAGCATTGTTAGGTATAGAGAAGCAGGAGAAAAGAGAGAAGTAGGAATCTATGCTGAATTTCCTGTCTTTGTTGTGGCAGTGGGCTTGTTTTTTCCCTCTGTTCCAGGCCAGAACAGCGGTATCAAATCTCACTTGTTTGGACTGGAGATAGTGAGCGGAGTGTGGGACGTGGGTTAGTTTCACCGAGGGCTCGACCCAGCTTTTTTTCAGCCGGTATATTTGAATGCGTCCTCCTTTCACGACACCTGAACGCGGCTCTGACCTGCCGCTCACTCACAATCTATTAGGTAAATCCTTTGACCTCACCGGCCGTCTTATCCCCCCAGATATTTGAATAAAGCCCGATGTCAAGACATGTGTGACATTTTTTGACGAGTTCAGCAGATTTTAAGGGCGGCCGTTACAGCCTACGTGGACCCAGCGCTTCAATTTAAAATATTTTCCTGTTAAGCACACTTCGCAGGTCAATTGCGCCTGTGCCGAAGCTCAACATGTTAATTTTAATATCATTTTATTCATCTCAAATGCATCCGCTCCTCCCCCCTTGAAACCTATTTTACATTTCTCTTTCAAATCACCTTAATCTAAATTGATGTGTTATCATACATGGATCTCAGAGGAGGGGATCAAATAATGACTGTCAGTGGTGCACGGTGAACTGTGTTTTTGAACATAATTCGGCCCTCTACATTATGAAATATGCTTTAAAGCCAAATCACAAGGTGCTTTTCACATGACCCACTCCTTTTGTGGGGATTGTTTTTTAAACGTGGAACAGAGCCGTAAAAGTGACGTGTTGCTTCCTCTCATATCTGTGAAGAAGCAGTTTGATCAAAAGGGGGAATGCTGGTGAGGGGCGCTGCTGGTTCTTGTCTCCTACACGTTGCCTCCCAAAGGGCTCTTTTCTCTGTTGACACCTCGATTCTCTAAAGCGATGAATGGATGATAAAGAGTTGTGGATTCCATATATTTATTTATTGCTCGTATTGAAGAAGTTAATAGAAGACTCTGGGCTGCGATGCGTGAAGGGCTGCATGGGACAGGACTTGGTGTCTCAGATGCCGAACTATAGAAAAGACAGGCTGAAAGCATACATCAAACCGCACAGATGTGCGTGTGCGCACAGCCGCCTCCACACACATACACACTGATGCTCTATATCAAATAGTTTACCCCCTCTCTTTCTTTCTCTTCCCATTTTTCTTTTCAAACCAGGGCATATCCCACTCTCAGGGTAACTATTAAATCAAATCTAGAAGATGAGTTTGCAAAGCCAGAAACTCATTCCGACATGTGCTTCCACAAAACTAAAGATTCAGAGCTCAGCAGACCCCCCAAAAATAGCTCAACAAGATAAGTTTAAATACACTTTCTTTCTCGCTGAAGCCGAGTTTGTTTGACCTAGTATACAAACCCTGGTTAGCAGGTTTGATTGAGCGGAGCTGGGGATCTTAGGGCCGGCTCCTCTGATACCTACGTCTCCCTGTCTCCATTGTTCTCTGCAAGTCAGCATCTTTTGTCTTTGCCACTGATTTGTCTTTTGATCTGTGCGAGTGATTTATCTGCATGGAATCGTTTTTCTCTCTGTTCCCCCTCAGGAAATTTGGAATGAGGCTGGCCTAACCTTGCCAGGGCCAAACAAAGCCCGAGAGCTGATCTCATGTATTTTGATGCTGTTTGTGAAAACGACACACACACAACTCAGACTTTGGGAGGGCTGGAAAAAAAAGGAAAAAAAAAAGAGGGGGAGAGAGGAAAAAAGCACCCTGATGGTGTCCGTTGTTTTGTGTTTTTCCTCCAACAGATGTAAGTACCTCCAGCAAAATTTCCATTTGGAAGTGACATGTTTTTCAAACTTGAAATTATTAAAAGGTAGTAAGTGGATTTAAGTGGATGCTTCTCATGCAGGCTACCAGACCGCTCCACACACAGACCCTCTGGGAGCATAAGCTCTGCTCGCTGTGGCTGAGATCACCAGGTAGGGCTAATGGAACGGGGACCTTGATGTCTTCAGACTGCAACAGTTTTCCCTCTGTTTGCCTGGTTAAAAAACGCCAGAGGTTGGGGGGATTGGAGTTGACAACCCTGAGGGGATTGGAGCTGTTTGCCTTGTGCGCTTTTTTTTTTTTTTTTCCACCCGCCCTCATGTGCAGCTGTTATAGCATCCTCCCTCCTCCTACCAGCTGCCAGAGAGAGAGAGCGAGACACCCATAGAAAGACAGGGAGAGAAAGGGAAAGAGAGCCTTAGTGAGAGGGAAGGGTAGGAAGGAGGCGGGGGGGGGGAGTAAACACAACCACTCAACACCTGCTGCCCGGTGAAGAGAAAAGGTGTGTGCAGGAGAGAAGGGAGAGGGGGGGGAGACAGAGATAGGTGGTTGGGGAGAGGCGACATGAGTACAAAAGCCTGAGAATGTGTTAATGTGGGAGTGAGGATTGTGAAAATACAAAGATTATAGGAAAGACAGGTGGGGGGATATGCAGGTAGGCTACAGTATCACACTCTAAACCTTTGGTATTCTAAGTGCTCCCTCATGCGCACCGTCTGCTTATCTTTAGTGGTAATCTTAGAAAAATATAAATAGATATCTTTGTTCCAAAGGCAGGAGTCTCATTGCTCCAGATGTTTACGTGCTTTGATCAACATTGTTTTGGGGTTGAGGCCCAGCGTGTTTGTCTGAGATCTCCAAGAGAGGAAACTTTTCCTCGGCAACGCTAATTATTTTTCCATCACCCTGCCGTCACCGGTGAGAACTCTTCACGTCCACATCGCCTTCCAGACAGCAAATAGAGCACGTAACACCGGGAAAGCATGGAGGTGTTGTGAGCGTGTTTGCACAATTAATGTTTCGCCGATAGCTTTCTTTTCCTCAACAATTTGCTTGTGAATTTAACAAATACTCGTGATAATCGTGATAGCATTCAGACACCAGCGATAAGATCGGCACTGAGAGTTTGTGCATGCGAAGGTATTTGATTCCTGTCCAAAATATGCATATGCATTTAAATCAAATGAAGTAAGCAATCTTTTTAATCAGCCATTTTCTCTGTATCAGAGAAGTGCAGAGTTCCCCCCCCTGTTCCGTTTGGGACTGAATTGTCAATTGGCTGACATTATCTAAACAAGAAATATTAAAACTAATTAAAGAAATGTCTCTGTAAAATCTTGATAAGGCTGAGGTTATTTTTTTTCTCTCTCTCTTTCTCTCTCTCTCTCCAACTGCTGCACTGTGCTCTGTTAGGAGACTTGCCACAGGCTTGTCTGAGCAGAGGAAGTTATGAAACTCCTACTGCCATATCATTTGCACAAGGAAGTTTCAGCCTGTTCCTCTGGCTCTGTTGACTGGAGTCCATAAAACAGCTTTATTAAAAATGACACCATTCCACTCTGTATTTGCTCACTGGCTGCTCATCTAGATTAGGTCACATGTTGCTGTGTAGTGTGGCCAACAATAGCCAGAGTTTATGACAGATAGCAGCTGTCTGGGCTGACTGTGTTGTGATAACATATTGCATACTGTACATCTCTAAATCTGCTGCCTTCTCATCGAGATAATCTGCTTCTGTTTTCAACAGAAAACTGTCTCGACCACAATTCAAAAGCAAGTCAGCGCAGTTCCAATTTCCTGTAACCAACTGCACATGATAGTAAATCATGAAGCCGAAAGTGACATGGCAAGCGCCCCGCCAACGCCACAGAATTTGAGGCTTGTTCTGCAGAATTGATGTAACACCGCTACTTTGTATTGCACAAGTTAGAATACTTGAGCTAAATAGTTCAATGAGGAAATAGCTGTGTGTTTCTCAACTAAAGTGCAGTTTCATCTTGATAAAAAGGCCTCAAATCTGTACAATCAAGGAAACACAAAAGCATATCGAGTGTCTGCAACGTACGTTTTGTGTGCGCTCACATGAGTGCTTGTGTGTGCATGCCCATGGATGTATAACATAACACCACAGAGGGAACACAGAAAGGGAGGGGCGAGCATTCAGAATTATGTTATGGCTGCCTCCTGTTTAGCTTTTCCCAGAGCCCCAGGCGACTGGAAGGCATCAAGGACACCTGGGTGCGACTTTATTAAAGTATGAAATGAGAGGTCAGTGACGCGACGGTCCCACACATGACATCCTGCTGCTGGCCCTTTCTTCCCTTCCTCCTCCCCTCAGTCCAGGGCTCTGATGACTCCTCTATGAAAGTCTGTTTCATTAATCCCCCTGAGGGACCCCTCAACTGCTCTTTCTGCCGCTGATACAAATTTAATTCCTGATAGGTCTGTTAGATGGAAGCCGTGTCTATCAAGGCTTTTAATTAATGTGGCACTGCTCTCGGTGTATCACAGTGTTTATCTGAAATTCATGACCAGGGCGAGGACGGACGGGATTGTTCAAAGATGGCTTGTTTTCCCTTTTTGGTTGAAATGTGAATTTTAATTAGACACGGTTGTTACTCTGAGGGGTTGTAAAAGGGGGCTCTGTGCTTGTTACAAGGAGGCATGTGTGTGCATTGTGTGTGCGCAAGGTAACTGCGAGCTTTATCTATTCACTTACTGTCACACCTTTCCAGTGTGTTTATTTTTCTTTATTAATGCCCTAGTATTTTGAAGGAAAACAATGTTGTTAATAGGTTCAGGAAACTACCTACAAAAGTGCAAATGACTAAATTCTTTGGGCTTCACTGTAAATCTAGACCCTGACAATGGGCTGGCCTGACAGCTGTTTTTATTGGCAGGCTATTTCTAGCCTAATAGCTGTACAGTATCATTGTCAGCCTCTTATCATGGCAGGCACAGCCCTTTCTGACACACTGACACCTCAGTGGTGTGTGTGCATGTGTATCTCTGTGTGCGTTTGAGCACTTGTTTGCACGCACACATCTACGCCCGCAAAATAATTCAGGTGTTTCCAATGTACTTTTATTTATGTATATATTTATGTCCACTGTCAAGACAGTATAGGTAGATTTTTTTTTTTCCCCCCCTCATCATCAGGCTCGCTCCTCAAGTGTGTGAGAAAAAGTGTCACGGAGAAATGAGAGGTATCATGAAAAGCCCATATCCAGCTGCATCTCCAGCCTCTAATAGCGTGCGTGATGCCTCGAGATGGTCCTGATGGAAGATTATCATTTGAACAGCACACTTCTTAGCGCCATCCTTGTCCCTGACTCGAATTCGCGTTGAGGCTAATTTGTATGCTGTCCTTAATGGTTGTGTTTGGGTTAGTTCTGAGTAGCACAAAGCCTTTTAATTGTGAGGTTTAACATTTTGCAATTAAAATCTCCCCTCATTGCTCTGAGGAATGAATGAGCCGTCTTTGATGTGCTTTAATCAGCCGAGATGTATTGTAGTTTAAGAAGCATAAAGATGCCAGATACATTTCTGATTTTAAATTGACACACTCTTCCACCTTTGAAGATGATAGTGTTTTTTTTTTTTTTATTTCCTTTTTCCCTCCCGCTGGCTTAAAGCAGCGAAAGCTCGGTCCCTTGAACCCCACTCTCAGATTCTGGGGCACAGATCTCTATCTCCCATTCTAAAGTGGCCAAACAGGATTAGGAAGAGAAGCGCTTCTATTTCACCAGGACCAAGGAAGCGTACACAATGATTCACCAGAGCTTGACTAAAGATCTTAGATGCACACTGTGACTGTATCAGCTGTTATTTTCTCACCTGTTAGAGGGGGCTTTTAGACGCCCTTTGTGAGATATGCTGATGTGATCAAAAGAGTTTTTTTTTTTCCTTTTTTTTTTTTTTAAAGCACTCCAATACAAATTCTCACTTTGATGATTTGATTTTCTTTCTGTGTTTTTTTGTTTTGTATTATTATTGTTAATTTCTATCGCACCATTAGCAAATGCTGGAGAATGTAGATTATGGCGCCGCTCTCCAGAGGTATCCTTGTTTTGTCGTATTGTTGTTCGAACAAAAAACCTCATTAAGATCAGAGGGGAAAAAAGAAAAAAAAATATTCTTATTGGAGAAAAAAGGGGGTGGCAGTTTGATGAAAGCTGATTGGGAGCATCTGGAGGCTGTTTTCAGAGGATACAGCTCTGAGTGAGCAACCCTGGCATTTAAGTACGGCCCGCTCCTAGAAACTAAAAATCTCCCAGCAAGCAAATTAACGGGAGCAGGGATTTGGTAATAATGGAGGTTCTCGGCTTTTGTTTCACCGTGACAGATGGACAGTGTGTGCTCAAATTGAATTTGGCTTTAATTGCATTGTGGCGTTTATAATTTATCTGCTCCACAGATTTTGTTTACAGGTTTATGGGGTCTTGAAATGCGTGTTTGCTCTCTTTCCCTCTCCTCTACTTTTCTTCTCTTTTCTCTTCCCATCGCCCCGCGTGTGTGTGAGTGTGTGCGAGCGCGTCTCTCCGTACGTACATGTCGACCAGATCCTTTTTCATCCTCCACTACAGCAGGATAAAGGACACTGTAATTCTCTGAGAGTGTGGTGTTCATTACCGTAGCAGTTTGCCCTCCAGGGTGAATGTGTTCAATAAGCGAGATTGTCTTTTTTCCAATATACACTTAAACGGTATAAGATTGCAAATGTAAGCTCCGTAGTGCCCGTCTGCTCCAATGCTCAATGTTCAAATCATTTGGATCACTTGGATAGGTGAACACAATATAATCAAATATCTCTCCTTTTGAATAACTCCCGCGCATGCACACAAGGACACGCGTGTTAGCTGACAAGAGGGCACCCGGGCACACACAAGCGCGTATGTACATGCACACAAACAGAGCCATTCAGCTGCTTTGTGCGAGAGTGAAGGAGCCCACTTGAGTTATTTTCTCCTGGGTGCCTGTGTAATTCTACATATGTTGAAGAGCTTCCCCCGTATACAGGTGGGCTACGTGGTTGCTTCGATCCCTTTCAAGCAAATAGAGGCAGACACTCAAGAAGAAGAAGTAGGAAAAAAGCATATTTGTATTTCTTCAGAGAAAGATACAGGAAACAAGTAAGCACAATGTATCTGGTCTGACATGCTAAGCTCGACAAAGCTTCTCCTTGCGATGCGGTGATTACTCAAATTCCATTCTGGACATGAATATAAAGCCGGTGCTTTGTCTCATTAATTTGTGCAATATTTTAGCTTTTCTTTTTTTTTTCTCCCCCCCTCGACAGACCTCCTGCAGCATCTCACAGTGGCGATAAAGATTATATGCTTGTCTCCCGCTCCATCTAGCTCTTCTCTCCTCTCCTTATCCTAGCCTCTGCCACCCTCTAATTGATGCACCCCTGCCAATTTACACTTCAGCCCTGGCTCTGACCCCTATTAACTACCTGGCCTCACTCTCCCAGGGAAAGCACTGTGTTCAGGGAGAATCCTCCACAACCCCCCCACCCCCCCCAATCAACTCCTCTTAAGAGTGCCGCTAAACACATTTTCATACTTAGCCAGCGAGAGAACTCCACTTCACGCCCTCGCCAACTTTTATCTGGATGAGTGAGAAGGATAAGCCGAGCTGTGCTGTTTCCCCCAAAAGCGCGGCGTCCCACAACACAGCAGTTTATCACGGGCGAGCCTCACGGTCATTTGACAAAAGGTTATTTATTTATTTATATATTTATTTATTTATTTTCCTGTCCTCAGATTACTGTCTGGGCAACACTGCACCAGCCACTTGTCATTGTCTGTTTTTCACTTGTCCTAGATCGGGAGTATTTTGAGGAATGTCCGCTCTGTTCCCTCTACCTGTCCCAGAAGTCAGCCCGTGTGGGTTGTGAGGATAAAAGAGAAAGTGGTGGGTCGGTGTGCTCCGGCAGCATTCAGGGCTGCGTGTCTATATCAGCCATGGCTTATTTGTGGTGGGCTTAGCCTAGCATATCTTCCCGGGTTTCACTTGACCTGATGTTATGTCATCATGAACGTTCTCCGGGGGTCCAGACTCTGTGCTGATTAAAGGACAGCAGATAATCACGTGTGTGTGTGTGTTCTTCTGTGTGCATGTGTGCATGCATGCATGCATGTGAGCTGCTGATCGTCTGTGTTTATATTTAGATGATATGGCCAAGTGAAGTGGACATATTTGGAAACAGGAATTGCTGGGATGGGGACACTTCAGAGGGGTTAGTCACGTAGTTACATTTTTGCGGCAGACATGGTATGTGTACAGGGTAATGAAGTAGGGAATCATTCTGTGTTCTCGATTAACAGTAATCACAAAGCAATTGAAGCGTGAAAAATGAATTTGTTTCTTCCAATGCAGAACAGTTTGAGAACACACACAGCAAACTTATTAATTATACAGCGCTGTTGAGCAAGCAGAATAATATTTTTAAATGCTGTCATGTTTTGTCTGTTTAATTGTAAGGTATTGCACAGGGTTTCTTCCCATTAAAGTTGAAGGAGTGAAAGAAAACCCGGCAGTTAGTTTCAGCTCCCCACCCTCCCACCCAGCTCCGCTGAGTAGCATTGCGGCTGTTTAGCCACTTTTCTCTGGGCAAATTGTTTTTGTGACCCATGGAATGTAAGAGGAAATGCTTCTTTCTCATTGGCGGTCCCCCGGGTGTGGAGGCCGTGGCCCCTGTCATCGGCCCCAGTGCACACACACACAGACACACGCGCACGCAGACACTCTCGCGTGCATGGGATCACTCTTTGCTAGAGGAAAGCAATCCACCACAGGAGAGGGACCTCCAGGCCTTTTTATAGCCCCCTCTACCCCCCCTCAGACTCCCAGACGTGACTTCACAACAATCAGAAATCATTCCCACTGGTATCATCATAACCTCACACTTTGAAAGATACATTTTTATTTCTCTCTGCATTTCTATTTATGGTTTCCAATTCTTCTTTTTTTTTTTTCCTGCTTTCAGTTTGCATACACACTTATCGTTAATTAACCCTTGCTTTGCACAAATAAACAGACACCAGACAGTGATGATTTTTTTTTCCCCCAACCCCCTTAAAGAGACGTTAAAAAGTAATCATGAACGGTCCCAATTCGAAAAGGATTTCCCTAGAATGTGCGGTGAAATATGCTCCTCAGATCAATTAAGTGTTTACAGCCCGTAAGAATCAGCAGCACAATAGAGAAGCTGTCTCTTCTGGACCCCGGAGGCTACCGTAGCAATGTTTCATTAAGTGCACTCACTCCTGTGGCCCCCTATAAACACACATTAATTAAGGCACACAGAAACACAGTCTCTGAGCTTGCACTATGGTAATGATGATATGACCCCAAAAGGAGAGGTGCACCAGGGGTCAGGGAATAAAAGCAGGGAGCGTTTAATGCCAGAGCTTGGCTGATCTGCAGAAACACGGCCTTAACTGGACCAATTCAAATTAGGCCAAGAATTTCTTAACCGGCTAATTTAGATGTGCATGAATGTGGTTTCATTTCCAGCAGTGAATATGGCTTGGGTGTGTTTTCTCCTCCCATAAAAATAATGATAAGGGTCAAGATGACAGTTTTCTCTATGTCAGCAGTCAACACCTGATATAATAATTTATACACACCGGCAAAATGACCTAATAATAATAATGTTATAGGCTGCGTTGTATTTTCATATAAAACAAGGTGAAGATCAACGATCACAACGTAGAATTGATAATCACATATACACCAAACAGATTTCCGAATTTTAATAATAAGAGAGGCTGAACATGTGTTCTCTGACACGCTGCGATGTGAGATTGAAGATTTCCAGGACGGAGAGCTTTGGTCTCTAATACAAAACTTACCCTGTAGACACACTGCAGCTGACCCAAGACCAGCGCTCGCTCATCCCTCAAATCACTCGAGTTTCAATAGCAGTCACCTCCCATAGACAATTTAGGTAGATTTGACAGTGGCAAATGGGTGTCATCAATATGATCCCAAACATTGACATTTTCTTTGGTGGGCTAAGTGGAAAGTCCCGTCCCATCCTCTCAAGATCTGTGGCTAGAGGCCAGGGGGCTGGTATCCATCTTCGTAACAGTGACTATGTTGGAGGAGGAGGTGAAGGAAGAGGAGGCGAGGAGATGGAGGGGAGGGAGGCAGCATGTCAATGAGCCTGCCCAGTGTCACTGAGCACCACACAGAACAGCCATCTGGAGAATCAAAGACTCCTACCATCTGGCTGCCTCACCCACTCTCTACCCCCACAGAATAAGAATCAACCAGATAGTACTTTGCCATAACACTCCTTGGCCTTTTGGATGGAGGAAAAAAAACAGTCAGGTATAATTGTATCTGAGTTAAAAAAAAAAAAAAAAGGCCTGTCAACATTCAAAAAACATGCTAAAAGAAAACAGGCTTCTGATTTCCCTGTGTGTATACCTCTTTTTGTATATACCTCTTTTTTTTCTTTTTTTTTTTTTAACTGTGGTAAGATTGAAGAATTGACCCTCATTTGTCAAGCCATCAGATTTTAAAATCAGACTTTAAAATGAACATATGCTCATTGTACCGGCATACCAGATATTTGCTAATTCCGCCTTTGTCTTACGCTTTAAATCAGTCTCACATCTGCTTGGAAAAAACACGTTCTTTTTTTCAGATCCGTAGCATGTACTTGAATTGTGCTTAGAAAAGTTTTGGAATTACAGGATTTAAGATCATCCTCATGCTTTTTAACAAAATACCTTCTTCTAATCAATATAGACATATTTTATTAAATGCTAATTTAACAATAATTAATGACATTTTTTAGTAGAGAAACACTTGCCAAATGTGCAGAATTTAAGGGATTGTGATCTGTCAGTGACTGCGTATGTTTCTAAAATGGAAGCCTCTGACTCTCTCCATCCACTGCATGATGTCCGAGGATCGTTCGACTGTAGATTCATTCCTGTTTTCAGTGATGGCTTTGGATTGTTTGCAGATATTAAAGTGTCTTCAGTAAAACCAGAAGTTGTGCTTAAGGAGCTATAACGCTGTGAAAACTTGTGCTCAAATGAGTTCTTTAACATTGAGGCAGTCTTGCTGAGTAGCCTTCAAAGTCTTGATTTAAATTATGTATGATCTGTAAGTATGTATTTGGCAGGAAAGAGTGGCGAGAGGAGGAGGGATGAACGCTGTAAAGTCATCAGCCATATTCCAAAATGCCATTTCCGTGTTGCTGAGGTACCATTGTTTACAGGGCTTTGATGGAGAGGTGCCCTGATCGCCACTAGCTGTTTCTCTCCCTCTCTCTTTTTCTTCCCCCTCTTAGTTTGAGAGAAATCTCCTGACGCTGTAAAATGGGCAATGATGACATATGTGGATGCAGGCCTGTTCATATCTTTGTGGGGCCTTTAGGGAAATAAATATCTGAGAACATTCAGTGAAATGAAGCTCACTCAATAAATCACCATGACACAATAAACACTTCTGGCACATGAGCACCCCCCTACCCACCATCCCCTGGTGCCCAGCCCCCTCACACACATACACACAAACACACACGCACACACACGCTTTTGCACACACAGCACACACTTTACACTCTCCTCTCAGACACCACCTACCTCTCCCCGCCTCTTCTTGTGCTACCAAATGGTGCCTCCCCACAGGCCAGTAAATCAAATCCCAGCACAAATACAGTGGGAATTTATTTGGAATGGGCTTTTGTTCTCTTTAACGCCTGATTGTTAGGCCGACTAGGTCGCATGATAAATTTTGAGCAGGTTGTTTCTGTGCAGTAGCCGCGTGTTTCGTGCCCCCCGTACCTAACGTGAGTCATGCTGCCTTTAAACTCCACTCCTTTGCCCATTTACACCCAGTGTAGATGCTTTATTCATACGAGAAATGTAAATTGTGTCCAAAAGATGATGGCACTTTACATCTGTCATAAAGTGTGTTTTCATCCACTGGTTTTTATGTGCTATTTCAGTTTCTGAGTGGAAAAGCTGGAAATGAGAAAAAAATAAGTGTATATGTGTGTGTGTATATATATATTTATATATATATATATATATATATATATATATATATATATATATATATATATATATAGATAGATAGATAGATAGATGAGATATATACTGAAAAAAGTTTTTATCAATTAAAGCAAAATGTGGTAGTGCAGTGGAAACAGACTCAGTGGGGTAATTGCGAAGCTGTGACGAGGCAAAAAGACAAAAACCATTAGTGATGAGAATGTGCAACCTTTCTCTTGAAAAAAAAAAAACACGTCACGTCACTTCCGTCGTTTTCTCCACATTGTTGTCATTCGTCTGAGGTTTGACTGGCGCTCCTTTTAATTACGCCCGCTCGTCGTGCCCTCGTTCTTCTGCAGTGGTTTAAGGGCGCCCGACTGGCGAATTAGTGCCACCAGCTGTGTGTTCATCGTGCCCAACTCTTAGTGTCCGCAGCACCACAGGAGTGGATAAAGATCTTTTTTCAGATTTGCTCTGGAAACTTGGGCATGATCGCAGGAAA
This sequence comes from Scortum barcoo, assembly GCA_023238725.1. NCBI lineage: Eukaryota > Metazoa > Chordata > Actinopteri > Centrarchiformes > Terapontidae > Scortum > Scortum barcoo. The sequence goes on from CM041550.1 coordinate 18,013,562, forward strand.
ATGTTGATTACGTTAACCCTTATTAACCATTTTGTACAAAACAAGTCGAAAGAGAGTAAATGGTCATAGAAACGGCTGTTTGGGTCTTGGCTGTGTGAACAACGTGTCCCGACACCTCCTGAGTGACACCGTGAGAGGGATGGAGGGATCAGCTTTTCCCTTGGCTCACAGACGCCCAGTCAGTCTCCTATGGCAGCCTCTGTTTATGCAGAGGTAATGTAAGCAGTAATATAACAGACCCTAATTGGTTTATCAGTGTTTGCTATGGTAACTCACATGGAAACAGCCCCTTAAACAATTATATTTTTAAACTGCTGGCCAGGATATATTTTGCTTTATCTATGGGCACTGCGGATATGATTGCTCACTGTTATAAATGGCACATAGTTAGTACACGGAGAGAAAGACATTGTTTACACTAGGCCTCATGCGGTGAATCTGTCCAGTGTAAGGTAATCTGCAGTAATAAGCTCCATTTGTTTTGTTTAGCTTTTAAGCTGAGGGGGAGAGAGAGAGAGGAAGGGAGAGGGGAGGGTGAAAAAAAAAATCTCATTTCAAATCCTACCCACCTTCTTATCTCTATTTGTTCAGTTGTTTTTAATGCCACATACTGAAAGAATTTCAATGGCTGTTTTGCCATGAAGTCATTTGTTATCCTTCAGCGGGCTTTCGTCTCCCTATTGTGTGACAGCCCCCGAGTGCTCGAATCCTCCAGATGGAGCAGGTCAGACACACACAGACTCACTCACTTACATACACAAAGACACACACAGACACACACACACACACACACACTCACACTTACAGGCAGGTTCACACACTCTCTTTTCAATGCTTGACATAGATCTACTTGCCTTGTGACATATACGGAAATGATAATGTCATTTTTGGCAATTTGTCTTTCCCCTACTTTTCTCTTCGTTGGAAACGTGGCTGTTAGGAGCTGTCTGGCAGTTAGGCGGCTCATGTCATGTTTACAAACAGTCCAAATGAAAATGTTTCACAACAGTATTCTCATTTTTACGCATATTGTCAGTCGGCCTGTTATTCACTTACAGATTTCCCTTCCAAAAAATTTGTGGACGCCTCACAGAACAGATGCATGTGCTTTGTTTTATTTGGCAATTACACCCGTCTAAGGAGTTATGCCCAAAAAGCAAAACCCAATATGAAAGTCTTTATTCTAGAGATGAAACACATTATGGTTCCTCTCTTTCACTTACTTAGTCAATAAGTTATACTACTTGGAAATTAGGTCTCTTTCATCATTATACTGACTTTTTTCTTGTTTGTTTCTCCTCTTTCCTGTTTTTCCATGTGGTGTCCTGCTATCTTCTTCTTCGGACGCTCCGATGTACAGGTTAGTGGTCTTTACTGAAATGTAAAGTACACATACTGTAAATACACCTATACCTAGTAAAGTCATTTTTATTATTAATTATCTTTGCATTTTTAAAATATATTTTTATATTTTATATTTTTTTACAGAACACTCAATTTTTTTAGCCACTGCTTAAACACGTTCTGTCTCGAAGAAAAAGCCAACCAACCTAATTTTGTAATATAATACTTATATTCTCCGAATGTGTGTGAGAGACAGATGGCTTGCATGTGTGCAGTTTTAGTTTCTCTGCATGACAGGCGATGTAAAGCAGGAGTTCCAGGAAAATGTACAATAGCATTTTCACGTGAAAACAACAGGTGCGACTCACCGATCATTCACTTTCACTTTCCAGCGATGGTAATAAAGGTAAGAGCAGGTTCCATAACAAGTAGAACGTAATAACCGTAACAGCCATCCTTAAATGATTTGATTGACTCACGCTAGACCTCAGCGCTCTATTTTAAACCTAATGGAGTCTGGGTATAATTTGACCAAGCCTTGATTGACAGCCCCTTTCTCTATCTCAACAGTAACCCCTGACGATGTACATTAGAGTCGGATTAAGGCAAGGTGCTAACGCATATTAAAAAATTAAGCCAAGCTAGTGGACTGGCAAAGCTCCCTTTTCCCACCCCCCCACCCTCTTTTTCCCCCCTTCCTCCCGCGTACCCGCTTTTGGACGGTCTAACATTAAAATTTCAATGGCATCAAGTAGTGATAGGGACTTGTTAATACGGCCGCAACTTGCCCTTGTGGAGGAAATCAAATGACACAGTGCGGCGGGCCACAGAGGAAAGACTGATAGGACATTATACTGCTTCCACACAGAGCCACAGAGCCTCGCAGTAGAGAGGCAAGGATACAACATCAAATATAACAATGCAGCCTTCATAACTAGGTGCTTAATTTGTCAAAATGCCTCACTTTTGTCTAGGGCATATTTTACGGTGCCTCGAGCCCTTGGCATATTTAAGAGGACCACGCTGGTTTTTCCTGCGGCAGGATACCAGCCTTATTGTACCGCTTCAGCTGCTGTAAATAGTAGTAAATCTTTAGCGTTGCATTTATTCTAGCATGACACCAAAGCCTCCCACTCAGAATGATTGAATGTAACTTATTTGATTCTGCCTGCCTTCATTTGGGGATTTTGTGAAGAGTCTGGTTTGAAGACAATGAACTAACAAAAGATTGTTTTAACAGCTGCATGTCTTTGATTACACGCTTCTTTGAAGTATCACTTTAACTTAGCCTTTGAACTTGGATAGAGATCAGAAATGAATCGGGCTCCTTTTTGATGTAAGAGAAGGGGATTTTATTGTTGAAATGTTCATAAACTTGCTTCCAACCGTTTAGAGAACAAGTTCAGTGTTGATTTTTAAATTGAGGCAGGAGGGAGGGAGGGAGGGAGGCGCAGGGTTTGAGGAGAGGAAAGGAGGGAGGGTTTCGCCGGTTTCATGTTCCCGCGCGCCCAGTGACAAGGAGAGGAAAACAACGGTTTTTATTCCCCTCAGCGGAGAGGGGAGTTCGCAGATACAGTCTTCAAGTTAGTCCAAAGTCTAAGGCTCCACGTTTGCTTGTGTGGCTCATTAGGACAATATGCCATCCATATGTTTCGCTAAATGAACGTTATATTAGTTTTCCCACTTGTAAAAGGCAGGCACGTGCACAGAATCTGAGGAGTTCAACCTCCCTGTAACAGTTATACTTAATCTGCTTTTCGTTTTTGACAGCAGTAATAATATGCATTCGAAGTACTTTGTTGTTTTGGACAAAACTCAAATTCTATTAAAGGATTAAGTAATTGAACACTAATCTAAAGGACTTGAGGTTTCTGTTCTTTGGTAATGCCCTTAATCTTGGCACAGTTTTAGAAAAGGCAGTGAAGTACTGAGTCACTGAGGGAAAAGCAGATTAGTTCAATTTCATGTATTTTAAGGGAGAACTACACTAGCTTAGATGGATTACTGTTGAATCGGTGAATTGAAATGTAATGACTCCAAAATGTATCTATTTGCATGAACATGTGGCGGTGTCAACTTTCTCTTTGCAAATTACCAGCAAAGAAGAAATCATGGGAATTATGTAGAGTGTCACATGTAATTCTTTTTAAACAGTAACTGTGTTGAGCTGCTGTTTTTTTTCTTTTTATTTTTTTTTATTTAGATCATGAAACCCAAATTTCACACAGTAGCAAATTTAGACATATAATCCCATCAGCTGTAGGTCATTGTATCTTTTTTTTTTCATCATTTCCATATTAATCATGCTCCAGATCCACTCCTATTGTTCAATTTTACTGTTACCAGTAACAATAAAGAAACAAAAGTTGAAGAAATTGCTTGCCCTACATCTGTCATTGTCACTGAGACTGGCCATAATACTTTATTTATATTCTGCTCTGGAGATATGTGGTTTCTCTTGTAAATGTTCATTGATTCAAGGGCAGACAAATATACCCCCAACACCCTACATGACCCACATAGAGCAATATGTGCACTTCACCATCCATTAAAATAACACGATAGACACAAATAAACTGTATTATACATTTTGTTACCCTTGCAGCTAACTCAAATTACATTTTGAATGTCGTCCACTCAATCTCCCCTCGTCTTTTGTGCTTTCTTTGATATAAATAGACAGACATTCAGGGGTCTGAGGAGTGGAAGTTAGAAGAATAAAAAAGGAAGAGGAAATTTAGATATTTTTAAATGATGTCCTACATTTTGTCAGCTAAAATCAGGATATTGCCTGAGCGGGGAGAAGCCATGTTCTTCAGTTGTCAAAAGGCAGTAAGTAATGATTAAAATAGCAGTGTGAAACGCGGGGAGATTAAAGTGATGCTAATGATAAGTGAGAGAAGAAAAGGGCAAGCTATATTTTAATTCCTGGGAGAATGGTTAATGACTTCTATTGCCTGAGATTAAACTAAACCTGTCTCATCAGCTTTTTCTGCTCGCTGAGGAAAAAAAGCCCCCTGCACTTTAATTTATTAAACTCTTTTAAGGAAGCACATTGATCTACATAGGTTAAACTTTCAAAATTTGGGCAAAAAAGACGCCCCATAAAGCTGTCATGCAGGGCAAAGCTGTTGAGTTGCTCAAGGCACACTATAAAGAATTCATTATCTTCAAACTGCCACATTTAATCAGAAAATATCAATTATTTAAAAGGGGAGGTTTGCTCCTGTTTAGAGCATCAGGTTTTACTGACACACTGGATTATACTGACACGTTGAATATATTTTTCTGCGGTCACTGTGGGGATGCTGTGAACTTTTCCATTTTCAACACCCTTTTTATTCATACCTTTGGCTGAGTGAATGTGCATTTGGCCACTGCAAATGGGTCCGTATAATCACATCAACAGTATAATATCATCCAACAAGTAAAATGTTTATCTCCTGTTTTCAGCTTGTTGGAGGGACTAAGTCTTGTGCTGTGAAAAATTTTCGTATGGCATTAACACAGAGGCACTGGTGACCTCTGTAATGAAATGTATGGTACTGTTGACATGGCATTACAGCGATTCAACACTGTTCATTAATCTTTGTTTTGCTAGAACCCTTCTGGCATGTCCTTCGCCAAGGTGCGGAGCAATGCCAGAAATTGTAAGGCTCACCACATATTTCTGATGGCAATTAGCATGCATTCCGATCCACTGAGCCCCTCGCATAACAGCCCAATCCTTACAGCGGCCAGAGTCTTTATCAGCACCCGGGTGATAGGAGTCATTGAACATTCTGCTGACAGCAGATTATTTTTGTTTTTATACAGATGTCAGGCTTGAGTAGGTGGTGTTTTCCACTCTTTCTGTGGGGCTGTGGGCCCTGTTGTACTGTTTTTTCATCCACAGAGGACAGAGCAATGCTAAGATTTGACCATTTCTCACTCCTCTTAGTCTCCCTATTTGCCTCTCTCTTCGTCTCTCTTTATTTTAACCTCTGTCATTTCAGGTCTGGAAATAGGTCTGATATTTAAAGCACTGGTAAAGAGTAACTGTCATCCCTTCGAGGACAAATAACAACACTCCATCAGCGCTGAGTCCTGCGTGCCTGTAAATTCTCAGTGGATCTGTCAGCAGGAAGCAGGCATGCAATTAATAAGCCTTTTACATCTAATATCACAGTTCTGCCAAATGGAAGAAAAATTGAGGAGACACTCACACAGATGTAAGAGAAAATTTCCGCAAATCTACATCAGGAGAGAAAGCACATTTCCATCGTGCCAACCGGTGGCTCGTGTGCAGTCAGTAGTAGCCGTGATTCTGATCGATATCATCAGTGGCCACTGCTGCTGTGCAGAATTTGATCCAGGAGTCTCATGCTAATGGTAACTCCGGTGTCAGACACAATGTAATCTCTTCTTTTGAATCAGTGATACTTTTTTTAATATGGTCTCATCACGTTTTCGCATGCTAACACCATTCTTGAGCCCTCAAAAAAAAAAAAAAATGCCGACAGCTGAGTTAACACTTCAATCAACAGGCCGATTGTGCACACTCGATGAAGGCCAAGTTATCTCGACAGTCTCATGATGTACGTTAAAGAGTAGATCTGTGCCTCTACAATGTTGTTGGCACTAACCGCTAGCTTCCCTTTTGACAAATTCAAATTTGCCTTTGGAATGCTAATCATTTAAATCTCTAGATTTGCCTGGAGTGAGAGGAAAATGTCTCTGTATTATTTTGTTGACATATTCAGGATGAAATGATTTTTCTGCCAACCCCCCCACCCTCCCCCACCTCCTTGTTGCGTAAAGTAATATCTCTGTGTTTCTGGGGACACATTACAATAATGCATTAAGAAATCACATTAATAATGCACATATTTTGTCACATATTTATAACTATCCCCCAGACATCAACATGTCACAGTTGTTGTTAGATCCCCTTTGGTTTCAATTAAAATCTCGCTGAGGCAATAAAAATAGCCAATTAAACTGGAGCAGGCTCTTCAGAGGTACAATTGGTCTGATTAGATTAACCTTGAACATCAATTAGGGTTAAAAATAAGCTTAAATGTATTTTAATAACTGCCCACCATATTTGATGCTAAGCTATACCACACTTGTGTCACTCATTTCCCCGTATTGATTCCGTAAGTGTCATTATTCTCACTTGATTAGCCTGCATTATTATTTATTTTCTCCCGTGCTTATTTGTAGCTTAATTATTTAGACCGGAGATTTTTTTTTTTTTTACAGCGCTCTCGTTGTGAAACATTGAGACTTCATTATCTAATTACAGGAGTGTGTTTCCAAGTTACAATAGACAATAGAGATGTAATGATGTATAACAGGCATCGTTCTACATATCAATCAACACAAGTGCTGAAAGCCAGGTCACAATCCAGCATTTGCAGCTGTACAACTTCTCTCTCTGTCACTCGCTTTCCTTTCCTCTCTTTCACTCTCTGTCACACACACTAACACACACTCCCGTCTCCTCGATAGCTGTGGTGTGTCAAGCTTTTCTCACCGCCACCGCTGCCTGGCTGCCTTCAGTGATCCCATCCCACCTGGTAACTAAGAGCTGAGCGCCCAGACGCTAAAAATACACCTGGCGCTAATGTCACACCCCCCTGCCATTTCCAGCACCCGGTTCCCAAAGCCCGGGCTGGTGTGAAGGGAGGGAGCCGGGCAGACATCTTTGTAATTCTTTTAATAACATGTGTAAATGGGCAAGGGGCCTATCGGTCTTTATCAGGCCTGGCGAGCAGAGCAGAGCAGCTGATACCACCTAGGGGCTGGGAAATGCCTGATTCATCTAACAGCCCGTGAAGCTGATTAATTTCACTCTTCATTAAGAATGTGTTGTGGCGTCTTCTCCGGACTCCGGCATATCTCTCCACCGCCACAACAGTCTGTTGGTCATCTCTCCTGCCTCCTCTCCAGCCTTTTTTTTTCGCCTCAGTCTAGCTCGCCTTCCCTTCTTTCCTGGGCAGCGTTAGCAGCAGCGGCCACCCTCCTCCTCCTCTCTTTGCGCCCTTGGCAAATGAAAGGTCAAAGACGCTGCAGTGATTAATGAGCAGTAGACTCTGGGATCTCTCTGTCAACCCCCCGCCAGCCCCCCCCCCTCACTGCCTTCCCCGCTCCATGCATTATTTCATCTGCTAATCTCGCATAGTTCACCACTTACTTAGTATGTCGCGGAGAAACCGGTGTTGTTGCGTCTCCGTCGAGCTGCACGGACACCAACTCTGATGAACTTTTCTGTGAGGCATAAAAGCGATGGAAGGGAGCATTGTTGAGGAAGAGGAAGGGGAGGCGGGGGTGGGCAGTGTTCGCAGAATGTTTTTGGGTCGAAGAAAAGGTGCTGTAGTGTAAATGGTGGGCTCTCCACTCAGCTTTTCATCTCAAGATGTTGCTACCAAGTCTAATGATTTAAGTAGTGGGCTCTCAGCACAAAAAAACTCCACTTCAGAAGCTTGGCGGTTTTATGGTGTAATTGAATGTGAACGTCACCGTTCCTTTCACGGGATAGATGACACTTCATGGGCTCAGACCAACTGTTTATTTGAAAAAGTAATGAAATATTTACTCTCCATTGCAGTACAGATTAGCAGCAGTAATTGACTGCGACAGAGGTCTATGCACAAGTATGTGCGCGTTTTATAGGGAGAGAGAGGAGAGAGAGAGAGTGAGGGAGAGAAAGAGTTTGAGGGCCCCTCATGTTTGAATGCAGATCTTCAGCACACAATAGGCCTGTTAGTGAGGCTGAGTTTCTGCCTGTCACTTTCTCTCCACATGTTGCTTTTTCTTTCAGAGATAAGTGGGCCTAATGCTGAACAAATAGTGGAAATCAGAAGCCACTGAGAATCATTTGCCTCTCCTTTTCCCATGGCTCCCAAATAGACACCCAGACTCACAGACAGAGGGAGTGACGATGAGAGAGGGAGAGCGAGACGGAAAAGGGCGGGTGGGCAGGCGAGCGGGGGTGGGGGTGGCGGTGGTGGTGCTGTGGTGTGGAGGGGGAGGCAACAGAAGAAGAAAGAAAAACTCAATGAGCAAAACAATTTTGTCACCACAAGCAGATCCAATTGAAAAGTCTCCTGGATGGGGAAGAGCTGGAGTTGTCAGATCAGGCCATGGCAATGAATAGATCCAAGCGGGCTAAATTGGCATCAGGTGTGGGCTTCCCCTGGCCGGTGATAGGCTCCCACATTGTGCTGGCTAGACATTTGGCCATTTTCAAATATAATGGGAGAAATGAATGCAAATGAGTGAGTGGACCGAAATGTATTTAAATGCAGATTGAATGGGAGGCTCTGCGTAGCGCCTGATAACAAGTTGCTTTAGGAGAAGGGCCACATTGTGTTGGATCATCCCTCCAACCCCCACCTCTCCGATCCCCACACCAGCAGTCCTGTTCTCTCTCCCCCTGTCGCACTTGTGTCTCATAAGGGGCCATTGTTCACTGGGTAAACTCTCTCAAAACTATTTACATTACTCATTTATTTGAATTTCAAATATTTTGGGTTCTTTCTTCCCCCCCACATATAGCCGACACACATGCCGCCTGCCTGCCTTGGGCTATCCAGTAAAACAGTAATTGCGCAAAGGACAGGGGGCTGTGGCAGAGAATGAGGGGAAAAAAAGAAGGGAAAGCCGGAAAAGGAGGGGTTCAATCATTAATGATAATGTTGCTTATGTCCATAGCCTCATTAGAGGCAGTATAGCAGCCAGTAGCATGTGTTTCACAAACAAGTTCTCCCTGCCCAGTGCAGGGCGACCGCTAGCCCACGGCGATCCATCTTCTCAAACGTCTCCTTCCCATATTTAAGGAGCTCTCGTTACAGCCTTTCCCAGACCTGTGAATTTATGGTGCACTCCAAGCGGTTAGCATAATCGCTGGGAATGCAGTCATTTCAGCGGGAATGTGGGAATTAGGGCAGGAGAGAAAAGGAGAGCTGTCGGTGTGTTAATTGAATTTCATAAGAATCTTTCGCAGCCGCTTTGCCTTGTTCACAGGGCAGTGTGGACATGCAGGGCTCTGAATTCTCACTGTCTATTTGTCTTTTTTTTTCTCTCTCGACGAAAAGAATAGGATTCTTGATAGAAAAAAAAAGTATTTCTCTGTAGAAACCTTGATAGTAGACAGCCAGAGACACAGCTTAGTTTTATAAACTGTTAATTTTTCTACTCCCTGATCTCAGCAAATAGAAAAAGTGAAGAGTAACAAGAGGGTGCGTTCTCCTCTTCAGAAAAACACAGCTTTTTTTTTGCCTCATCTGCATTTAAAATACAATTTATATGCAATTAAATTTGATTAATTAGAGACACTAACCTCTGCTCGTCCTGTGTGCACATAATGTATCATGCATTTCAATGTCAACCAACTCATGTTTACTTCAACTTTGTGTTTATCAAGAGCCGCCATTATGTTTAGTTTCCATCAAGGCATAATTTGAGTCACATTAAGAGAAAAAAAAATAGATTTTCAAATATTTGACATATTGAACCCTTCAAGATAATGACTAGTCTTTTTTCCCTCAAGCCAAGACTAGTCTTGGCTTGAGGGATTTTACTTGGATAAACAAGTTATTCAGGACTTGGTGTTCACAGTGGACTCTTAACCACTGGTAACTTTTACAGTGATACAAGATCATTTTCACAATGCCAGTTATTTAAAGTTGGTCCTGTTAGCATAGGGGGCAGCTGGGGCAGCGACTGCAGAGATGTTTCAGTGTCCAGAAGTTTCCATGCAGTGATTAATAGGAGGGGTAATGTAGTGGGGAAATGAGTAAACACTCCCTTGCTCCTGGCTTTGTGCTTCAACGGCTTGATGACAAGGGCAGAGCAAGGTGAGAATTAAACAGACCTGCAGAAGAAGAGAAAAAGGGAAAAAAAAGAAAAGAAAAGGGAGCAACGGGCTGGAGGGAGGAGTGAAGCATGACAGACCTGGGCAGTGAGTGGGAGTGAGGAAAAGGCGACCGGGAAGAAAGAAGGCCGCCCTGACAAAAGTGGAAGTGGAAGTTTCTCCTGAAGAAGAATAATTAAAAGCGCTCAAGGGAGGGCAGTTTTAATTTCACATGTAAGGGGCTAAAGATTTCATTTAAAGGCGCGGCGAGCGGAGAGGAGGTTAATAAGATGAACAAAGCAGGGAATGTGAGAACATACAGTGTGAGGAAGCGCGTTGGACTTTCACCTGACACGTTTTTAATTATTGAACCTCTGATATTTCTCAGTTGAAGAGAAGGGGGTAAAAAGAGAAGATTAACTGATTAATGGTCACGGTAACCAATTACTCACTCACGGGGAAATAGATGTAACTTTGCCACAGTAAGTGTAGCATCGCTTCCAACACCAAAGCTAAAAGCATACTCTTGGTTTGTGCCGGCGGTCTCAGTAGCTGCCTACTGGGAACACAACCGGAGCGTTGCATAATAACTCCTTCTAAAAAAGTGAACTTGCTTCTACAGTCGACTGTGTGCTCTTGATCACTAAAAATCTCACTCCATTAGTGCTATCTGAAGTTGATGTATCCCAATTATCATAATAAGATCAGCTTGGTCCCATACTCCATGGGACTCCAAACTCTCTTACTGCCACAAAATGATCAAAAGGACTTTGTGAACTAGACCCAGAGTCCCAGCTGTGGGCTGATTTGTTCAGTAGTGGCAAAAAAAGAACTTTAATTGAATATGATGTATTTCTTTTTCTTGTTTCTTTTGGGCCCCGGTCTAGTAGAAGGAGACAACAGAGATATGCCAGCTCGTCTCATCTCGGCTACATATCGACCCAAGAATACTTTTCTTTACTTAGATCAGCATTCAAGACTGTTATACAGTTCAGTGTTTGCCAAAGCTGCAAACCCAGTTATAGACTTCCTCTCTGTGATTCAGGCAGCATGCTCCACAGGTCTCCATGTGTCGTCGTCCCCCCCCCCGTCGCACTCCTTCCTCTTTGTCAAATCATTATTTTGTCAGCGTTGAGCATGGGAATCACTGTTGTACCGCAGTCCCAAAATCCTGTTCCCCCCTCCCGCCGCCGCATCGCAATGCACACTCACTGTTTGACACTTATGTATTATATGTTTATCAGTCTCTAATGAAACACTGACAAGTTCCCCACACAAGGGATACTGTGTTCCATTAATAGCCCTTAAGGAACCTTGGGCACTCACAAAAAGACCGGTCCTATTGCAGCTGACAGCAGTGGGGCCCTCAGAGCCCCTGGAAGCCCTATTGCAGCAGCCGTGCCCCCTCAGGCCCTCAGCCCCGGCCCCCTGGAGAGGGAAGATATTAAGCGTTAGCAACGTCTGCACTCTCCCCTTCAGTCTCCTCATCTCTCTCTAGTCTCTCTGTCATTCCTTCTCTCTCTCTCTCTCTTCCTATATGCATCTGTCTCCCTGGGAAGTAAAAGGTGTCTCATTCTATTTCTTCACGCACACGTTACTTGATCACGGTGTTCTGCATGGAGCCCGACAAAGAGAACTGTGCCGGTTAATTTGTCAGAGAGTGTTTGTGATTGATTTATTCATCCAGGGCTCAACAAATGTTTGTACTGCGATGAATCCCCTGAACCGTAATTTACTGCAAATTAAACTCAGTCCTCTAATGACACACGCACTCGCAGACATGTATGTGCCACTGATTAAAAAAATGTGGGTTATTCAGACCTTTTTGAATGTTTTTCGAAATTTAGAAGACGCAAAGGATGCAAAAAATATGGAATGTGACTAATATATAGAATATGTTGTGAGACGATGGCAGATTTAATCAAATAGAATTTAAAAAAAAAAATTATTTAGATGTAATGAATCTCACCAGTTTTATCTAAGAGAATATTAAAGGTCTGAGGTGAAATTCCTGTTTGAAATTTTCCACATTGATACTATGCAAAATTGTCACTGGTGTGGTGAATGGTTACAGACATATGCACCAAGTCTTCTGTATTTTCACCATTGTTTAAGCTTCTACGCAAAGAAATGTTTTCTCTTTGTGGCCAGGGTCTGCACTTAACTGCATATAACTAAACCAGAATATATATTTTCTTCAAACGTGAGAAACCCCTTTTGCCTCAGCTTTCCTTTCATAAGCCGAATCAACACACATGAGACCCGTGATCTCTCTATTAGGATGTGACAAAACATTTGTTCTCACTAGAAATAATGGTCTGTAACATCCTTTAATGTGATTCACAGTTTATTTGCAAGTCCGTCGCCGTGTTGAACAAGGGGTTATGGGCGCGTCACACATATGGATAATTTTAAGCAGATGCATCTGGCGTGGCTACCATGCTATGATTAGTTTCCAGAGCATTTGTGAGTGTGTAAACCATCGCCGACACAGATGAAATATAGCCTAGGTTCACTGGGAGTGCAGAGAGAAGAAATGTACCCCATCTGTAATACACTGTGTAGACTAATATCAGCTCCTTTTCTCTGATATTGCAGTGAGATATCGATCTGGTAAAATTGTCCCATATTGGAGCTGTCTGTTGTGATATTCATCATGCTGTCACCTCTCGCCAACACCTACGCGTTATTAGAAACCCGGGTTTGAAGAGGTTGAAGGGTTTTAGTCTCCGAGATGTAGCAAACAATTCATCATGAGAGAGAGAGAGAGAGAGAGAGAGAGAGAGAGAGAAAAGAATTCAGGTGAGGTGATGCTTGGGTAAGATTTATGTCTAGTCAGGCTGTACATTAAGAATTATATCATCAAGCAAGAGGACACCAGCAGCTTCACTGCTATCTGCTGAGCAGGCCTATTTGCTCTCCTGCCAGGCTTAAATGGAGTTTTTTTTTCTTCTTCTATGTCTTATGAAGCTTTTAAGAGAAATCTGAAGTCTTAAAGAATATAGTATCTCACCCAAACAGAGTTATTTGTGAAACGCGCGGCAGCTTGTCTAAAGCTATCGTTATGTATGTGGGGATTTCAGTGAGCCTGACATTATGTTTTGCGCTCAATGCCAGTCACTCATTGGGAATAAAGTCTGTAACTGGTACGTGCCACCTTCAATTTGCCCCACTTCAGGGTGGGACTCCAGTTTGAGTTCCTGTTATTTCCTCTCCTGGAGATTCTTCCGGGAGGATCACAGAGACGTACACAGACGGAATCCAATTCTTCCATGTCTTGCAGAGGAGTCGGACTTTGATTTGTCTTTAACTCAGTACAAATGCTCGTCTGGGAATGTGCAGGCCGGAGGCTCCCTCTGAAGTTGTCTCTCTCTCTCTCTCTCTCTCTCTCCTCTCTCTCTCTTTCTCTGGGAAGTGTGTGTGCTTGCACGCTAGGCTCTGCTCTGTTAGCCGCGATGTTATTGTTGTAAACAGCATTTAAAGCACAGCTGGCCAAATTGATCAGGGCTTGCGTTGGAGTGAACTTGAGCAGCAGAGAGTGGGGCTGCATAAACAGGGCTGCTTGTATCTAAATATGCAAACACTCTCACAGCAGTCGACACTCAGGGGAACAGACACTGTTACTTCTGATGGGGAAACAGTGAGAAACAGGCTCGAGCCCTAACCTTTCCGTGTATACAGAGAGAGAGATGGAGAGAAGACAGGAACATTTTTCCTGATTATGTAAACATTTCTTTTCCTCCCCAGATCATTTTTGGACTCCTCCAAGTATTTACTTTTCATTAATTATTGAAAAAAGAAAATCAGGAAAAAAAAGGGGATAAACAGTAGATAATTTTTGTTTAATGTTTCACACAGGATTCCAATCCTCAGTGCAATTAATGCTAATCACCACGGTCTTCCTGTTTAGCTTGAACTTGGAGTGTGTTTGTGAGCCGTCGCTGTCTCCCCGTCTACGTGTTTCTCTTTCTTCCCTTATGCTCTGCCTCTCTCTTTTTTTTCCTCTCCCTCTGCTTTTTCTTCCTCCTCCACCTCTGCTGTTAGTCACTGTGTCTCCTCGTGTTATGATTACATCACCCTTTCTGTCTGTTGTGTCCATTTAGACCTGAAATTAATCATATCCGACAATCTGGTGGTGCTATTCCCAAAGTTCAAAAGCTTTAGTGGTGAGAGAGTGACGGGAGAGAGAGAATGAGAGAGCTGCAGGGAGATGGAGCGCATCAAGCATGTTGGAGGTACTTACCATTTGTAGAGTACAGTATATTAATTGCTTATCGGTTTTTGATTTCAGAGTCATTTAGAGTCAATCGAACGCATTATTTTCACAGCTATTGTTCTTTGGGGTTTGTTAATTGTCACCCCACTGGCAGAATTAAAAGCAAATTAAAAGCCTTAACTATTGACTCTATCTGAAGTCACTCTCCACAACAATTTCACAAAACAATGGGGAGGATTAATGAAAATGCAGCTTGATTTCTGTTCTCCAAAGCTTTTGCTATGGGGAACCAATTAACTACCCTTCAGGATGACTTTCACTTCTAACTGCCGGTCTGTTCCACTGCCAGAAACTGGGATTAATTCTCAATTAATCCCTCCACCAGAACAACTCTGCCTTTGTCTGCTGGGGAGGACATGAGCATACAACACTGAGGTTACCCCAAGCCTGTTTGGTGGAGGAACTCCACCCCTCCTAAGATTGATACACCCTGTAGACTAGCTCTTCTCAAGCTGAAAATAAGAGCCATTAAAAGGGAATGGTTGACAATGATTTTTGTTTTAGGATTTTGAGCTTTATTAGCCATGCATATTAATGAGTCAATTAATTCCATTCGTCCTCGCAAGTGGTCTGTTTGTTTTTGCCTGACCTTTTATCTTAGATGCGTTCACGCTTCGCTTAGTTTAAGCACTTACTCCATACTGTGTTTCCCATAGCCTCACGTCCAAAAAGGGAGTTTTTATGTGTTTAGCACTAAGATTCTCCCCCTCTCTTTTGTTTTCTCTGTGTAACTCTCCCTCTCTCTCTCTCTGTCTCTCTCTTTCTCCCTCTCTCTGTCTCTCCCTCATCCGTCCACCCTCCCCCTTTATCTTTTTCTCGCTCTTTCTCCCTCTGTCAGAATGCCTGCTGGATGTATTCCCCTCTAAATGTGACAGGAAATATGCTATTATACCATGCAGAATATTTGCCTGATGGGATTTGCAATAAAATTACTACATTTCCTTTCCATTAGGATCTCTAAAACCCCTCTCTCTAATTTATGATTACCCTGGCAAAAAGACATGTTATATACATAAAGACTAAAGTAGCCCCCAGTCCACATTTAGCCCGTCCTGCTTTCAAAGTTAGTTGAGAGGACAGGAGAAATAATTGAAAAGTGCAGCTGGACTGTGTACAATCTTGTAAGGGATGCCTAGAAAATGAGATTAATCAGTGCACAGACATTGTGGGGAAAAGTTTGCAGTGAATGCCTGACAGTCGTGCTCTTTCTCTCATTTCAAATGTTGGCAGGCTAGCAGGCAGCTCCAAGGGAAATGCGCTCCTTTCATACTTGAGTAATTGATGAATTGTATGCAATATGCAAATGAGAATCCATAAATCTTATGAATGACAGCTTAATTTATGTGAGCCTTAATGAATGCAGGATTAGATTTTAATTAAATATCCTCAAAGGCACCCTGACTGGGTAAGTTTTTAAAGCCTTGTTTTGAAGACTTGTTTCATATGCATCGCAGTTCATGAAAAAGAGAGATCAGTGAGAGTGGTTAGATGAAATTTCCTCGCAGTTTGAAGATAAGACCTGTTCTGTTTTGCTAACCAAAGGCACTTGCAATTAATAAATATTGGAGCAAAATCATATCTACCAATCTCATTTAGGCTTTCCTGGAACTGCTCATTCTCATACATTTGATTAACTGCATTTTCTTTAAGCGCTATCTGATTTCTAACATTTGGTACAGTATCTTTTTAATTAAGAGAATCATCCATTAGGCATGGAAAAGTCAACCAATTAGGCTTTCCTCATCAGTTCCCGTGATGTAGGAAGTCTGCTTACTCATTATCAGAGTCTGTTGATGTGATACTAAACAATCTTGGACTCTGTAGTTATGGGACATACAATTATGAAATCAGCTTTTAACATTAATGATGCATGGGAATAATCAGCAATTTATCGTGTTTTAGATCTTTTTTAGATTCTATTTCACAGCTGAGGGGCTTCAAACGGCTCTAATAGAATGTGATTACAAGAGTGAGCCCTTTTTAGCTACTGTAACAGCGAATCTCTCCGGAAGCCGGCTGTGGTTTCACGACACAGGCTTCAGGACGGTGGAGGGAGTGCCACTGGCTCCGACCCCCCCGCACCATCAGACTCTGAGATGGTCTCACCCAGCGTGGTTCTAATCAGGTCTGAGCCCAGACAAAGGCACCAGGAAGGCACCCACTCTCCCAACTACTACTGATCTCAACCCTGCACATTAGTCCACACAGGGATCAGAGCACAGACAGCACTTTAAAAGGGGTTTTACTGGGATTGATGCTAACTCTCTCTCGCCTTTGATTTCACACCATTTGATCTGTGATATATTGTTCCGTAACAAAGGTTCACAGTTTGCAGGCGGATGCAGCTGTTCCTACCCCTAATAAATAAAAGTGTGTTTCCCCCCCCGCCCCCTCCTCGCACTCACAAACTCGCTGTAATCCAGCTATCTAGATCAGATAAGCGCGATGTGGCTACCTGTGCGAGGCGGTGTTTGACAGGTGCAAGGGGAAGCTGACTGAGATAATCCCAGAATAGGTTCAATGCAAATACAGATACAAGATGAGGGTGAGGATAGATGGATGCATTGAAAAGATGGATGAGTGAATACATTCCCATGTATCACACTGTGACTCTGAGATTATGATCATCACAACCAATAGACTGCCAAGGTCGGCAGGAATTATAAATCATCTTTTTTTTTCCTTTTTGTTGAAAGCAACATATATTCTTGTCTTTTTTAGTTGTTTTTGTCCTGTCAGATTATTGGGATTATGATTGCACATTACTATTAGGTGAAATATTTTCATTATGAATTAATCAGATAATTATTTTTTGACAATGTATTAAAATGTCAGAAAAAGTGAAACAGGCTTGTTTTTTTTTGTGTGTTAGTTTGTTTTATTTCCAAAGTCCATGGTGAAGTCCTCAAATTGCTTGTTTGGTTTGTAAAGACTAAAATCTAAAGATACATTTAGTTTACATTCCTGTAAAGAGAAAAGCAAGCAACTCTGCACATTTAGGATGGCAAATCCAGACAATGCTTTACATTTTTGTGTGCGAAATTACTTAAATTGCAAATCAATTATAAAAGAGCTGCAGATTAGTTTTTGAATAATGTTTGATATTGTAAAAAGTTTTTTTTTTTTAAATATCCTCTTCAGATGGAAAGGTGCAGATGGTTCCTCGTCTGGTAGTTTGCATGGACAGGGATGTTATCTGTGCTTTGGTATTTTAATTGTGTCCTGCATAGCAGAGCTAAAGGCTGCTGATTAAGATGGAGACCAGAGAACTGAGATCACATCCTGATGAGCTGATAATTAACTAGACATATATGTTATACCCACAAATCCACAGTGGGGAATCAGCATTTGTTTAGTTTTGTCTCTAGCTTGAATTTAATTTTTTACACTTGCACGTCAATCTTCCTTTTCTTGCCATAAGGCAGCTTCTTCTTCAAAGCGGATAAAACAAACAGCAGAGCTTGTTTCTAAAATAGCTAATTTCTAGAATTAAAATGAAACATTTCATCTTTTTGCCCTCAACAACGCTGTTATCTTATCTGTGGGGATTTTAAATTGGTAGTAACATACCACAGCCATGTTATCCCTGTCTTTCAACAAACATAGTTAACCTCTCGGGGGAATTTCACGCATATTGTTAAACTGTTTGATTGAACCAAATAAAAAAAAAAACTCTAAACTCAGCATATTCGGGCCCCTGATGGTCTGAGGCCTCTGAATTTCTGCCTGACCTGGCACTTAAATAGTAAGGAGCTGCTTTGTTTTATCAATAAGACCTTGTTTTCATGGCTGGTCACCACCCCAGCAAACCAATCAATGGGGCATGCTCTGCTATCGCTGTGAGAGAAATGAAAAATAAACCCCAGATAATCCTTCAGTTAAAAGGTTACTCAGGGCGGTAAAAGCTATTTTGTTAATTTATTTACTCTCTGCACTGGAGAGATAAAGAAAAGGAACAATTAGGGAATTCTAGGTGAGAGATTTTAAAAGGGCAATGACATTGGGTTAATATTTTATAAGGCCTGATTGGCAGAGACCTGGAGAGGCCTTTTGTTTACACAAGCCCCAGACGGAATGATTCACTCGCTTGTTTTGGCCGACTGGGCGGAAATGGAATAAATATCTTCATCCTTACCTTTTAGAAACGTCAAACAAAAGACTGAGATAAAAGGTTAATGGCTCAATCATAACCAGCAGGAAATAATATTATGTTCTTTCTCTGCAAACCGGAGTCACTATTGACATAATCAGGTTGAATTCCTAAAGATATCCGAAGATGGGAGGAGCAGATGATTTTTGTGTGTAACTAAATCCACTAAGGCAGTGCGCTCACTTGGGCTAAACATTACATTTGTGGTTTCAATTGATTTATAACAGATCGTAATCACTGCATTAACGGCGTTCTGGGTAATAAGATCTCAGTCACTGCTTCCGTTGACAGAAATGCGTCTGATAGCGAGATGTCAGAATTTTGCCATGAGATCAAAAAGCGCCCTGATATCTCATGCGATATTATAGCTCTTATTATACCTATCACCTCGTGTTGGCTTCCTGTAAACGGGGTGAGAACGCGAATTTAATTATTGTGCTTTTATTGCATTGTAGCGCTGAAATTGGACTCGTGTGGAGTGTATTGTTGGGCCCCGTGTAATCTGATTGCCTGCGCCGCGTAGTGTGTTGGATAGTATCGGGTTCCAGCCGACTCTGCTGGGTCAACACAAGGCCGGGCCATTAAAGGAAGTCTGGTTCAGGGAAAGTTCACCACTATTTTCTTTTCACCATGGTAGCGAAACAAAAAGGAGAGAATAGATGTGTAACATATTTGTGGCCCCAGCCCAAAGCTGGTGGGGCCTATTTTGTTTCCTTAATTGAAGCCAGAGATATGAAGGCCCTGAATACCTTTAGTATAAATATAAACAAAGCAGGGAATAAAATTCTTTCATGATTGACCCAACACAGAAATAATATTGTCCAAATAAGTCAAATTTAAAACCCGGAGGTTCTTGTTTTCTGAAACATTTCAAAGGAGAGAAGGGAAAATGAAAATAAGAAGATTAGAAATGATAACAGTGGATAAGACATGAGAAGTACCAGAATTGCAATCATAAATCCAGTTGTGCTATCTTTTTTTTTTTTTTTTGCAATAATGGCCTAGTTTGGAGCAGTTTCTGTGCCAGGCTATTTAGGGAATCAGCATCTGCGGCTTGATAAATAGCCTGGCTCTTTTGTTTGAGGCCAGGTTGAGTTCCTCTCTGGACCCAGCTTATTAGCCTGGATGGCCGAAGCAGATCTGCAGCGATGTTAGCATGCGTGCCGTGGCGTTTCAAGGAGCTCATTTGCATATTGTTAAGAAAAATTACTCCAAACTGCATGATTCACAACGCTGTGAAAACACTGAACGTGGTCACGACACGCCGTGTATGATGAAGTATTGCTGTTTCTGTACATTTAGACACACAATCAGAAAAGGTAAGCTTAATTTCTCAGAGGCTTTCCTGTCACTTGGAAGTTCCCCAGTTCAAAGCTCCTTTTCAGTTGGCGTATTGCTTTCATGGCTAGCCAGTGTTATTTGTGTGCAGAGAGTAGCTGAAATGTTATCCCTTTAAACACACAGACAGATTCTCTCGCAGCCTATCTAAACATTACCTTTACTTAACTGGGTCTTTGTACCTGGGTTCACATCCTTTGACATGATCTAAGGTTGATGTGACATTTTTTTGTCCATTTGAGGGCCTTTTTGCTTTTAGTATTGTTGGTAAAAAAACCTTTTACCCATCACATACCCTCTATTGAGGTCTTTCATAAATAATTCAGCCAGAGTACAAGTGAAAGTGATGACAGCAAAACTGTGTGCGATCTCTCCCTCTCATAAGATCAAAGAGGTGCTTCTATAGAAATAGGAATTACATTTCCAGACGTTCCTGGGTTGAGCGGGCACTCATTTCTCTTTCTGCCCCTCTCTCTCTTTCCTCCCCCTCCCTCTCTCACTGCCTTCCTCTGACTTTGTGTCATTCGCTTCTTCTCCCGCTACTTCTTTCTATCACTTGTGTGTTTTTCCTGCAAAGGGACAGAGTTGGGTGAAGGTCTGCTTTTAGTCCTAAAACCTCCAGAGCCGGTATATGAGAGAGTCAGCACATTCAGACAGATAGAGCGAGTGCACTCTATTAGCAGGACTGAGGTAAATAAACCTCACAAGACACGGCTGAATAAATCCAACGACTAAGGCTGTGTGGTATCTGAACTAAAGCACTGCATCACTCTGTAGATACTGCCTTTGGGAAATGTAGTGAAATGTACTGTAACGCAAACAGCTTCATATAGTGTAGTGGTTGATAAAGTCCTGAATGAGCTATCATTGTTAAAAACACAACAGCTCATCACTTGGTTACATTGATTAATTTAATTTTAAGGCTTTTGCTGTTTTTTTTTAAAAAAAACGGCAAGTTGGTGATCATGTTGACAAAGATTTTAATCATGGCAAAGTAATTAAAGTAAAAGTTTACCTACAAACAGTAAATCAACCAAAAATGTAGATACCATTGTATGATTCTTGTGATCACAGATATGTGTCATGTCAACAATTTAATGATTAAAAATAAGCTATGTTTGTGACAAGATTTAGCCGGAAAAAGACACTTTACACCAAAAATGACAGTGACGCTACTATATGAGCATGTTGGCGTGGCGTGGCATCTTAAAACCTCATTAACGAGTAAAAGTTAACTTGCGTGCAGTTTTAAAAGGGCGGGTCAGACGCTCAGCCAACATGTACCGGCTTTGATTTCCGGCCCTGTCCTCTCTCTGTAAAATGTCCTCCTGTTTTTCCTGGTTTCCTCCCATAGTTACAGCTACGGAAACCCTTTGGTGTTTTAAAGATGGATTAAACTCAGTTCATATTAGGGAGGACTTAGTATCCTGGTAAAGCTTGAAAATGGACTATTGTATGTGAAATAATGTATGAAGCCAATATGTCACTTGTGTCAAGTCACCATAATTCATCTTCAGCCGAGACATCCAGCTCCTTGTTCATGAAGAATATACCTCTATAGGATCTTAGCCCCCTCATTATATGCTCATTGCATTTTTTTTCACCCTGTAGGCTTTTCTTTGTAACTATAAGCCAGCAAAGTAGGTATTGATTGCAACTTGAAGCTGTATTAATAAGGGAATGAGTAAGATGTGTGGAAAGTCAGGGGTGTATCTGCTTTGAAGGCCCTTTTCTCCTCCACAGTAAGGTGGCACAGTCATTTATCACGGCTGGATCTGTGCCCCTCGTTTGGTGTAATAAAACTCCCCCATCAGAACCGTCCAACAGGTCTGAATCACTCTGTCATACCACCTTCCAGCTAAGGCACGCATTAAATCAAGCAAGCAGAACATTTCCTAAGGCAGCCATTGCCTTTTAATTTCCTGAAGAACCTTAAAATATCATTCATTACCAGAACTACACATATTTGGTTTTTAAAAGTCTCATAAATCAATAGTGGCCTGACTGCAATAATTATAACAAGTTAACATGTAATTTCCAGGCCGAGGGCCGCGCACTGGATTTTAGCATATGCAAACGAGGCAATTCAAATAGTGTGGGGATATTAATACGGAGGAACAGGTAACGAGGTACAGGTTATGAATTATGCATCAAAAAGTGGTTGATCTTCAATAAAGGAAATGAATTCACCGTGTAATCTAATTAGTTATGGAAGTCTATTATGTTGAGCTGCAGAAAGCAACTGTCCTTGAAAAGAAATTTATTTACAGTACATGTTAGCTATTTGGAATGGAATTGCATTCTGGAGTGCTCCAAATGTTAACACCACCCCCCCCTGCCACTACGACCACCACCACCACCCACATAACCCCTCCTCCGCCTGCCAGTCTCTTCCTCGTCTCTCACCCACGTTCTCCTCCTGCTCTGCGCCTTGTTTCAGCTCCAGACCCGGCCGGCCTCCGAAGAGGACCCAGAGCGTGACATCACCGGAGAACCCCCACATCATGCCCCACTCAGTCCCCGGCCTCATGTCCCCTGGCATGATCCCACCCACAGGTACGGTTTGCTCTGTCCTTGTTGCTAAGGCTCCCATTTCCCTCTGTCTGGGTCTTTTCTATCTCTTCCTTTCCTCTCTGTCACACGCACACACCCATGCCTCCCTACCAGTGGCATCCCCGCAGCTTGTCCTCGAAATGGCAACCAGTCCAATGTGACACATGCACCCAACCACCAGACACCAGCCGCTCACCCGTTTACCAAAAACAGATCCTCTGCTCAACCCCCGGAAACCAAGAGGGGGAGAATAAATTGGAGTGGAGATCTTTTCTCTCAGATTATTCCAGTAGATGTTGCATTTTGCCTTGAGTGCATTCTAATTAGTGCGATTAAATCCACTCCACTGGTATATGTACATAGGCAGTGGTGAAGCTAAAGCAAGCTTATCGCCACAAGAATCAACAACAACCATTTGTGCCCTAACTTACCCCTGGGCCAAGTCTTATTGCAACTAATGCTTTTGTTCTATTTGTGGCTGGCTTCATTGTGACTGCTTTGATGTTGGTGGCTGTGCTCTGATTTGCATATTTTTCTATCCTTCTCGATATGTCTTTAATGATATTGTGCTGTCGAACGGAGCTCTTTGAATGCTTATTCAGTGTGCAGTTGTATTTAACCAACTATTAACTGTGGTACTTTACAATGAGATAAAACACCACAGCTGGTTTTCCATGGTAATCTTTAGGGGTATAGTCACTTTAACAGACTTGTAATTATCCCACCTCAGTCATTTTTCTATCCCTGTAAAAAAAAGGAAAAAGTCTGGAAGTGTTTTTTTTTTTCTTCCCCACTCTCTCTCTCCAAGAGGCAGCAATGCAGCATCTGTGCGGTGTTTAAAGTTCAATATTACACACAGATCAGGCCATCCTTGTGATTCAGTACAATGGAGTCTCACAGGCTGCTGCTTTGAACTCTGGGAATAGGGTGAGGTCACTGGCTATCTGCGCCGTAGTATAGAAGGCGAACTTAAAGGCCGAAGTGAACACAGAGAAGGACAATGATGAGAAAGACCCGTGTTATTTAGTGGAACATAAAGCAACAGAAAAGCCTTTTGATATCATCCCCTTTAAGCCCAGAGGGACTCTATGATCTTGACATTTAGTCAGGGTATTCAGGGGGCAGAGATAAAGTAATTGAGGTTTTTTGGTCTTCTCATAACTGCCTTAAGCTTCCTAACTGTGGCGAGAAAGAACTTTTCCATCAATTTTGGAGTTATGATTAACCCATTTGTTGTTTTGATTATACTATTAAGCATTAAACGTCAAGGAAGTTACAGATTTTGACAGATTAATAATTATAATAAAGTATAATTGACCACACATAAGTTAGTGTCTGAGTAGGCGACTAATTGATCTCCCTGTCATGTCCAAATATACAGATTGATGATTAAAAAAAACGACATTGAGAAACTGTCTTAAATAGTTACACTATCATGTCATGTCATATTAGTTCATTTTTCAGATGAGTTAACGCCCGCACACACAGACAGAATGGGGGCCGACGGCTTTTCCTGAGGCACCACCAATAACTCCAAGACTCCACCGGAAAAAAAAAGCCACCACACCGTTTAATCTGGGCTGCAGAGAATTCGCAAAACACTCCATGAAAATGTTTTGTTCGCAGCAGCATGTCATTTCTGTCCTGGTGTTAGATTAACAAATGTACTACACTGGTGCTTCACCTATTAAATACTCAGGGGGGCTGATTGGAGCGAAAATTTGGCAAAAAGGTCTCTTTTTATGACACATACACAAAGTTTTTCAATTATCTAATCACACACTCTTAGAGGGCAGCGTGCCATGACACAACCAATGTGGCATTCTTCACTCAACCTACTTTATGTTTGTTTCTGTTTTTATTTGAATTTGCTGTGATTTCTTCATGCAAACTGTAATCAGCAAATGTTTTTCTTTTTCTTCTTCAGATATTAGACATAGTCATTAGACATGGACTCAAATCATATTAGATTCAAATCAATGACCATATTCAACACAGTGGAAAGATGTCTTCTTCACAGCCTAACAGGACCAGAGAGGACTATGTGAAACACATTGTTAACATATGTATCTTTGCCCTTGACACCAGTTCCATTTAGAAAAGGACATCTTAATATGCTTAGGTTTCCATTTAAGGAAATTCCCTCATATGTGTGTGAAAGCACACGTGTGAGCATCTGAATGCGTGCATGCTTGCGTTCATGCCCCTGGGGGGGGTTGGGGGAGGTGGGGGTGTGTGTCGCGCTGGAGCCTTTCCAGTTGCTGATGCATTACAGGCAGATTGGCCCCCAAATCGGATTATTTGCTGTGGGCTGACACCACACTGAGATGACATCTCCTTTAAAGTGGAGAGGGCCTCCACTCACACTCTGGCCACTACTTAAGCAGCAGCTTCAATATAATTCATTTATGTCCTGGATATGGCTTCAACCTTTTGAATAACGCAAGAGTACTGCATTTACCATTAGAGAAATGAATGTCACCTGCATCTAACCAGGGTGCATCCTGTACTTTACTGATAAAAACAATATTTCCTAATGCTGTCTGGCTCGGCTCTGCCTTACTGTACAAGCATGTGTGTGGATCCCAGCGCCTCGGAGAGCTGCTTCTTTATACGAGCGCTGCAGGTGGAGACATATTGTAATATTTATGTTCTTTTGATGTACAATTAGCACGTCAGCTTCTAGAGTGGATCATCTAATCCAGTGCCACTTCAAGCTGCTTTAAAATAGATCCTGTATGCACCAGGTAATTTAGTGTCACTTCTTTGTGTCTCTACCCCTCCTCTTTCAGTCCGCTCCTTGTCATAAGGTTAGCGCGCTGTGTAATTGATACTAAATTTGTCATGATGTGGATAGCACAGTTCAAGTGGCGCAGTGTACCTAAGAGTCGCGTCGTTCCCAACCCCAGTTTGTCATTGCTGTGCTGCCACCAGTCCATGCATAAAATTAGGCGGCCATGCTCATTGACATGGAGTGTCTCTTCCCCACTTATCCTGCTTGCGCGATAAATAAAGTGTGTTTTCATTGTTGCCCATGGTGCCGTCCCTAACAGAGACAGACCCGAAACACAACAGATAAGCTCTGGTTATTTTCTTTCCTTTTTTTTTTTTTTTTTTTTTTTTTAATAACGCTGCTAGAGAAAGTCGTAAAAGTCAGTCTTTTGTGTACTGATGTGAAGTTAATCTGATTTTAATTTAATTATACGAGTTAGTTGCGGAGGGCACAGGCATTGGGGTGTTTGTTGTAAGAATGTTCTGACATTGGCGCAGGTATGGGGCAGCTAGCATGTTAATTAATGATGAAGATCCTGACAATATGCAGAGGCATGACAGCGTTAAGCCAGTCGGCTGCTGCTTCCTTTGCATATTAATAGATCCTTCATTATTATTTAATATGACAGCTGCTCCAAGGGCTACCATCAGACCTTGTCTCTGTTATTTGCTGTTTTGTGCTCCCCATGTGACAGTGCCATGCTATTCTCTATTTGTTGAAATGTTCCCTTTTCTGTTCTCTTGACTGGTGTGGCTCTCTACATGTGGCCGCGATGCGCTGTTTGTTTTGCGCTCGGGAGGATTCTGACTTGCCCGAGCGTCTATATGAGAAAAGTGTCTGAATCTAAAGGTGACTTTGAAAGAATATATGAGGCCGGATTGTTTTGTTTGCATAGTAATGAATGCAGATTAGCACTGAGTGGGATTGGTCTTGTTGACGTTTAGACTTCTAGTGGCTTAATAGACTTGTTGCTGGGCGCCAACATCTCCCTGGCTTCCCTTATTACATCCACTGTATTGAGGTGTTTGTTATGTGGATATGACAATTGATCTCGTGAAATGAAACAATTATCAGAACAAAGATTTCGATCTATGGAGAGTGTCACTTAGTCAAAGGCGGGGTGGAGGTTGGAGCGGAATGATAAATGAAAAACGGAAAAGTGATCATTCCATCTGTTTCACAATAGTACCAATCAATTTCTTAGCCTTTATTTACTCAATACACATTTGATCAAAACCTGTCACCTTCCTCTTCATGGGTATGTAATTTCCCCATTTATTTTATTTATCTATTTATATATTTTTTCTGTTTTAGCATTCTTCCAATATAGTCCAGTTTACTTGAGACAAAGAAATGGCGAGGACACACACAGGCTGCAGTGCAATAAACCTCACAGTGTTCTCACAGCCAAAGTTAGAGAGCATCAGAAAGCACCACTGCGGCACTGCTTTGAGCGGCACCTGATTTGTGGGGGGAATTTATCACACAAACAGCCCAGAGGTGATTTCAATATTTACTCGGCAGTCTGTTCTGCATACGTCTCATTTGGAAAACAGTTGACTCTTGCCCATTATACACAAATGAAGGCTGACCTTCAGACTGGGCAGAGGCCACATTCATTATGTGGAGAAGTATCACCTTCTTATGAGGCAATGGCTTTTTTTTTCCCCCTGCTTTGCCTATGCATATTGAACAGCAGCCAGGGCCCATTGCAAACGAGAGGGCCCTCGCTGACATGATGTATACTGTACGTCAATATGGTACTGATGTATTTTAAGATGCAAACAAGGCTTTAAATTATATGCACCTCCATGTCAGTGGCTCAGAGTGACTCTCGCCATCTGCCTATCAGCTGGGGACGAGGAGAGAGGGTGCCCGGGCCGGTATGTTCTTGCGTGCGTGTTTGTCAGCGTGTGCGCATGCTCGCATGTATCTATTAGGGCCACATGTTCGATTTCTGCCTCTCCTTGTACTTGTGTCTCCCTTCAGATGCATGGCTAATAGCTGCTCTTGAGTCCCATCACGGAGACGTGACAGCTTAGTGATGATAAACGCAGACGTCGCCTTGTTCTGCGTCAACCGTAAGGCAAACCTGTACATCCGGTGTAAGCAGCTTCTGTAAAAGGGCAGGTGATATGCTGTATTGTGGATATGAGCGATTCCACTAATACGTACATATCTTTTTCTCACATGCATCTTTGATTTTGTTGCTAGGCTTGGCGAGAGGAGTCGTGGAGTCTCTCCTGAGACACTGCAGGCCTAGAGGAGCTTTAGTACTATCTGTCCCTGCTGTTTGAGACCAGCCTCATGAATAAAGATTTCAGTCACGTTCAATACACCAGAACCCTGGAAATACCACAATGACAAACCAATGCTTTATGATCTCTGCAGTGTGCTCAGCATATGTATGTCTATAATCTCCGACTTAGTATATCAATCATATCAAGTCCATTTTGATCGAGGTGGACAACCATGTCAAATATTGCTTTTCTGGTGTCTGTTCCGAGGTGGCAGTGGAAATGTGAATGATCATTTAAAATGTGATGTCAATAGTCATTTAGTCTGCCCATGAAAACAGCAGGCTCAGGCCCGAGGAGAATCCATGTAAAATTCTCAAAAGATATTTGGCGTGTTGTCAGAATTTTTCAAGTGATACGCATACTAAAGAGTGTATTATAATTGCTGTATTGTTAGATTGAAGCTGCCATACAACAGTGCAATCATTTGTGGAGCTTGTATTAAAAGAGCATGGGAGCAAGACCATCAGGATACAGAAATGAGCTTTTTATATTTCTTTAGTTTTTCTGTAAATTAAAACTCTTTTTCACATTTTATGGGCCAATAAAAACAAACATTTCTTAAACAATACAGAAAAGTTCTGCAACTACTGTCTTATAATCTGTCTTAATTTTTTCATTCAAATCTTTTGGTGCCTACCATAATACGGTCTTTTTGCCTATTGCCTCATTAATTTCCTTCCTCAAAGGTCCGGAGTATGTTGGGGTTTTTTTTTCAGAATGTAATAGAGATGATATTGAATTGCATTCATTCTTTTACATTTTTATGGAAGCTATTCTTTTGTTAATTTTCACTCGTACATTCATACACCCAAAGACATTTACAAGTGTTTAAGAATAAAACATGACTTTGATGACTGGTCTTGACTCTCAGAAAAGCCCTGTTATTATGAGACACTACAGTATATAGCCGTGAAGAATACCAGTGTTAGGCATTATTCAGAGCGATTAGATCTGTTGAATACATTAGAACTGAAATATCCTCGATAAGAAGATTTTTAAGAGACAATTCTCTCTCCATATTTGTTCACGTATAGAACCTGTCTCACTTTTCTCTCCCAGAAACCCCATGTGTCACACTATGTCGTACGACTCTATTATATATATGCACACTTTATGTATTATAAGTTGTACACATAAAATGCTTACATCGTCCACTGTTATCTTGACTGCATCTGTTCCCATCAAGGTGCAAATACATCAATACAGTGGCGAGGAATACCGGAGTCAGTGAAACATTCATAAAAATCATATGCTGCCACACACACAGGGATCCATCCCATCAGCATGATAACCTGCTGTGAAGATATCCCTTGTCAGAAGATGGAAAACCAAGCTGTGATCTCACAGGCGCTTATTCCCCATAGTGTATAAAATTATTCATTGTTTTATTATTTCAAAAGTCCTTTTTCTTTGTTTTTTTTATTCGCCAGGGCAGGTTTCTGAAAGGTTTTGCAGGTGCAGTGGCTCAGCCCCAGCAAACATGTAGCGGTCTGTAAGCGCTCTGTCTCCTCTGCCTCCTCTCTCCAGGCCTGACAGCAGCGGCGGCAGCAGCTGCCAACGCAGCCATCGCAGAGGCCATGAAGGTCAAGAAGATCAAGCTGGAGGCGATGAGCAGCTACCACGGCAACGCCAACCACCATGGGGCCGACGGAGAGAATGGAGACCTCAGTTCCAGCGTCGGTGAGGATGCCCTTCACACACACACGCACAATTCGCACATTCACACGCCAAGTAAGTAAACTATTTTGTGTGCCTGTACAGACACAAACAGTCACCTTAAAGAACTCAGTTCTCTTCCAAGATTGCAAATCATCTATCTGATATTTTAATAATACATAGAAAATGTTTAGACACTTTTTTTTTTTGCTTTTCTTAGCACTACCTATGGACAAAATACATATCAAATACATATAATCATATTTTGCCAGATTACTAGGAGTAAATGTGTGCACCTGTCAGCTACATTATTGTTTTGAGCTTTTGTTAATTAGGTCACTTAAAAGGAATTAACAGCCAGTTATTGAAAAATGGTAGGGGGTATCGTAAAAGTAATAAATAACTTATTTTTTCAAGGCTCATACAAATGTTTGAGGTACCAACATTGGTGCAGAGTTGATGAAACATCTTCTAAGTGTATGGGGAAAAGCTATTTTTCACAGTTTTAAATGGGGACAGTCTGTTTTGGCTGAAATATGTACGGCCTGTGCTCACAGGGTCATCAGGATCAACAGAAATCCAAGTGTTTCTACTTTTCATGGTTCCATAGTTATGAGGTAAAATGAGTATGTAAAAATGCCACTTGCTCCATGACTCATTCGCTTTCGACTTTCCACCAAATTTCAAATTTCATTGACGTATGTTCAGTAGTTTCAACATGCTTCTTTACTACCAGCCAATCAGTATACACAATCAAAAGAAAAAGCTCTGTGCTGGAGGTAATGAATAATCCTATACATACAGCTTGAATTAAACCAAAGACTTGCATGGCAGTGTTTGCGCGCTGTGTATGCACCACCACATCCACCCTGGTGAGGTAAGTCTTGTTTTCTCTCAAAGCGTTCCAAAAAAAGCATTCCTAATAGCTAAGTGAAACTGTGAACACAGTTTCCCAAAGCTATCAGCTTTTAACAGGGTCTAATTGAATTGCGGTAAGAGCATTGCTTTTTCACTATGTGCCATTTCAATTAATTATTAGCCCTAAAATGCAGAGGATTTTCATAATATCACACAGCACCACTTAGTGTATTAAAGGGTATGATAATGTATGTTAGTGTGGATTCATGAGCCAATTCCAAATTATAAACCAAATGTAATCCCTGTAGCTTTGGTTGCTAAATGGAGGTTTTGATTCACTTACTGTAATAAATGGCTTGACTCCTGAATACATTTCACCAGTAATACTTGACACCATGGAGCTTATGGTGTGCGAGATGAAAACAGGATGTGTTTCTAAGCAGATTTAACAATGCAAAATGCATAAAGTGTGAGGTCATCACTCCAAGAGAATGGAGTATGTAAAAAAAAGAAAGAATACGAGTCTACGAGGTCACAGAAATAAAGATAAATGTGAGTACCAACAGCAAGGCTATGGCAATGGAGCTAATAAGAAACTGTTTTATCTTTTTACAATTTAAATTGTAACCTTGAGCCCACAGCCAGCCACACAGGCTCCCGGTAGAATCATAATTCTGGCAAGGGGGAGCAGCTCTGGGTGTGGGTGCACGGGCCACAGCATTAGCTCTCTGAGTGAAATATATGGCAGTGACGCCTCTCGGCCCCATCCACAATCAATTGGATTCTTTTCCTTTAATATTTACTCGCAGCGATGAGATGCTCGTCTGCATGGTGATGAACAGTCTGCCACTGGCGTTTGAAGGTGACCTGTCAGTGAGTATGGACAAATCTCTCGCTCGCAGAAATGTAGAAAATAAATCATTAGGGGCAGGCAGTCAGACAGGGGCCTCTCTCTCTCCCTCACTCTCCTCGGATTTAAATCAGCTCAGATTTATGATTTGAATTAATGCTTCGTTTGGTCAAAGGAATGGTCGCAGAGACAAATGATGTTTGGTACTGAAACCATCCTAATATTGATTACTGGGTGTCGCAGCAATCTCTTGTTTATATCAAGCACTCTCCTGTGACAGGGTGGCCAGCAGGAGTCATCCTGATAATACGCCGGAGAAATATGGCCTGCTCTGCACCGCGGGGCCATGAAACACAGCTAGAAGCATGCTGTCTTCTTCATCTAGCCCCGGGCATCCCACTCACATGTTTATTTTTAATAAAAGCATTTTGTAATTTCACAGAAATATGAACCGACTTACAAGAAAAGCGTGATTACAAAATTATTTAACATTCCAAGAGTGTCTCTCTCTGGCCTGCTTTTGCACACTATTTTGGAATGTGCATGCCTAATATGTCCAGCTCTTAAGCCCATTATCCAATAGCAATCCAAACTAATAAATCACTTGACCGATATAGCATGGAGTGGGCAGAAGGGGAACTGTATTTGGCTGTAGCTTTGTTGGGACTGGACTGTTGTTCACAGTGCTGATGAGGTTATGACTTCATGCTGTTTTCTTTTTTAAGAGACTCAGACCACAGCTGCTCTGAGGAAACGGACTGGAGTTTTATAATCATCCAGCTTAAACTAAGGTTCAAACAAACAGATGTGTTTACTTACACAAATTGTGTTACCAACCATGATAGGAATTGATATGATAATGAGCGTGCATCTGATAATACCACTAAGTACATGGACCCCTTTAATCAGAAAGAGCTGCTACGTAAACCAATTGGAAAAAAAAAAACTCTTTGGGCTAAAATACAGGTGCCTCATCTCAGTGTTTTTCTGAAGCAGATCTTTGTGAAGCGCTTAAAGCAAAGCACAGCGGAGCCAGCCAGTGAAGGACACTCTGTTCTGTTTGTAGAGTTGGATTGCCCGTCATTGTCTTTGTGTTGATGTAAATTGAACAGGCTAATATTTCTCCCCCGCATTAAATATTCATCACGATTAGACCTTCCTGTTTGCATCAGTGTTATTAATTATAAGGAAAAAAACAGCCAGTTCAACTCTCAGCCAAAATAACCAAACATCCTGAGTGTGTGTGTGTGCGTGTGTGTGAGAGAGAGAGAGACAGACAGAGAGAGGAAGAAACATATATATAGTAGTTTGTAGGAGTATGAGGGAAAAAGGGATAAAAAGATAGCGAGATAGAGAGACGTGGTGATGAAGCGTTATAAAAATGTAAAGAGAGACAGAGTGAGAGGTGCGCGGGGGTGTCTTTCTTTGATTTTCTCGCACACTCTGTTAGTTGGGCAGAGGGAGCCCTCTCAAAGCACAATGCGGATTGTTCCTGCGCCTCTCAGGAAATGCCACAATTACAGATCACAGACCAAGCAAAACACGTGTGGCGCTGGGCCTTGAGGGGGATAAACAGCCCGCCATTCCCTCCCAGTGCATTGACCCCAGCCACAACCTTCATTACTGGGAGAGAAAATATTGTCAGCTGCCCACTAACAAACACCTGCCAATTTCAAGAGAAGGAATTGCTTTTTTCAGCGCGCCGAAGGAAAATAAAGTGTTTCTTAGACCTGCAGAAAAGGAGTGGGTAGAAAAGATAAGGCAGCGTTCACCCTTGTCCTCTTTACCCCGGTCTCTTTTTTACTCCGTCTCACTTAACTTCTCTGTCTTTCGCCCTCTGTCTCTCTTTGGCCACTGGGTGCTGCCCTGCCACTCGTATGACTCCTCACCACACAACTCTAATGGAGCCGAAATCCTGTTTGTAATTAGATATGGGAATTCCGCTGTCATCAGCCAGATGATGCCGCAACACACCGACCAAATAACCCTCCGACAGACAGAGCCGCAGCAAAAAAAAAAAAAAAAAGAGAGACACAACAGTCACTCATAATTTTCAGGTTTTACTGTACATTTTGAATCGGGCGCTAACCTGCAACACCACAACTGTAAAAGCAGTTACATCCGACAGCGCTACTTCAAAACCTGAAAGCCTTTTGTCTCACATCTGTGGCTTGGGTCCAGGCTGCCTGCGCCCAACAGGGAGTGGAGAGCCACATGCTAGGCTGGAGCCGGACGGATGGTGACAGGTACCTGGAGTGTTGCCTGACGGAGAGTTGAGAGAAGAGGTTCTGGGTGAGATGATGAGGAAGCATCATTCTCTCTTCCCAGGGTCATCAGGCTAATTTCTGCAAGCCCCACCCCCGCGTTTGTATGCTTGCGTGCGCACGTGTGTGTTGGTACATGTGCGTGTGTGCATGCTCGCGTGAGAGAGAAAGAGGGGGCCTTGGCCCCTGAGAGCGTTCTGTGAGGAGACCACAGCTGTACACTCCCAGCAGCTAATTGGTCCTTATCTAGCTGTCCCATTCATCTTCATTTTTTACCAATTACTGAGCATTATCTGTGTTCTCAGTTGGGTATGGGACTTAATCCTTTTTGGTTAAGCTGGTGCTACAGCTTGCAAATTTCAAATGGAGAAGGGAGGGGGTGAAGGGGGGAGGGAAAGGTGGAGGGGAAGGGGAGGGGGGGCAAAAGTCATAGCAAAAACAAACTCTGAAACTTCCCATCATCCTTCACTGGCAGGAAGCAATCAATAAACAATGACATCACGCGAAGGAGAGAGGAAAAAATGGAAGGGATCAATTATTGGCGTTATAATTCAAGTCCTTGTTTGCAAACGTTGCAACCTCATTGATTAGGCTGTTCTTGTTGCACTCACCATTATTGACTTGTTAAAACCATATTTTCTCATCATCAGTGGTTTTACGTTTGCGGTCACACAGATAACAACACTTTAAGGGGGGCGTCATTAATTATTCAAGATGTATTCATTTTAAAGCACAGCGAGTCCAAATCATCCTGTTTACTCTACAAACAATACAAGTATAGTACATTGCTCATCCAGAAGGTACATCAAGACGCTGCAATCTGGGGCAGTTAGCCTTAATTTTCTGAGATCAATGCATAACTAGGCTCCTCTCTATATGGGGTCCGCGCTTGGCCATGCTGCAGAGCTGAGTGGAGTCAGCCTGGAGACCACGCACTAATTACTGGAGTGTTTACTGCTCTGCTGGATAGCATTTGTACCATTTTGGATCATATCAGTGAGTCAATGTGCTCTGTGCTGGACGGATAAATAAGACATTAAGATGACAGTGTGCGCGGATGAAATTACAGTGGAAAAAAATAATAGTCATCAATTATAAAATGAACACTAGTCTAAAATGGGTCAAATTAACAGCAGCACGTATGTATACGGAACATAGCGGCATGCGTGTCAGCAGACACAGACACTCATGCGCACCAAAGCAGGACGCATATAGAGACACTGCTCCTGCACTTTGATAGGGATCTGTTTGGTCACACTCTCTGCGCCAGCTGTCAGCCCAGCTCCACTGCTGCGATTTAATTAGTCTGTTTATGTCCTTTCTAATAATAAAGCTCTCTGGGTGGAAGGACACATCCAACTAGCTAGCCGCGCGCTCCAACCTGCTAGCTGCACTAGTGCTGGTGGCCCAGCGCAGCTAAATGTGGGCCATGATGGAGGATGGTGGCTACTTCCTGCTCCTGTAGACAGAACAATGGCCCTCAGGCTCAGATCTAGTATCACCCCCTACTCAATCCTAACCTTAACCATTAGGGGATAAAGCACATACTGACCTGATATGAGTGTCTAGGGGCAACTTCATCCATCTTCCTCTCTAGCTCTCTTGTGGGAGCTTTTGTCAGCCGAAGCTCTTGAGAGAGACTAGATTGTAGCCATAGGCTGAATAGAATTCATTTCACGAACATATAACACCTCTTTCACGCGAAAGATTATTGTCTAGTCTGATTTATGCAATT
Source organism: Scortum barcoo (assembly GCA_023238725.1). Classification (NCBI taxonomy): domain Eukaryota; kingdom Metazoa; phylum Chordata; class Actinopteri; order Centrarchiformes; family Terapontidae; genus Scortum; species Scortum barcoo. The sequence goes on from CM041550.1 coordinate 18,048,498, forward strand.
ACAATGAGGTTTGTTTTGATTTCCTTTGTTCTGATACCAAGGCTGCACTGGGCGAAAAAAGGTCCGTTTAACCTGCAAGTGTTGTGGGGGAAAGGGGGAGTAGTGTTAGTAACCGAATCAGACACACCGAGCTAGACAGAGAGTGGCAGAGCAGACAGACAGCCTTCCAGCCTGAGTAAAGAGCTTGATGGGTCTCTGTCTCTCTCTTGGGCTTTGGCCCTCACCATCTCTCTATTAGTCTGCCAGGCTCATGGGAGCCAGGTGACAGATAAGTGAAGAACGACACACACATTTTAATAGACATTTCAAAAGATAAACCTGATAATCATTTCTCTTTTTAATGAAGTCTAATGTCCTCGTTCTAATTCCAGTTGCGTCGGCTGTTAAGCATCAGCGTAATACTTGAATATGCATGACTGGGAAATTGTGAGGCACACTGATGTAGCTACAAAATACACAAACGCAGACAACTGCAGAAATACATTACAATAACAGGGGGAATTGATTAAACATTATTTCCGTAATGATCCATATCAAGTTCTATCATCTTTGAGTGGCAGCGGAGTTGCAGCATTATAGAGAGGAGAAGACACGGGGAGAGGTAGCACGCCAGACAAACCTCGTGTCATGGAAATATTTGTTTGATTGTCTCTTGCGGTTAGTTCACAATAGCGGGAGGAGAGCTATAAAAAACAACTGACCAGTCGAGTTGTCATCCCTCATCAACATTAGGCCTCATTCTTCATTAATTGGATAGATTAATTTGGAGTGCTTTGATGCGGGGGTGATGCATGCGTTCGGCTGTCCCCTCCTCACTATTCTCTGTCAGGTTGAATTTAGCCACGGAAGGGGCTGACCTTTGAAAGTGAAGAGATCAACACAATTTGAAAAGACAATGTCACTTGGTGTAAATGTGATACGTGTAATAAATGACATTCAACCTTTCAGTGATGATGAGCTTTCGCAGGTTGGAGTAATGTGAAATATGCACGGCGCGTAATTGCGTAGAATGTGGAGCGGTTTTCACATGCACCGCTAAGATGGTGCAGCGTTAGAGCCTCGGTATCATGCGCTCTCATTTCACAATCATTATGTCTAAGAGGAAACATTAGCATGGAGTGATAATATTACTGTGTGCACAATAACATGATGACAGTACGGCGATGACAACAACAAAATAGCAATCTTTAACTGTGATTACCCTGTAAAAAAAATTCCATCGCCCAAACTGTGCCGCAATCAGGGGGAGAATCAGAGAGCGTTTGTGTGATAGAAATAGTTGGTTCTGTTCCACGAAAGCACTCTGTTGGTCGCCTAAACCTAAAGGTGTTTCTTCTCAATTATGATATGGGAACCCTCATCCAAATAGAGCTATCAGCCGCACTGAGCCCAGACATCTTCACCATCACACAGCCTCTCCTCTGGGACCAAGATAAAGAGGGAGAGAAAGGGAGCAAGTTCAAACAATGTTAAGGAATTTCACAATCTCAGCATGTCCTTCACAGTGTGAACAAACAGGGGAAGGTATTTCTTGATAAATTGTGTTTAGAATCCCTTATTTTTTATTTTGTCTGTGTGCTTAAATGTAATTCAGTCCAAACTGAGAACATTTTTTTGGACTGCAGTGATACACATCTCCCATGTTACCGTCAGTTCACCTTGAACTCATTAGCTCCACTCTAAACTGTAAACTATACACTGCATTACTGATTTTCTCTCATGAGGTGATTGTAACGGAGGAAGTGAGAGCGCAGGAGGTAGTGATGCTAATTTTGTAATTAAAACAGATGATCTGATGACCACATGCAAACCGATATCCCTATCTTCCACCAAAGTGATATGACGGCAGAGTGGGCTGTGATTGATAACGCTCGTCAATATATTTCATTTCAGGAGCCTTAGTCAAATGACAACTGGTTGTCATTGACTGAAAGCAATCTTTTTAAAAGGGGAGCCTTTGCTAAGTATCAGATGAAAATGATTCCTCTGTCTGCTTGGGTGTCACTGTCTGTAGGAGCTTTATTGATTGGGCTTGAATATATTGCACCCGCAGTAGTAACAGCTGCTAGTAATATCTCTCCTCTCCTTCTGCTCTCCTCTTATGCTCGCAGCACTTCTCCGTGCCACGGCGTATTGTCAGCGATCAGATGTTGGTGCTCTCGTGCCGATGTTGCGTATTTATCAGGAGTGATGTGTGACAAATGTAAAGTGAGCCTGGTTCCGACCCAAATTAGAGGAGTGAACAGTGTTTGCTAATGTGTCCTGAAGGCCTGGCTGTCCTGGCCACCCCCAGCCATGTGCATGATTGCGTTAACTAAACCCACCATTGTCTCCCCCACGCTGTACGCTCTGTGCTATCAAGCACAAGGATGTTGGCATTGGTTGGTAAAGGTCATTTACTGTAATGAGATTTGCCACATGCAAGCATATGGCTTGATTATTGCCCTGTTCGTTAACATTTTCAGCAAAGAGACAAATAGACAGCTAGAACAGGGGCCGGCACGGTTGGGGCGACGGCGAAACGTGTTTAGCATTTTCCCTTCAAAGATGGGACCAACTTTTTTCACAACAGATCTGCCAGGGAGATGATTGATCTTTCAATTTTCATAAGGAATGTGTGCCATTAGAGCCAAGGATTTAAATTATCCTATAAAAGTTGCCTGCCTTAGATTTTATACACTTAAAGGACAAACACCTCTGTCTGTCTCCTTGATAATTTCTACCACATGTTACACTCCAGTGGTTTGGGTAGGAAAGCAATTATGTTACCTCATCAAACCAGAAATGTTTTCTTATCATGGTTTTTCTTACATTACATTACATTAGGCGTCTTGGCAGGAACTCTTTGCCCACCTGAATCGCTTGAATGTGCGCCTCCTTATCCTGGCATGCAAAACACATTTTGTTTGTTGATGTGAATTAGCTTGAAATGTGTCCAATCGTCGTGGCTCTTGGAATGTAAAGAATATTGTTTGCATGTGTTTTTATGTCTGCCGGGCTCCAAGCGTGCACGTGCCTATGCACAATTATCTATACCCCATCGTGGTCTGAGTGTGCGCCCGTATGTTTTCATGTTTACCTCTCCTTGTTACAGCGAGATGTGTTCTTTTTATGTGTCCGTTCTGTGTTTGTTCGTGTGTGTGTTCGCGCGCGTATGTGAGTGTACAGCAGGTATTTAACAAAGGCAAGATGTTTGCTTTATTATCAACATTAACTGCGTAAACACAAAAGGCTTCAAAGTTTCATTCAATGACACTGAGGGGCTGTGGGTGGCTACATCAAAGCTCAATACCTTCCTCTCTCCCCCCATTTTAATGAGAAACAGGACTCACCAGCCTTGACTGAACCTGCCATCTGTGTGTGTCTGTTTTTTCTTGTTTGTGTGTGTGTGTGAATGCGCCTGTGTGTGTGTGTTAATGCAGGAGCAGTTGTGTTTCCCGTGCATATGTAAGCATGCACTCATGTTGTGTAAAGTGGCACCACCATGCCAGACAACATATTTATGGAGGCTGTGTCTTATGTTTGATCTAATGGCTGTAAGGCTCCCTCCATCTTGCATGGCAGCGCCTCTGATTTTGGAGGAGATTAACAGTTATAGTAAAGATGAATAGCTGATTAGTGCTATGGAGAGACCTCTAAATGTCTCGCCGCATGACAGACACTTTGTCATGAGCCATTCATTTCCTTTTGGGACTGGTGTGCAAATCCTTGATACGACCACAACAAAGACTCTCCATGTGTGTGCACCGCCGTCTCACCTTTGTTGGAGGAATACATACACGACATGGGGGCATTTTACAAGCGCAATTAGGAGGAAAACGGAGATTGTTTTGCAGCGGCGGGCTGCATATGCATTGTGCAGCGAGTCAGTTCATTTAGCTGCTCGACTGGAATGGTCCTGTTCAGTTTGACAGATCAGAAGAGGAAAAAATATCTCAACACCATGAAAACCAAAGGCTTAGCGCTCAGCAAATCAGCCCTTTGTCTTGTTCAATTCGAATCAAAGGATAACCAGGAATGTTTGTTTGACAACAGCATTTACAATGCATTGTTCTGAAGCCCAGAGCCTCCCAAACAAAGACAGATAGGCTTTAAACAAGTCATTTAATTAGCACCGGATCCCCAGCTTTGGCTGCGCCAACCAATTATACATTCCTGAGGCATGTGCAGGTCCTATTTCACGGGAGCGAGAGGCAGATCCTCTCCAGCCCTGTCTCTTACAGTACATCTCTCCCCTTCCATTTAAGAGAAGGTAAATAGCCCAGACAGACAGCTTCATTAGCCAGCGTCTGAAGAGCGCGGGGCCGATTGTCGCTTAAATAGTGCGCTTTTACTGCAGGCCCAGCCGGCGACCTCCGATCAATTACAGCTGACATTATTGTTTGTCGGGAGCTTTTTTCCTGGACAGAGGGAGTAAAAAACGAGATCAGGCCTGAGCTTTGGCTGGAAATGTAATCTTCCCCCTCTCTTTGGTTCTTTCGCTCCACAAACAATAAATCATTCAGTTGAAGAGATAATAAAGTGCCAAGTAGGAGCTAGTTTAATTTTTGTCAGGGGAAATCTGTCCACAACAGAGTTAAGGGTAAGGGGCTGGCTGCTACCTCAATACCATTTTCAATGACAACGGCTTAGTTCCTTTTTTCTTATTTTCCTCTGTAGGGTTAGACGGCCAGAAAGGCTGAAGTCCTGTTTAGATGAAGATTAACTGCTGCACAAATCACTGCAGGTTATCATTTCTGTCATCAAAATAAATTACTGCTCTCTTTCTAATCATTTTAAAACATTCAACGTTCAATCTTCTTTGGGTGTGATTCTTTTAAGTATCGGACCTACCGTCAGCCGTGCAGTTTGGTTCTGATGTAACAGCTTTTTAATCATGTTGTTACCAAGGGCTGTTTTAATTCATTCAATTCATCCTCCGTGATTCAGATCTTTGCTTATCCATGCGTGAACTCCCAAGCACTGCACGCCATAATAGCTGAGCTGTTTATATTGGTATTAAGTGATTTGTAGTTTTAATGATGGTAAATAGGAGTTCACCTTTGTAGGTCCCTCAGGCTTACTTCAGGTAAATTACTCCAAATGCATTGTTTATGCCCTTCAGGAGAGAGGGGGGCTTGTGGGAATTCACCTCTCATCAGGTCTGAACTTCTGTATCTGAGATAAACACAAACTGACAAATATGTTTCTAACGGTTTGCCCACTGGAATATATGCACAATATATACACAATATCTATTTGATTAATGAGTCTGACTAATGCTTGTTGATTCTGTTTTTGGAAAAGCAACAGACAAAAATACCTGCATATTATTAGTTACACATTGTTTTAGGGCTGTATACTGCAGTTGCCTGGCCCTTTATTTAGCAAATGGGAAGAAATGCACATGAATGAAACGAAAGCACTTAATTGTCTTGCAAAAATGCCAGAGTCTTTGAATAAATCAATATCCCCCTCACCTGGCTCCTTTCAGCAGCTAAATAAAGGGATTTGGTGGTGCCTCGTCGGTCGGTGGCACATTCCCCTACAGCGGCCTGAATGGGCCTTTATGGGACAAACACTGCTTTAGGATGGGGTGACATGAAAGGGGCTGGACAGGCACTGAAAGCGAGACTAATACCACTTAGGGCGAACAGAGGTCCAGTGTTTTCCCACCAGGCTGTCTTGTCAGGTGGAGACACATCGCCAAAATTCATATATCATCAAGCGCAGGCTATGAGACGCGATACACAAGAAGACGGATGCGATTAACAGATAGAAGACCCGTGTTATTTTTGAAGATTCTTCACCTTCCCTTCATAGTGCATTGATTTGGTGAAAATGTGTCTTTATGCGCGTAGCTGTGTTTGATTGAATGGGTGTAATGTATCCACCTCAAAGGCAGAATAAGTCTCTTCACTCTGGCCCTTGAGTGGCCTTGAAAGGCTGATAGGTAGTCTAAACCTCTCCATGTTGTCCTACAGTAAGTACCCCCGCAATCAGGCCCTCTGTGGTGTTTTTTAATTGAGCTTAGCCTGCTGAGTGGTAATTGATTCAGTCTGAGCTACAGCAGAGGCGCTGATACAAGGTGCTGCTTGGCTTCCGCCTTTCTTTAATCTCCCCTGCTTTATATTGTTTGGGAATACTCGCCACTGAGAAACTGCATGCCATCTTTCTTATGGAAATCAATGCTTCTTTTGGAGGGAGGAGAATGACAGAGAGGAGTACTTCTCATGTCCTTTCATTTTCAACCAGTGTCCTTCTCTTTAGAGGCTTCGCCATGCAGATCTCCTTGCCCTTTGGCTACTGATGTTTTGTCAGAAAAGAAGAGTGGAGTTGTTTTGTGGATCAGCTTTCTGTAGTGCAGTATCTTTTTTTTTCTCCCCCCCTTTCTTTCACGCAGCTTTTTTACCTTGAACTGGGCTGCCAAGAAAAAGAGAAAAAAAGGAGTGAAAAATCAACAGAGAGGCTCAATCAGATCCAATAGTGTCTATGAGGTTTTCTTTAAAGCATTTGAGGAAAAGCATCTGAGTGGCGGAGGAATGAGACCAAACTGTTCCCAGTCACTTTTGATCCTGCCAGTTCAAAGTCCCCATAGAGCAGAGGGTGGAGGGAGGGGGGTGCTGTGGTTGGGGAGGCGGAGGGGGGTGTTCAGACACCTAGCTTTGACCTTCTGTCTGCGCTCTTGTCCTTTGAAAGTTGGCTTGTTTTCATTAAGCCATTCAGAAGCGCAGTGCAGGGCCACAGTTTGACTAACTGCTAACCCCCTATGGTATCTTTATTAGACATTCTTTACATTTTCGGACTACTAATGGTTCAATTTTCCCAATTAGGCGTCTATTGCTAGGCAGCAGTTGAATAATTTAAAACATTTGTGAGATATCTCTGATGTTGTAATGGAATAATTTGTGTGCATATGAAAGAGAGAGAAATGAAAATCCCATCATTGTGCTGAAAGTGACTTTACTCGTTTTGGTCTCCTTTCTTCCTCTATTTCTCTGGTCTCGAATATAGGCTGCTATAATTAGCCTAAAGTCATTGCCATACTGTGGTCTGACGGTACTTGTTTGTCATTAGCACAGTTAACTAGTCATTTGGGTAATGGCTTTCAAGATTGCCTTTGTTTTTACAGAGATATTTTTTATATGTAAATATTGAGACAATTTCCATAATGTGCCCTTTTTATTCATCATGGAATAATTGATGCATCTTTATTGCTGTGTAAACTTTGGTCTTTGAATGACTGTGTATATAGTTATCATCCCTGTTTTCTTTATTATTATTGCAGTAGTATCTATTATTAACGTGTGTTGTAAAACATTTATGTGTATTATGTTAACATGGAAAGATACCCGAGAAGCGATTAATCTGAATTATTCCATTTTTTTCCCCTAATTGATGGCGGTGTAAAGCTTTAGTGTTATTGGACACCAGTTTTAAAAGGGGATCTCAGTGGTGGGAATTACTGATTGCTGGATTAACAGCAGCAGGTTTTGAGTTTTCGGCCAGAGCCTCAGAAGTTTCCCCTGCGACTATCTCACTCATAATACGCATCATTGGGTAACCAACGACCTCTCCGTGTGTCTCAGGCCTGGAACTCCCCTTCATGATGATGCCACACCCCCTGATCCCAGTCAGTCTGCCCCCAGCCTCTGTCACCATGGCGATGAGCCAGATGAACCACCTCAGCACCATTGCCAACATGGCGGCCGCAGCACAGGGCCAGAGCCTGCCCTCCAGAATGGTCACCTCTGTTATAAAGGTAAATTTATAAACTGAAAGCAGCAGCTGTCAGAAGACTAGATGGTTGAAACTCCTTCTGCATGATGTGATGTGTCAGTCTACTTTGGATATTTATTTTGGGGGTGTGTGTTTCTGTTGCTGCTGGGGTTTCAGGAACGTGTGCCGGACAGTCCCTCCCCTGCTCCCTCCTTAGAAGACAACAGGAGGCCGGGCAGTCACCCATCGTCCCACCGCAGCAGCAGTGTGTCCAGCTCCCCAGCCCACACAGAAAGCTCCTCAGACAGGATACGTACGTCTCTTTATGAGAGAACACACATAAATGGTGAAGAAAAAAGGCCAGATGCTCTGTGAAGACTGTTGTTGTTTTGTCTAATTCACAAAGACGGAGCAGAGATTCGTCTTCTTAGTAACGTCCCCAAAAGTCACTCTTGTTTCGTCTTCCTCCCTCTGCAGCGGCACACCACAATGGCCTGTCCATGAACCAAGCCCTGCTAGGCCTGTCCCCCAACATCCCGCCTGGGCCTAAAGAGGGAGACCTGGCCCACGACATGAGCCATGAAGCAAAGAGGATGCACACCGACAAAGGTGAGTCATATCAGTGAAAAAAAAGTTTGATGTCAGTAGTATACACTGTATGCCAACAAGGATTTTCAGAAACAGAAAAATTACTGTGATGCTATTATTTCTTTGTTCAACTCACAGTCTCTCCTCAGACTACATTTGAAGTTAAGGACTGTATTTAAGCTTTGATAACTATTTATTTAATGTTCGCAGTGAATGAAAATGACAGATGATATGAGAAACAAGTGACTGAATAAAACTAGTGCTCTACTGGAACAAGGAATCCACTTTCTGTGCATACTTTCTGTATGTGTCACCAAAGGCAGAACTGAGAGTGTTGCTAGTCTGTAATTTAAGTACAAGATCACTGGAATATACCAGTTAGCCTCACTCTCTAACATTAAGTTTCCATGTTTGATATGTTTCAAATGATATGTGTTTTAACAAACCAAAGAATTAATATGCAGACGTAACCTGTATTACTGTTGATATATATGGATGCGTATAAATGTTGAATGTTGAGAGAAGCTGCACACATTTTTGCTCCACAGAAACCTGCTGCCCTTATATGACAAATACTATGATGGCATTTAATGACAACCTCATACAATGAAAATATGTACGTTAAGTGTGTTTTTCTTGGCTGTTTTTCCTTTAAAAAAAGTTGTTTTTTAATTTTGAAAGACAATAATTATAATATCAACTATAATTATCAGCTAATTTTCATAAGAAATAAAGAAAAAAATAGATAAAAAAGAAAAATTGTGGTGAAGTGTAAAAGAGCCGCTCCGAGTTCTCATAAGTAATTATTAAAGCATTAAAATAGTGCGACCGCTGAATGTAAGCACAAGAAATAGGTTTTTATACAATAATATTTTCACACAGGTTTTTCATTATTGATTTTTCAAACTCTGAATTTTACACATTTTTAATATACCAAATTAACACTGGTATTTATACATTCATAATGGAAACAATGAGCTCTTTGGAGAGAGCAGTAGATTTGCTCACTTGTATCATTTCCTTTCATCCCCATTAACTCTGAACTTGGAGGGCAAAATATTCAAAATGTCATGAGTAAATGTTTTTATTATTAATTGCATCATTTCATTAGAATTTCGCAGTGCTTGTAGAAAAGAAAAAAGAAAAGGAAAAAGATAAAAATCTACTAAGCGTGGTGGATTAAATACAAAATGAAGCAAATAATAGATTTTAGTATTCTCTGTTGGTTTAGAGCAGAGCACGGCGGGCTGTTATGTGCTGTACTGTGCTGTGCTGGGTGATACAGGGTGGGGTGAGGCTGATAATGATATTAAAACCACTATGGAAATCATTGGGCTGTATGTTCCCTGTTGGCTAGGCTGACGTGAAGATCAGTGTTAGACCTTCACTCACAGGGTGTGAAGCAGTGAATAGTAATAATTAGCAGGATCATGAGCTGAATTTATGGGTCACAAACTGTTTAACTGTCTATGCATGTGTGCGAGCATGCGTGTGTGTCTGTGTGTGTGTGACAAAGAGAGAGTCGGGCAAACAGAGCAACACAAACAGAGAAAAGAGGGTGGTTTAACCAAGTATCCGCACACTAAATCAACTAAATGTTTTCTCAGTAGCAGAAATCTTGCTTCTTAACTGAAGTGCCTCCTCCATACTCAGATAATCAACACAAATGGACTGTAATTTCTTTGCAATATTAGAGGAGAAAGCAAATGACCCAGCAATCCACACCAATTCTAGCTAGTTGACCCACACACATCTACCGGCAAACACGAGCTGTATTATCTTTGAGATTGTCAATTCCTAATATGTCACTGGACTTGATTAGGATTCTGAGCTCTCCAGTGTGTGCACCAGAGGTCTCGGGCTGTGGAAAACATTTTTATAAAATAACCCATTAATGCAGAGGAGTGCAACTAAATTAGTTACCAATTTGCTGAGCATGAATTAATGAAGAGAGCTTCTCCCGGCTCCCACAGTTGTAATTTTCATAATAACCCCAGACCTTTATTTGGCAGGTTGTTTAGTTTTTTCGTTTGAAGGTTTTCATTAGTCTAATGAGGACTGTGCAAGGGCGAGCAGTCAGCACAATTTACATGAGGAAGCTATCATAATAAATGAGGCAATTTGAATAACATGCACAGGTTTATGCAGCGAGATAAGAGAGATTGTAGCAGCCAGATTCAGAGGTAACCAATACATTAGAACCAACTAATAACCAAAGTAATTCCAATAAAAGCTTTAAATGAAGGGAATAAAATTAATGATAGATATATTGAACTGTAATGATATGATACATGATGCATTAGATTAATAAAATAAATGTGTTCCATTGTTAAAGAGGGGAGAGGCCTCACCATCCGGAGCTTTGTTTATGGTGAGCTTTTTAATTAGGCTTGTTCATCGCATCAGTTTGTTTAGATAAATGAGATAACATTCCTATGGTTTAATGATATCTCTCCACTTGTTTGATCTTTATGATCCTGGCAGAGCATTAAATTAATCTCTTGCAATGCACTCTTAGAAGAGAGCGCAGTGGGCGCAGTGGAAGGATGCAGTGCCCCGGCTCATATGGAGGCTATTTAAATAGCCAGACACCTCAGAGACAGCCAGTATAATGTCACATCACTCATATCCTATGAACATGTCTCATCTTTTTCGTGTCATCTCTGCTGATGAAGGACAAAGGCTGTTTGTTGTTGTCTAAAAAAGACTGTTTCCAAAGTTGTGTCACCCAGTGCAGAGTAACCAGATGGTTACTCCTTTTTTTTGCGGGCTGTTGTTTGAACTTGATTATTTTTTGTCCAAATTTTGCCAGAGAAAAGAAGGGGAGATTAGATGATGTGTGAGAAAAAAGGCTGGTAGAAAGCTAAGTGTTATCTCACATGTGACTAATTGAATTGCTTCAAACAGAAAGTCTGTGGCGATAGCTTCCGACAAGCCTCTGTTTCGTGAAACAGCAGGTAGCTGACAAACAAGGGGAAATTTGAAAGGTACGGAAGCCTTTGGCTGTAAACTCACTTTGGACATCAAACACTTGACATCATTTTATTTCCTTGGGGAAAAAGGTGTTTGAAACGCAAGCCATATGTATGTACGTACGAGTATAAGAGTTTTCTGTAAATACCATGTGGCAGTTTAAGCATTTTGCCAACAACAAATTTCACCACTTTACCTCAGCCCTCCCACTGCAGTTAAACATGCCACATCTCTTTTACGCTGAGCTAAAATGCCTGACAGGAGAGTCGGAGGCAACTACAGTATGTAAACTGATTCTGTAAAGCATATTTTAAAAGTGGGTGATTCACTGGTAATATGATATTGGCACTTCCCAACGTTATATATCCGTGTTGACACAACAGGAGATGCACTCATAATGTCCTCCCCAGCACAAATGGATGCTTGTGGTGTATTATGTCACCTAGAGGTGCACGCTTTCATATTTGCCATCAACTGGGCAGTCTTTGATGCGGCGAGCACCCGTGTGACCACAATGGGCCGAGCTGATTTGCCACGCCTTTTCTTTGTCAGGATGCTGCCTCGATGTCCAGTTGATGTGCTTAGGGCTGGTGCTCTGTGCACCGTCTGCAGTCCCAGTTTACTGCCTGAATGATGAAGTGGAGCAGGTACAAGTGTCACACTCTATTACATACAGCTGCTTTGGGCAAGGACCTGTGGACGCTGATGGGCTCATGGAGAGAGGGGAGACACAGTTTAAAAAAAAAAAGATGAAAAAGACAAAAAAGTGATTTCGAGCCTTTGTAGTCTTTGTGCTGCTGCTTCTTTGCATAAGCATTTGCAATGATAAAAAGGAAGTTAGGGGACTTTGGGTCAGGTAAAAGTTTGGGCGTCAGTTTTGTGCTCTTTTTGCGGTGTAAATATTTCACTGACATTGATGGTATCTCCAGTACAGTATCATTAAAAGTTCGATATGCTCAGTGTAAGCTCCTTCTCTTCATCTTTCTGACTTTAATGCATAGTGTTTTGTTCAGTCCTCCCGGTGTCCTTGGCGTTGCAAGCTTCAAACACATGCTGACTACCTGACTTTCCCTAAGTCAGGAGGCAAGATCATTAGCCATCACAACCCTGAAATGTGACTTGGCAGACAATAATGCTTTATGATCAAACAACTTGTCAGTGCGTCCTGTTGAAATGAAAGAGTGCAAAAAAATAATTCAATAGAGGATCAATCAAATTTCCCCAGCCCATGTGAGAGAGATTGCTGATGGTGCAGAGAGGGGCTATTCCTCGAGGACATGGGAGTTCATTTGGATATTTGTTCTCCCCCTCATGAATGTTCCATTGCGTGACACCATCTCCTGCTAATCACATTTCACTGAAAAGGGGGGATGCTTTTAGGGACGTTGAAAAGAGAGAGGTTCTTTTTAATCTTTGAAATGCCTCAAAAGTGACAGAATGCTTTCTCCTGCCAAGACGTGAGCCTCGGATGGGGAGATAAATATGCTGTGGTCAGCTAAGTGTATCTAGTGAGCAGAGAGGCAAATTTAATAATGCATTATCATTCACTGGCGAAGGTGAAATCTCCCTGTCCATCAGAAGGCTGAGGCCTGTTTCATGTTACCCTTCACTGCAAATGAACAAGTGCTTTACTCAGCCATACCAGAGATGCACAGTAGGCACCGGTGCTCGACTATATATGCTGCCCCGGACTGTCAGGAAAACAGGTCTGTAATCAAAGCAATCATCTATCGGTCTTGACTGGAGACATTAATGATCACAGTCCTTACTCCTGATAAAACTGTTTTGAACAATAACCATCTCTTTTTTTTTTCTTTCTTCTTTTTTTTTTTTTCTTCCTCTCAGAACACAAGGTGCGTTTTACATATCTGAGCATCTGCTATTATGCAGATCATGGGAACATATTTACCCCAATGCCCTTGGACAACAGCATTAAACAATTATGAAGATTATGTACAATGCGGAAAAATTTGTGATTCAAAACAATTCGTATCTTGGTAGCGGCAACTGTTGCAGACAGATAAGGTTGACCCTGAATATGTATTTCTGTACTTTTGGAGACATTCGGGGAGGTTGTTTGTATAATTTAATATTTACATGTAAACAGTAATTAAGTGATGCTACCAACATGCCAGGGCCAGGCTCTGCCAAGGTAAACACCAGCCCTAGTAGTTTGCCACAGTCCATCATGTTTACAGACTTGCGGAGCCGAGTGCTGTTTGTGTGCTCTTCCTTGGCAAAGCCCATAAAACACAACCAATTGGATGCCGAGCGTTGAACACAGTCACTCTTATCGTCTGGCAGTCTACTCGCTGACTTGAGGACATTGTGAGTCAAACCTTTAAATTTTCACTCTGCGATAATTACGCTGCTATACTTGAGCTTTTATATCCTTTCACTGAGAAAGTAAATCATTCCTAATAAAGAGAGGAAGAATGGGGGGCGGAGGGAAAAGTGCTTGAGGACTAATTCTCTTCACTCCCTCCCTCTCTGCTCTCTATTCTGCTTTTTGAAAGCCTTTCTCTGAGTATTCCAGTCACCTTGACTTTGCAGCTGCAGCCTTATAGTCTGTTGCTTATCCTGCCTAACCCCAGCCTGTCAATTAGGTGTTTAAAAATTAATCTCTTTAACTGGAAATACCATGCCAGCTTTCTTCCGTCTGTAAATGAAGTGTTATTAATTCACACAGCGCAAAGCCAGTGTTATGAATAATGTTATCAAAACAGATTTCCACACGTTTAACACGTTGCTCCTATTAAAACCCCTTAAGTATTTTTATAACTGTGAAACCAGGACTACTAATGGATTTGCATCCATTTTTGAGCTTCTACACCAGGCAGCCACGGAGCAAGTGCTCCTAAGCCAGGCCTTTTAAAGTTTACATTTCCCATTTCCTCTTTTGTTCTTTCATCTTCATTTAAAAGCAGCTCAGTATATCCAGTCTGGATTAGCGCCAGCCGTCGTCGACGCTCGTTCGGCAGCAAAGCAACAGAACGGCATCGCCTCTCCCTGTAGGATTGCAATGCCAGGCAATGACACCAATGTGTCTCCCTGCCCCCCCCCTCCACCCTCCCCTCCCCACTCCCAAACACAGCAAAGCCCTGATCTAGCAGCAGGCTATCTGGCCAACCACACCAAGCTAATACTTGTTCCATTAAAACCTGGTGATTACGGGGGATTTCCTCTCTGTTTGTTTGTTTGAATGCTTAATTATCAATATGTAATTGGCATGTGTATTGTGATGTTGGGTGCATATTCGGTGGCATATTTTACTGCAATGCACATTGCTATCGGGCAGAAACAGGACTCCCCAGTCACTGTCTAAGTTAAGCTGCATGAGAACTTGCTCTAATGAATTAATAAATGCTAAACAAAGGAGAACTAAACAAAGAGTGAGAAATAAATGGCTTGATGATTAGTGGGTCAGAGAGATTAGTGGGGTATACAGTACAAATGATCCCCTTCTGAAATAGGAATGATTCCGGCAAAATACCCAATCAATAGTTTAGGCCAATTTAATCTCTGGGATTCTTCTGTCAATAAATGGACCCGGTCACCTCAGGTCAATATGCAGAGACAATCTAAACACCTTCAAAGGGCCTCACTATAATGTCCTTCTTCCAGTATTATCTTCTTGACAGTTTGGGCTCATGGTCAATAGGTGAATTACAGAAATCTATTCAAGCCCGGCCGGCTGTCATTGTCTTTTCTGAGCCACAAGTTTATTTTTGCCCCTCCAACCATAGCCTGCTCCTCCTGTTCTGACTGAAGACTAAGGTCGTGGATTTAGCACCGCCGTCTCTAACCTTTAATCACCTTGCCCGGCTCCGTTCCGGCCGTTCTAACTGTGATCGTCTCTCTACAAAATGCCATTTTGTCTCCACTAGTGTTCGCTTTAAGAGCTCATTTGAAGGTGCGCGCTGGCAGAAACAAAAGTCCTGTATGCTTTTATGCAGTCATCACAGTCAGCCAAGCCTGTAATCCTCAGAGGTCCGATAATGACATAGCCCCTGCATTTATTACATGGAGGAGAGGAGAGAGGGAAAACGCTGACTTTGAACAAATGAACACTCTGACCTTTATGCAATAAATATGACATGGGCCGCATAAAAAGACAAGATATCTTCCTCCTGAATGGAAGTCAACACGGATTCTGCTCCCTTGCCTCTTGCTCTCTCCGTTTCCATTTCTCTTCCCCTCTCTCTCTTGCTGTTTTTTTCCCTCTCTCCCTCTTTTTCCAGCTAACAGTTAAACAAATGATGAAATTGATTTTAATTGTTTTGCGCCATAATATTGTAATCTATGCTCCAAAAGCGCAATTTGTAGTTCATAATTTTCTCTGCTGTGGTGGAGTCACACATAATGCACACTGCAGAATATTATGGACAATCATCTGTCACTATTCTCATCTTCATGCATGATTAGATTCTTAAATTTAATCATTGGCGAATGTTTTCTCAGCAATGAAAGCAATAAAAAAAATGTTCTTTATCCATGCCCGGAAAAGGCAGTTTTAACAGAGAGAATCAACCTTTCACTGTGTCTTTTGTAATCTCAGTGTGATCCCAATTGAGCATCGCGATTGTCTTCCTTTGTCACCTCAGACCGCCTCTCTGACAGTAAAGGATTTATGGTTATTTCCTCCATGCAGCCTGTCCATCTGTGGCTCTATCTTCATATGGCCTTGAGAATACGATTCAATTTATTAAGGCAAAGCAATGGACTCATTACTTTAAAAAGGTGGCAAGAGAGAGAGTGCGAGAGAGGGAGAAGTGACACACTGAATTGGTTATTAATGGAAAGGCACAGCCATAGGGCAGTTGAAATTTAATGATATCCTACAAGAAAATATGAGGGTGTCACTCTCCAAAAAGTCATGCTAAATGTCAACATTTTAAGGTCCCGACGCTAATTTTATGCCTGTGCACAGTAATGTTTTGGAGAGCATTTAGGAAACACGGCCCAGTGGCCAGCCTGATTATCCCGCTCACCTTCTCTCCTCTCTCCAAATGGGTTTGTGCAGCAAGCGATTTCATCTCTAAGTGAAGGGAACATTAGGGAGGGGAGAAAGAGAGAGCGATAGAGGAAAACACGCGGTTTGATTTTCATGCTGTGATAAGAGAGTGGGAGCCAAATGTTACCTGTTAATCTAGCCCAAACCGACCGGGGCTCTTGACTTTGTCCCCCAGCAGGGATGGGGCAAACACTCATTTTCCTCTCTCCGTGATGAAAAGGAAATTAGCTTAAATGTGATGAGGGCACATTAGTGTGTGTGCTGTGCGTGTGTGTAATGAGTGTGTATGTGTTTGGGGTTTTTTTGTTTGCATCCATCTGCACGTGAGTGTGTGTGTTTTGTCTTTCTTCACAGTGTACACAGTACATTACACACACATATGCACAACATATGCAAGTGATAGTCATTCTAAAGGAATCTGTCTTGTATGGATCATCACACACATTCTCACAGTATGTCCTGCAGGTTCTTACTTACTTTAAGAAAAGTGTGCCTGCACTCGAATCCAACCCTCCAGTAGTTGGATTATTTACTATCATGTACACATTTTCTGTCCAGATGCTATGAATTATTTTCAGTCTGTTGTTAACACTTGGATAAGTGTTTATACTAAAGCAGTGTGCAGAGATTGCTATTTAAAAACAAAAAATATATATTTATTGCTATTAAAATAAGCCCATAACATACTATAGTACCTGTTTAAAGCTATCATGGAGGTGATGCCGAATTTATTTTGCCTGAAAGGCCCTCTAGAGTGCAGACATCATTTGCAAGATAAGCTGGGCTCATGTTTTTTTAAAGTGCTCAAATTGCATGCAGCTACTTTTCTGCCCAGCTCTGCATCACCGCATGTGTACCAGAAGACAGATATTTCCCTTGACAAGATTTTCCAAATCCAGCGCTTTAAGTGCAGGTGGAATAATGCTGTGTTAGCTGCTAATGGCTGTCCGAGAGGTCATAACTACTCCATTTGAAGGAGGCTGGTTTCTCCGCAACCCTGGCAGGTCAAATCAAATGTAATTGTGCAGTGAAAAGCAGTGCCTTGCTTTGTGTTGGCTGTGCTGACAACCTCCAGGTTTAGCATTCAGTTCTCCTGCTGGGAGGAACACAGGTTTGCAAGGACAAAGGCTTCACCTGTCAATATATCACACTGACTGGCCAGCCAAATGTACCTCTTACTCTCCCTCTCTCTTTTCCCCTCTCTCTCCTATCTCTCTTCCTCTCTGTCAGTCTTTCATTCTCTGCACACCAATTCTATCCCTCCCTCCTCTTCCTCAGACTCTGCCTCACCTATCTATCCATCCATCCGTCTTCTGTCTTCAGCCATCTATCTCTCGTTCCTGGCATCCCTCTCGTCCTCTTTCTCTCCCTCTCTCTTTGTGTGTCTTTCTGTATCTTCCTCTCCTCCCGCTCACACTGCCTTCATGTGAGGACTCAGCTGAAATGTCCTGAGGGACCCAGTTTCAAACACAGGAACCAGAAACATATGGCACATTTTCAACTCCCAAGGTCAATTACAGCTATTTATCCAGAGATTGCAGCTAAATTTCCCAAGGTTTCTTCTAGATTTACCACAGATTGCAATGTGTGTCTGTCACATTTTAAATCAGGCCAGTTTGCTCTGCTTCTCTCCACTCCCCGTGACTTTCCATCAAGTATTTCAAAGGCTTTCAAGTGGGTTTTAGACATGTTTTATCTCTGGTTATCATATGCCCCATCTTTTTTGCCTCAGCTTTGCTAGGTCCAAGTGCCGCTCGCAACACAAATCTAATAACATGTAAATTGGAGATAAGCCCAGATCCCTCCAAGTGATATTTTTTACATTCATAGTTTGTCAAGTCAATTCCTGGGCCCCTGTTTTAGCAGCACAACACATGAGGAGTGAGAAAATTAACTGGATAGGTGATTCATCATTGCTAGCACACTGTCAAGGACTCCCTCTGCAGCTATTGAGAGCAGGGTGGAGGAGGAGGACGGAGGGGGGGGGGGGGCGTTGTTTTAAATTATGGCATTTCATTCAGAATGCATTGTATTTACAGCGTCCCATTTTTATTTGTGGCTCCTATTATCCGCCGAAACAGTTGTGCATGAAATGTTATTTGTGACAGGGGTGACCTGCGAGTGTTTTTCCACACAGTATTTCATAGTCGGGGGGCCTTAACTGTACCTTTACCGTACGGTAAGCACAAGAGGCTGTCACAGCTGCTGTTGGCAGCCTTGCTAGTGGAGAAATATCACCTGGAAACAGAGTACTCCATTCCACCGGCCCCCATCACTCCAACGCCTGTCGCTGTAATTAAGTTGAAGTCAATGATTCTGGAGCGATGGTGAGAAATAAACATGCAAACACATGCCAGCATTTGCAGCCAGGCACTGAGAAAAAGAGGGGGGGGGTGGGGGGGTTGTTGGAGGGGCAATAACATTAGAAGCACAGAGACCACAGATCTAGATCGTGTTAGCTGGAATTTACATTTGAGCTTCATTAAGCCACTTTTAGTTATATTGATTAAATTAGTCACTTATTAGCTTCCCATTTCCTTTTTTTGAAAATGCCTGTATTTATGCATAGCTCCTGGTGGAAATGTTATCTGACAAGGGGTGCTGTACGGTAGTTGGAGTCTGTCGAACAAAACACGCTGTTTGCTTTTCCCAGAGCATGACAGGTTGTTTCCCCTGCAACAAAGCCATCAAATATTCTGTGTGATCCAACATTGTGTTGGAGGGGAGGCCTGCTGAGTGGGAAGCCGGAGTTTGTTAAAGCAATGATTTATGATTAATGCCAACACTAAATAAGGGACAAAGTGCCTACAGTACAAATCAATTACAAAGCTACAACAGCAGACCTTTCCCCGAGGTCTACTAACGTCTCTAGTTGTTATGGTGATTTTATTGGAGGTGGGTGATGCATGCATATAATACATGCAATACATCTATATCAACCTAAGCTGGAGCCAACTGTAATGCTTTTGATCTCTGATTAGTTATTTTATTGAGATAAAATGGGACTTTCATGCTGTGCCACTGTATAAGGAGAGTGCATTTTATACCTCCACCCAGACGCCCACCTCAAAATGCAGACAGGACTGCACCAAACAAAACAAATTACCACAGGAGTGGCTTCTTAAAAGTAGGCAATTCATTATTTTTATGAAGTCAAATTATAAACAAATTTTAATCCATTAGGCAACCATCCATTCTAATTAATCAACAGGAGTGAACTCCATCTGAAAGAGGAGAAAGGTTGTTTACTCTCTCCACGGACCAGCGGTGCATATTTCACCATCTTCCCCTCTCAGAGAAAAAATGTTCTTCAAATTACAAACCTAAACTGTGAATCCTAACACTCGACTTTTGGCGCTGAGATGTTTCCAGGGCATTTGCAGATGCTTGAAATAATCTCCAATGTTTTTGCTCAATCTGCTCTGAGGATGGGTGAAATAAATACTTTAAACTAATTAATGTAAGACCAGCTGTTCCCAGCACTTGGCTAACGCTGGTGAATATTGATGGGAGGGAGAGGCAGGGCTGTTCAGCTCCACTCGCTGTTTGTACAAGATTCAGCCTGCGACATAAACAGATATGAATACTGGATGAGAGCAGAGAGGTGCTGTGCACAACACAGCCAGGGTTCCACATTACAAATAAAAGTTTTTCCCCCTTTCATTAAATTAACAATTAAACAGCTGATAGTGCAGACTTCCTGCAGAGACCTTTTTACACTGGATGTGTTTAATAAACTGTCTCTCTGCAAGATGGTAGCACTTAGAAATTTTTGGCGAGATAAAAGCTCACTGGACAAAAACATGTGTCAGATCTGATGGGGCAACAAACGGCAGCGTCATACTGTTTTAGTTTGACCAGGCTGTATCTGTGTCTGCCGGTTTTTCCTCCTGCTCTCTCTCCCTCCCTCCTCTGCTCCTCTTTCCTCCTCTGAGGCCTGGTGGAGAGGCTGGACAGCAGATGGCAGGGCCCTACCCCTCTGCTGGTGATGAATGGAGGATGATGTCATCTTAGGTTTGACAGGCACCCGTGCGTGCATACACAAAGGAAGCCCGAGCCTCTGGGGTCGACCGCGGGCCTGCTTCTGATTTTGGAGCCCACATGACATCTCTTAAATGGGGGAAGCTGGATTTATGTCATGGTTGATATTGTTTAACCTCACACCCGGGCCTTGAGAAGAAGCAATACAAAGGAATCTCCAAGGGACGAGTCAGTCCACTATATTTCTGAGTAAGAAGGGAGAGCTGGGATTGGCTGCTGGAGATTAATACAGGCCCAGTCACCGCAACTGGTCAATTCAAGTCAGGATCAATATGTGTCCGCATCGGCAAAAACTACTCAAATATTCTGCCACTTAGCGTGTTTTCAAGTTTCACAAAGTAATAGTATTCTATTAATGATTTATCAATTTTCAATGTCATTATTATTTTCTTTTCAGAAGACAACTCAATGTGCACCCCAACAGCAAGAGACAGCTATGAGAGGTTGTCATTGGCTGGACAGGCCCTGCCTCCTGGCTTCCCCTCACCATTTCTCTTCCCAGATGGCTTGTCGTCAATAGAGACTCTCCTCACCAACATACAGGTACTGTCCACTGACAGGAGTTGTGTCTTCATAACAAGACAAAGTGAGCAGATTTTGATACAACTCGCAAAAAAGCACACTGTTTAGCAGTATCTTTGACGTCTTTGGATGGTTTGTACAGTAAAGGATTTCTGTGCTGTACCTTTAACCTTATTTAACCAGGTCCCCATCTTGTCAGCCACAAAGAAATCTGTAAAAAAAAAAATCACAAACATTGATTGTTACAAATTTAATGGTTGGGGCATATTGAAATTATTTTGAGGCCAAAAATGCCAAAAAATTTTTATATAAAAAAGAGACAATACCAGTGCAGCCTGTGTCCCTTTGTTGTAATTACCATTTGAGGGCGCCACAGTGGAACGTCTATACAAAGTTTCTTTTAAAATTATGTTGTTGAAGCCTTTCAGAGCAGTATCTTTTTGAGAAAAATGTTGCTGTTGGCCTTTGTTCAAACAGCTTAAAACATGTTTCCAATCAGCAGGAAGTCATGTGACTTTCCTGCATTAAGTAAGAGTGTTGAGGTCAGGTTGCATAACTGGGCATACAGACTTTTGACTTTGACAATATATTCTTGTGTACATCCTGTCTCCTATGAACAGACAACATTGTTTTTCTTTAACCATGATGGTGAACTTTCCATTAATGTAACTGTCACTGCAATCTTTTCCAAACATTACCCAAGAGGGGCATGGAAGTTCATTTTAGACCTTGGAAACAAAAATATCTTAACTCAAGGTCCATTAACTAGCCTTTCCAAAGCATTCAACTGCTGTTGTCCTTGACAACTGAGCAAACTGAAATTCACTAGCAAACAACCTTTTTTTTTTTGATTGAGGACTAAATCAGTAAAAGTACTCTATAGAGAACCTGTTTGTATTGAAAGAGAAAACTCAACAGACATTTTTACAGCCAGCGATTTGATTTTAATTACATCCAAATTCTTTGCTTACTCTTTTATGTTCTTTCACCAGATATATAAGCTGAATGACTCCGTCTAGTGATGATGTGTAACAATCCCATAGATTCTCCGTAACTATAGGCTTTTCATGCTAAATCGTGTCAGTTAAAAGTCAGTTCATAAAGCAGACTCTCTGCAAGAGCTCATTGTTAGTCAAAAGCACGGACATCATCCAGATCCTCCTTCCAGTGTACTTGAATATGAACGTTAGGACTACAGATACACCCGTGTGTAAATCTGCACACCTTAACAATACCAATCTACTCAGAGTGCCATTTAGGCTTCAGCTCAAACAACCTCCGTCAGAAAGATGAATGTATTTGCCCACTGTCTGTGTGTAATGATGTGTGTACACTGCTGCCCTTCTCATTGCACTTGTACCGTTGGCATCAGAGTCCTGCTTCTCCTTTGGCTCGGCGTGGTAATTAGAAAGCCACAAGTAAACCCGTCGCAAGCTCCCGACACTCCACTAAGTCATCTTTGATAATGATCCTCACGTTGAATATTTATATACAAATCAACAAAATGAAACCAAGCAGAAAATTAAGATAAAGCAACTTAGGATAAATTGGGGTCAGAAGAATCAACAATTAGTAAGATATAGCCCAGTGCATTTGATATAATTGCATGTGGATGGGGAATAATTGCAGCACTGTACAGCTTTAAAGGGAGAACGCAGCGTCTTTTCAATTGAGGACTGCCAGCAGTACATTTGGAATGGCAGTAATGTAACTGATACATGATGAGATACTTGTCATTCATATCATTCATTCCTGCTGTGAGGAGCTCGAAAATGTTCCACAGAGACTAATCCTGTGTATTTATACCAATCCAGTTGCAGTTGTCAGCTGTGAAGTTAAATGTGAAGGTGGAAGGGAAGCATAGATAGAAACATCTACTTAACAGACAGGAGCTCTGACCAAGAGGCCAGCTTAACCTTGTGACAGCGCTCCTCTCTGGTTCAGTTCAGATATGTTTTAAGTGTTACGTCTGTCTACGCCTGTATTTCACAGCTTTGACCAAAAGAGGTCAGACATGCCCAGCGCTCTCTTGCGTCAGCTATCATTATTATTCAATAATTGAAAAAATATATCTATATTAATACAAAAACCCTGCTCGATCCACGTTTCATGTTCCTAGATCTTGTGGGAGCCGCGGAGCAGCCAGAAGATAATGACATCTTCACAGATAAAAAGGACCAGCAAAGGTGGTAATACGCCTGAAAGGAATCGTGTAGCAGCAGTCAGTCCCTGGCCCTGTGTTCTGCCTCACTACTGTGGGCAGCACAAAGAACTGCTGTGACATACTTTCAGTGTGGTTCGCTGTCACTTCACCTCGGAGCTCTTAAATAGCCCACATCACTCTCCTTTCTCCCCGCTCCCCGCTCTCCCTTTTTTTTTGTCTGCATATCTCTCTGTGTGTATATACTCACCTCTGTTTGTGTGTGTAAAAGTGCGCAGGGCCTGCTCAAAGTGGCAATTGACAACGCGCGGGCTCAGGAGAAGCAGGTGCAGCTGGAGAAGACGGAGCTGAAGATGGAGCTGTTCAGAGAGAGGGAGCTCAGGGAGACTCTGGAGAAGCAGCTCGCCATGGAGCAGAAGAACAGAGGTACCGCCTTGACGACTACCTGGCACTGAATCCTCCCTGTCAGCCGCATGTGTGTGTGTGTGTGTGTGTGTGTGTGGGCATGTGTAAATGTGTGTGTTTTCGCGTCGCATCAGACTTCACAGGCCTGTGCTCGTGTAGACGTGAGAGCCCCTGACTGTTCTGCATGTATGTTTCTTAGTGAAGCACCGACATATAGCTGAGCGTTCCTTTGGTTACAGCGCTCTGCTTAGCAGCCGTTTTCCTGCTCCCAGTCAGTTATTGTAATTGGTAATACACATTAACTTAGAGAAATTCACTCTCAGTCTCATGTTAAATGCATCAGCTTCATATGCTAACTGTGTCGTTTATGTTTAATGAGAGAAATTCATGAAAAATATCCCAATAAATTTTTCAATTTGCTTTAATTCCCCCTAGCGGTTTGTTAAGTCGCAGTCTGTATTTTTTTTTATTAAGGAAGATCTTTATATATTATAAAATATTTAGGTTTAATTGATTTTTTCTTTTTCTATTAGAGTATACAACACTCTTCCTGCTAGAATACACAGCCACAATTATCAGATTTCACTCTAAAATTAGGCTCTACTAGTATGCCCCATGGCTCATTTACTGTCACTCTGCTCCCTCCCCGTCTCAGCAATCATTCAGAAGCGTCTGAAGAAGGAGAAGAAGGCCAAGAGGAAACTCCAGGAAGCTCTGGAGTACGAGTCCAAGAGGAGAGAGCAGGCTGAGCAGACTCTGAAGCAGCCCTCGCCCTCCGACAGCATGCGCTCGATTAACGGTCAGACGCTCCACAGTGAGACATTATTTTATAAAAGTACTAATACAATAACACATCTTTACAGTATCTTATCGTGAGCTTCACATTTATTAGCAGCAACAAATATTTTTATTGATCTGTTGATTATGTTCTTGATTCATTGTTCAGCATTTGAAATGAAATATTTCATTGCGGTTCTTCAAAGCCCAAGGTGACATGCCTCCAAAATGTTCAGTATTAATGATATAAAACAGAACAGCAGCAAGGCCTCACATTTAGAAGCTGGAAGTAGAGTAATGGGAATGTTTGCTGACCAAGTGACATATTATGTATAATTGTCAAAAACAGTTGCAGATGAATCAGCACCGCTCTGCACAGACTGCATACATACAGACATGTAAAGTCACAGTAGTCGTTGCGCAGAGTTTCGGTTTTGCCTACAAAACGCGATGAGCTCATAAAAACTGATTTACTGTCAGAGTTAAAACTAGCCAGTGTGTCAGAAAATGTCGTTTTAATATTCCAGTGAGCAGCGCAGATCTTTTTTGGACATAAAATCTGTCAAACCACATCTGAGAAGAGTTTTGTAACTTTTGACACTTTTAAAAACGTTACAGATGTGTTAGTAGGAAAAAAAGGGGGAAGAAAATGTTTGAATTTGGACACACACTTTCTATAGAAAATCATTCCAAAGTGTCAAACATTCGAAGATAATTTGTCCCACCTCGAGCCCGACTCATTTGGTATCACACATTCAGTGACACATTCAGGTGCGGAGATATGGCTGGAAGGCTTTAGCCTCTTGTTTTGAATGAACGATGCTGTGAAACTGGCATTGTGATAGGTGGATGTCAGGGATGTTTAACGGCGGTGATCCCTCTCTTCTCGCAGACTCTCTGACCCCTGAGATGGAGAGTGACCGCAGCAGTGGAAGAACAGATGCTGAAAGGACAATACAAGGTACAGGGGCTCAGATGAGACAATGGAAATCTCTCTCTCTTTCTCTGAGCTCTCACTCTTGCCCCTGCCCCCCCACACACACACACACACACACACACACCCTCCCAGATGAGACAATAAATCTCTCTCTCTCTCTGGACACACACTCTGAACAATGCCCAAATCATCTCTTTCTGTGTTTCTGTGCCTGCTGTTCACACACACATACAGCTTACCATCTGGGCCACACACACACACCCTCCCACCCCACACACAATCTGCACACACACACACACACTGCTTCAGTTTATGAACATTCAGTTTCTGTTTCTGTGCCTGCTGTTCAGGCATACAGCTTACCATCTGGGCCACAGCACTGGGTCAAGATCATTGGTTTTCTGCAGAAATAATATTGTTCTTTTACTTGACTTTTTAGCGGCTGTGATCTTTTCAGGAAACACATCTTTGTCTGAGCTAAACTGCGCAGAATACAGTAGATAAAACAGCGAAACGCTCGAGCTCCAAAGATCGCCGAGAAAGAATGAAAGAAGCGGTTTGTTTACAGCTCAGGAAGCATTAATGAGTCATAAAACCACAAAAAGCAGTGGAATCCCCCCTTTGATAGTAATAAACGGGGCAAATCAATCCATTTTATGAATAAGCCTTGTACATTTTTAATGGTTTGTTTGTTTGTTAGCCTTGGGGGTGCTGTATGTGTTTGGGGAAGGGCGCGCGAGTGATAACCTCTGTAGACTGTCTGCTATCTGTGTTTACCCAGATACAAGACACCTTGCAGAGGTTGAATATCCTCATTATTACTCGAACGTCTTCCTTTAATACGCCTCAGCTGCGTCTGCTCAGAACCGCCCTTATCAGTGGGAGAGGTCCCAATTTATCCAGGAAAATGCTCCATGTAATTTGCTGTGAAAAGTGGGAAAATATTCATCTTTGTTAGCCAGAATAAGTTGCCCCCCTCCCCCCCTTTTTTTTTTTTTTTAACTCTTTAATGTTTGATTAGTCCACTTGAACTGATATTTTGTGAAAGGGCAAAAAGAAAGAAAATGTACTGAGAGAAATGATGACTCCTCCTTAATTAAATGTCATTCAGTCACTGCAGGGATCTGAAACAGTTTGATGTCCAAAAAAAGGAAATCCATATGTCATCATTTAAATGCAAAGATAACTTCCTGATACAGCGTAATTATAGCCCTCTATTTCATACCAAATTAGTATATTTAGCCACTTTAATATCTTATATGAAGATCTTGCCCTTTTTGTAATGTAATTGTGTCAAATTAAATGCGTTGAAACTTTACACTCACACTGACAGCAGCCATTGTCCTGCTTAAACATATAGTCTACGTTGAAATAAAAGAAACGGGATGTGTTTCTTTTTTCCTCTCTAAATATTTTTTTTATCTCATCCCTGTGTGAAGCAGCATGATGCAGCCACAGAGCACATAATTTTTGCTTTCTCTCAATCACTCTGATCATTGCCTTGAAAAGTGGAATGAAGGAGGAAACTGAATAACAGGCTGCATTTTGTGTTTTTGTTCAATTAGAGAAGCATTTGTCTGCCACCCATGTCTCCTCTGCTCCACTCTGCGAGCCTCGCTGTATAATTAACCTCAAATGGCAAAAAATGATGTTGATAAATTACACAAGCAGAAGGGGAAAAAACAAGCCTATCACTTGCATGAAAGCCGAGAGAAATGTGTGGGTATATTCTGAACTCCAAACTAAGGGAGGCGAATGTGGTGAGAGAGAGAGAGAGAAAGAGAAGGAGAGAGAGGGGAAAAAAATAATGAGGGCATAATTTTAGAGAACTAATTATTTCTATTTGTCTTTTGTCACACTTCTCTAATTCTGCGATATTAACACAGTCTGTGTTTATTAATTGCTTTTACAGTGTTTTGAATCGGGTCCAAGAGGGAACGTGGCTCTTTTCACAGGCAGGCAAGCTACTGGGACTGTACCTCGCCAGTACTGCCTGGCAACGGTGCACATGCGAATATCTTCCCCCAGTATCTTCTCTGGTTCCCTGCCGCTTCCCACTCGATGTGTTCGGCAAGTTTACACGACCCTGTGCACAGAGATAAAGTTCTTTGTTGCAAGATTAAACATCAAAACAGTTAAAGTGAAATTAAAATTAAATGAATGAATGTCACTGAAGCAAAAAAGACTGTAATTAATGGATCCCTTAATTGTCTTCATAAAATATTTGCATGGGCATAATTTGCATAATTTACATGTATTAATTAATCTTTCAAAGGAATTTTATGCTGAGAGAAGCCAAAAATTCCCTTTGTTTTATTTAGCATCTAATGAAATATTTATTCTCTTTAATGAACTTTTCATCTTGATTTGAATATAAAAATACTAAAGTTTTAACATATTTTAATGAGACAGCCCCTCATAAAACAATGTGTCAAGACGTCACCCGTTTTTCTCGTCACGTATGTAAAGCAGATGTTTCAACATTTGCGCTAATATCGCGCCCCGATTTGAGAACGGATCTGAGCCAGTCAGATTCGCTTATCGGACCTCCTCACTCATTCCCCGTCTCCTAAGATAATTTTAGCTATTAGAAGTAAAACGCTGCAGCCTCCTCACCGCGACGCATTAAATGTCATCATTCGTCAAATAATCAAATCGTCCTCGGTTTCATTAACACCCCTGTAAACTGCTCCACCTGTGAAGACGGGCAGGCAGGTAGACAGACTGTGGGGTGAGCTGTGATGTTTCGCCTACTCCCATGTTGAAAGTGTGTGTGTGTGTGTAGTCAAATTGTGCATTGTGCCCCTCCCTCCCAGCACTTTCCTGCCCCCTCCTTGGCTGTCTGTTTCTTCGTAGCGCTGCATCAATGCTGTAATGACTTTTACACAGAACTCGGTGGTTGTTGCTTGAATAGAGGCAGCCAGAGTGCAATGCCTTTGAGACCTACGGCAGTGCTGGGTAATTAGCCTGTGTGTTTGTACACCCCCCGCGCCCCCATCACACGCATACTGTACACACACACGCACACACAACAAGCCTTTGTTGTCTCCTCTCTTCACGATACATAAAACACAGGCTAAAAACAGAGAGCAGGACTAATTGATGGAACATTGATAACATAGTGGCTGCTTTAAATTTAACTAAATTCTCAATGTTAAAAATATATCTTTTTAATTATTGAAAATAACCTGATGCTTAAAGTGTGACTCCCAGACCAGAGGCGGAAGCACTTTCAGACATTGTAACCAGGTGTATTCTCCATGTCTCGGTAGAACAGGAGTCAAGCGTTCATCTCTGATGTCCTGCGCGGCTTCTGTCATGTCCAACAACTTGCGCCGCTAAATGTCTTTGTGTGCATTTTCTCTTTAACATTGAATTATTTAGGCGTGCTGCCATGGAGAAGTGTGCTCCTTTTTAAAGGCATTACTGTAGCGTTCTCCGGCAGAGGAATTGTGAAGGTAATAAACGTCAAACACGCTCCTGAGCGGTGCCTAACAGATGCTTTTACCAGCTCAGCGCTGGAGCAGCGCTGCTCGCTCAGGCGAACACTCAGACAAGAGTGTTCGCTGGAAATGGACAAAGCTCGTTAGGTTGGAGGTGTCTGGAGATAACGTAGCAGAGGAATGTCTGCCGCTTTCAATAAACACTATTTCCATGCAGGAAATGTCACTTAGAAAGCGCTTTGCATCATGAGTGCAGTATTATATTCAAACAAGCGTATCAGTAGAGATGTCTTAAACACATGTGGCATACAGTTCCTGTGCTGCAAGTGTGGTTATCATAGCTGCTTTTACAGTGTGCGCTATGTTGGTGATAAAATATGCGTGTAACAGTGTGATTGCATTTGTGCATCCTGACTGATGTTCTGTATGTGATCTTAAATGCAAAGTATTTTGGTCGGTGGTGTGTTTTCTTTCTACCTGACACCAAATGACATCAGTATTTGTTGCAAGTAATAAAGTAAATGACTGTACAAGATATTTAATCTTATTTGTCACGGCTGCTAACTTAATCTCGCCCTTAAATCGCTCTCTGAATCCATAGTAACGCTGCTGAAACCGAGAGACTAGAGGGCAACATTTTGAAGTTAACGTTTCATCAACAATCACATCCTGAATAGTGCATTTGCGTCAGCAGGATGTTAGCTGTTGGCTAATCCTTGGCTCCTGTGTGTCCTCTGTTGCAGATGGAAGGCTGTTCCTGAAAACCACAGTGATGTACTGATAAGGCCACGAGGAGCTGGAGGAAACAAAAATTTCAGAAAAAAAAAAAGAAGAAAAAAAGAAAAGAAAACCCATGAAGATTCTCAAGAGCCCTTATCCAGGCTGATTTAGTAAGAGAAAGAAGTCAAGCTGCTTGTAGGAGTTCAGTGGAAATGCTGTGTTCACCCAAATGCTGGAGGAGGGTTGTGTCTGAATGTAGGAAAAGAAGTCTTTTTCTCGCAGAGGCCAACATCGAGTAGTTTGATAAAGCAGGTTTTGACGTAGCAGGTTGGCCAACGTGAAGGATAAACATATATATTGAGCACAGTAAAAATGTACCTGTGGTACACAGTTGGTAATAACTCATAAATTCTCAGCACTGAAGATTTTTATACTGTATCTCAGCCAGCGAGAAAAGCTTCGAAAAAGAAATTCGACTGAAGTTTTTTGTTTTTGTATTTCAAATTGAATTTTGAGAAGCGAAAAATGACACGTGGAGATGAACCTTGTGAAAAAAAAAAACAAAACAAAAACAAAATGTGAATCTATCCATGTGTTCATCAAAAGAGAAGACTGATGTTTGATTTTCATGTTTTCTAAATTAGATGACAATACAATCAAGTTTCCTTTTTACCATTTGTGTATATACAAGATCTGATGATAATGATAGGAAAACTCAATCTATGGGACCCCAGTGGATTGATAAGGTATGTGTATATAACGTTAAGAGGTATTGTGTATGCAGTAGAGCTATTAGGCAAACAATACCACCATTTATATAAACCTACAGTTTTGTTTTGTTCTATTTCTGAGCCATCATTCTTTCCTATAGCTGCCATTTTGGTGAGAAAGCATGCAGGCATGTAAATGTTTGTCCTGGAATTATGATATTTAATAAATCCTATATTGTGCTGAACAAATACTAGGGTTGACTCACTCAAGCCCAAGATGATTTTGAAAACATAATTATCAAACATTTCACTTTCAAAATGAAGACTTTTGCTGTCGATAGTACTGTAATCTTTGTAACAGAGGTAATATTTCTTGGAATTTACTGTACATTTTTGTCATGAGACACACTCAAAAATCAGCACCTCTCAAATGCTTTTTTTAAAAAAAAAGAAAAAAAAATATCCAGACTAACTCTGATCACGTGTCAGCTTGAGAGACAGTGGGTCATGACACAAAACGGAACTTTTCAAAACTGAACGCCATTTAATTACGTTGCTCAAATCCCTGTTGTACCTACGCAAACACACTTTTCTTGTGTTTCATGATATCCCGGTGAGAAAAAAAAAAGAATTGTCATAATAAGTTATAATTTTCCTGTTACTTTCCCTAAAGACTTTTGAATTTCGGCTGAAACACCTGTGTATATTCTCTAGACATAAGCTTATGTCAGTCCTTTAACTGCAAAAACAGTTTAGACCTTATGTGTTACAATCAGGAGGGGAGGAGGAGTGTCCCATGTTCACAATGTGTTTGTTCTTTTTGTTCTCAATGGAGTGTCTAGGTCTGTTGTCACTGATAACTTATATAGCTTCTCGAATCATCTCTTCATTGTACTTCAAATTCAAATAAAGTTAACATGTTGATGATAAAAAAAACAAAAAAACAAACAAACGTGTCACCCAACGTCTTGAGCTCACTTCTCTGTCGCACTTCTATTTGTCACACACTGACTCAACACGCCGTATCCAGCTTGATGCAGCGTAACACAAAAACACCGCCAGGTCATCGCCACAGAGACAGCCAAACACAACAGTTCAAGATGATCTGATAGAAATGTAAGCAAGTGTTGGAGGGTGGTGGTGTGGGAGGGAGGGGGGCAGCTCCTTTTCGTTTTGTAGAGATTCTGACTCATTGTTGTGTTTTTGGCGTAATCGTTTTTGAGTCTTTTAACTCATTCCTATGTATGATGTATGGCCTAAAAAAAACATTGCCGCTATACGGGACTGTAGAAAATAAATGAGCATATTGTTCTTCACTTTGTATAGCAGTTAAAAAAAATGTATGAGCAATCAAATGATGAGAATATCTTGTGTAAGTTTTCCTTTCTTATCACTGAGTTTGGGTGTGTGTGTGCGTGCGTGTGTGTGCCCTTTGACCTGCATGTGTGAGTGTGTTTCTTTTTTTTTTTAATGCATAGGCTAATCCTAGATAAACTATGTAAATGAGGGTGTGACCAAGCTCACTGTAATAAATTACTTCATATGTACTTTCAAGTGTATGACACTAATTCACAATACGTCAGCATAAAATAAACAGCGCTCCTTTAAGCAGCTGTACATGCTGTAGGGTCAAGCGTCCTAATGTTCTCTCTATACAACACTTCAGCTTTGATGGAGCTGGTTTGTTGTTGCTGTATTTGTCAAGTGATTCTGTTTTTTAAATGTGACATTGTCAGTTTTTTTTTTTGTTTTTTTTCTATTGCACCTCTACGTTTTTTTCTCCGTGTATGTTTTTAATTATAATTTGCTGTTCTCCAGTGACATTATTTGTTTTTGCTCCCGGGACGCAGTAGTTATCCACAGGGATCATTTCAGAACAAAAGTAACAGGTACGGCTCTTAAAACGCATAAAAAATAACACAAAATCGACATTGAGAGACAAATTCCTCTAGTAAGCAATTCTGAGCGAAATGTGTTGACACAGCATGCTCGGCCCAGTCCCATTTTGCATGCTTTTTAAAGCATGGCCGTAACACAGCCACAGAGATGAATAATTGACTGATTGCTTGCATAATTCAATGCTGCATTGTAAAAATTCAAGGCCTGAAAATATTTCAAGTTTTCATCTTTTTTTATTATATATATATATATATATATATATATATATATATATATATATATATATATATATATATATTAAAAATGAGGTTAAAGTTTCAATCAACCTTGAAAGAACAATATGACACACAGTGGGCAATCAATCATGAAACCATGAGTTGAGACTCACACCGACTGTCGCGGCTCCCTTTCTAAACTTGAGCTCACTCTGGAGTGAAAGAAACTCTGACATCACGTCCACTTCATCCATTTAATGACTCGATTGCTCCTGCGTTTTTTTGCTGCAGTGAAAGATTCACTCCGCTCGCCTCCAATGAGCTTGTGCGACATGGGCTGTTCGCAGCTATTACTCAGATATTCTGTTTATTTCTCTATCTGATGCCTTATTTTTTTTTTTCTTTTTTGCCTGCACTGGCATCTGAGAGAAGAGGCCCCGCAGCTACATGTTTCATATCACTGCACATTTTGTAATAAATTCAATTCAGTACAAATATGACCATGAGGCACGGAGGCTTTAAATACCAAATGTGCATTATAGCTGTGTTGTTGCATTTCACTTCACCGTGGTGTGGAAAAGCTCGGTGCTGATTGTGCACTGGGAGCCGTGTGAGCCGTGCGCTTTATTTACTTGGCTTGACGTGGAGATGTGCTCATGAAGACATCATCCAGACGTGATTATTCCACATCACCCTGCCTCTTATTCCGCTGTTGGTTTGCCTAATGTCACACTGCACAATTTGCTGTTGCTTTGCGCTTGCTTGACCAGCTGAAGGAACGTGTTCATCCCCACGCTGCTGTCAGATTTCTTTTTCTTTTTTTTTTTTTTAAGGATAAAAAAGTTTCACAAGAGAGTCACAAGTGAAGTTGTGTTCATACTTAAGCCCATTGTTATTGTTAACCCAGACCCTGCTAATTCCTCGCCCATCATCCCGACCTGGAGATGGCCATTTAGCGGGAGCAGTAATACTGCGTGTCTCTTGATAACTCAGTGGTGCCCTGAGTCTGCAGAGAGACATTAGGAAGGTGCAGGCTGATCGTCTGAAAGATAGGACTAATGTCACCTAATCAGATAGACCATTATGTATTAGCGAAACTACAAAACAGTTTTATCTGACAAGGACCAGGCCACATTACCTAAATTAACATTTTGCAAGCGTGAACATGGAAGACCACAGAGGCGAGGGGAGGGCTAGGACTGCGGCCTGCGCTTAGACATTCGGCAGTAATTATTAATTTATGATTGTCTCTGGTCTTAATGAAAATGAAAGCCAGGAAAGAGAACAGGGAGGGATAATGTGGCGTGAAATTGAGTTTCATTTGTACAGGGTCCACCTTTTAACTCTGCGCTTCTTAGGCGGAAATGGAGCCGAGCGCTTTCTCTCTCTCTCTCTCTAGAGAATGTGTGTGTGTGAGGGGGGAGGTTGTTTTTTTTTTTTTTTTTTTTAATCATGCTCTGTCTCCTTTCGGTCTTTCAGTCAAAGCGTGTTCATATCCTCTCATCCTTTTGTGATATTTGGGGCCAACACGCCCTTTAACATCTCCATTACTCTCATAAGGCCCTTTCAAAATGACACAAGGCTCTTTGATGTCTGATAACTATGTCAACAAGTTTCTTGAATGGAAATGTCTCCGCACAGTGCTCCCTTAATGTCAACAAGGCAGCGCAGAAAGGTCTCGGACCAGGTTGGCATAAGAGGGGCCGACAGAAATGTAGATTGATTTACTCAACATTGTAGGAAATATAATGCCTCGTTGGTATAGCCCAAGACAGATTTTTTTTTTTTCCTTAATGCAGGCAAATGCTGGTAATGTCGCTCCCTGTGGACTGTGACACACCAATTTAAGGCTTACAATTGGGCTATGCTCAAGTGATAATGGTTTAACAGCAGGAACAATGGAGGTGATAAGGGCCTTTTCACAAATATGCAGATGATTTATATGGACATTAGGTGATTTATATTATATTTTGTAATGATGTGATGAAATGATTCTTAATATTGTACTTCTGGCCATTCTTGTTCCGCTTTTAGTCACAGAATTGTTAAGAGAAATCATCAAGAATCAAGAATCTTTATTGTCATCATGTTTTCACAAAATAACGAAATTAAGATTGGTGACTTCCATCTTTAAACATAAATATATGTAAAAATGTCACTTATATATGACATATAAAAATATGTTATTTTGGTGTTTTGGGTTGTTTTGATTGTGTATTTTAGCATTGCTGCGCCGTGCTGGTTAATCGCTTACAGCTCCAGGCCCAATGTTACCCCTGCAATAAGTGAATATTTCTGGCCACATGGGGGCAACAAAGATGAGCTGTAAACACAACGCTGGCATGCTGTGTAATCACATTTAAAGTTGATAGGACAAACGTGTTTGCAAGCGATTTGATTTTACACCTGACATATCTTAATCCAATGCTCACTCCATTTTAGCTCAGTTTTTGGTCATCACCAACTCCTGAGGAAAATACCTGGCCTTTTAGCTAATAAATGCTATGTTTGGCGGCTAGTTGCTGATTTCACCTGTTGGTGCTGGATAGTTTAGTATAGTTGGTTTTTCCAGCTTGTTTGCTGGAAAGCTGCCCGTTGTTGCTAAATGCAATGCTAATAAGATTGATGAAGGTTAAACCCAAACACTGAGCTTAAATATCCTAACAAGCTCAGTACAACTGGGGAACTGCGTAGTTGGGTGATAATCATCTCATCCATTGTTAACATAAAAAATTGGTTATAGCAGCTTTAAGCACCATCCATACCACAAAATAATATGTTTTGAAACTATTCAATGTATAATATTACCATCTGAATTATGTCTGTCATCACAATAAACATCAATAAAGGGAGGTAATCCACAAAGCAAATCCCAAAAGAAAGAATTGCCACCATATCAATAACTTACATTGCTCTGACAATAATCTCATTGTTTTTTTTTTAAATTAGCCGCAGCCCCGAATTTTTAAACAGCCACTTTATGTCGCGATACATCAATACAATATTAGACTTTGAAGATGCTTCACATCTGAAGTGGCGTCTGTGAGCTTCCACAAAATTACTCACAGCCGGAGTATCCAAATCACCAGGGTTGGTTATATTAAAGCCAATTACATTTTTACAATTGTGAGCGAGGAATAGTTAATTTAGTTTGACCCAGGAGCCCCCCGACACTCCCCCAGATAGCAGATGGATGAGACGAGTGACCATGGGCGTGAGGGAGTGTGTTTCTGAGTGTGTGTGAGCCCGCTGGATTAGTCTTCATTTGGCGCCTCTGTCATAAGGGAGGGGAAGACTGAACACAGTGTGGCAGAGCAAAGAAAACACACAGGGTCAGTGGAACACACACAAACACAGTGCGCGCTATTAACCTCCCCCCCAGCTCATCAACTTTATTTTGCAATCTTCCCTCAGAACCATTAGAATACCCTGAAGAAATGACTTTCCAATTAAAGGAGATCTAGAAGAAGTTTTTTTTATCCTTTTTTTTTTTTTTTTTTTATCTCGGGCTCCTGCAGTACTTTATTCCAATAATTTAAATTTGAATTGATTTTTCAAATTACCCGCTGACTGCTACGGACACAGAGCGTGGGGCCAAATAGACCTGCGTTCCCAGAATATTTGTCATGACAGCGTGCGACATGTAAATTTGCACAGGGCTGCTAAATAGTAATATATTTCCTCCTGTGAGAACAATCAGGCAAGACAACAAATTCAGGCCTGTGATTTTGTTATCAGGTATTTACCTCTCTCTTGTTTATCTGATGTTTTGCAGAAAAGAGGATTTACGCTAATTAGCCAAGGGAGCCATTTTAATAATTTTTTGTTTTGTTTCATTAAGAAGTTCAAAGTCATAATCTTGCAGACTGCACGTAGATTTAGTGTTTGTGGGGTTCTCTGCATCAAAGCCATCACTCAGGCCAAACTTCACCATTACACAGCATTTCCCACATGCTCTTGGTAGTAACAGTAGTCTGTCCCAGGCAGGGAGCTTGGGCCTCACATGTTTAAGTTTGACAAAGTATGGCTATGAACTCCGCAACAACAGCAGCTCCAGCTGCGTTCTAATGAGCATTTATTGTGTCTCTACTGCAGTGAGCGCTTTGCAGAGGCTGCTTCAAAGCCGACCAGATTCTACTCGAGCTGTTTTACAGATGCGTCTAGAAATCCGAGGCCGTTCTTCTGTGGACGAATGGTTCTGTCTTTTGCTCCTGACAGCTGCGCGGGCTTGTTGTTCGCTCTCTCCTGAGTTGTTTTAATAAAGTTGTGCTGCAGGAGTAGTGAGAGAAGATTAATGGACGCACAGGAAGTGTGGCAGTTGTGAGAGGATGCAGGACAGAGCGGGCCAGCAGCCATCTGTTCCCTCTCCTTTACAGCTCTCTTAATGGAGAAGCAAACCAAACAACATGGATCTGAGCCCTGCAGACAGACACACGCACACACACATGCACACACACACACACACAGACACACACACACACACACACACCTCAGTTGCACACAGCTAAACACAAAACATCACTTTATGTGACAGAGATGAGAGCTAGGCTTTTGTCATTGTATTCCCCCTTGTTGGATGTGTGTGTGCACATGCTGGCATGCATGCATATGTGTGTGTCTGTGTGTGTGTGTGCTTTTTTTTCCCCTACCTTTCAGCGAAATAAAGTTGGGTGTGAGCCACGGCTGTGAGATTTAGATGAAAGACACAGCCTGGATGGAACGTGATTAAGAGATACGTTCTTGAGGCAAAACAGGACTTGGCATTTGCTGAGACAAAACCTAATCAAATTAAAGCAAAACATGGCCATTGTTCTGGAGTGTGTTCTCTGCTTGTGTCATATTTGAAACGAAACAGTGTAAAATAGATATGGGCCTGTGTCTGCGCAGCATCACCGACACTGTGGTTTTATTCACATTTACGCGCAGGCACTGACTAATGACGGCGGTGCCCAATGATGCCTAAAGCACTTTATAGAGCTGTCCGGGTTATAAAAAATGTTTACTATGATGGAGCTGAATGGCTCGCTGAAAGAGTATTATTGTTTACAAGTTATTGTTTTAGATTAATTCACTCAGCAGAATTGTTAAATTCTCTATCCAACAGGCGCGGCCACCTCCAGCTCAGCCCTCCGTCAGTAAGCGCTTGCAGAGAGAGTTCCCACTCTTTACTGCGGCTGCATATTTATTATTAGCCTGTAATGAAATCTATAGTCCAACTGTTTCTCATTTTGTTTGTTTTGAATGAACGCAGGCCATGTCACGTTAAATGACAACATGCACCGTCTCCCTCTTTCTCCCAGTGAAGACATCTGTACGACATGATGAAGTTTCCTCTCTGAGTATCAATCCTGTAATTGAGCTCAGGGAGAGGAGACGTGACGTGCACACAGAGGAAGCGAAAAGGCCTCTCTCGCTCTCCTCCTCCATCCCTCCTTCTCTCACTCTTTCACTCCCTCCTTCCCTCTCGCACACACACAAACACACACCACAGGCTAACACTGTGTCCTCCTTTTTTTTTTTTCCCATACACACACACACTCTCTCTCTCTCCCCCTTCCTCTCTACCTGCTTTTACATTAAATTTGTCAGTCAGCTCTCTTTAGATGCACATCAGCTGAAATGAGTGCATTAGCATTAGCTGCCATAATATCACTCACTGTTCAGGGCACCCTGCACAATGGGCCCGGGCCTCGGCAGAGATGGGAGACACAAGTGGAATCTGTCCTTGCAAGCTTTCCACAACACTGCATCCTGAGCGGGACGGCGTCCCGGAGCTACAAACGTCTTTACCCATGTCTCTTTATCTGCTTGCAATGTTGCTCTCTCATTCCGCTCTTACGATACCGTGGATCATGGGGAAACTGAAGTGAAACCGGATTAAATATTAACACAACCTGACACAGTCCCCACCGGAGCTCCTATTCCACTTCACATGATACAATTAAAAACATTCCCACATGCATTGAGCGGAACACTCGTCGAGAACATGCTGCTTTACAGACTTAAAATAAATCTTATACTAATCTATGGAGAACCTGACAAGGAGGAGGCCAAGGTTTCCATGCAGGCACTTAGCTGAGTAGAGAGTTGGAAAAAAAAAAACAGAGAGATGAGGGCCTTACATTATTTATATGTGCTAATGGTGGCTGTCTCTGTGTGTGAATCAGCAACAGAACAATCTGCTAAAATAGACACACAGCTGTAATCAAGGCCATACATTTCCTCTTCTTCTCCTGTTCTCTGCTAACTGCAAGGTCAATTGGAGTCCGTTTAGTAGCATCTGAAACTCGTGAAGTAGATTATCTCCTTTTAATGGAGACGAAAGACAATGCGGGAGTAGATTGCAATTGCCAAAGAAAGAGATTACCTCTGCGGAGCTACTCTGGCTAAATATGTGTGCAAAAGGAATACCCCACACAGCTCCTACTGCACATAAGACACCATTGTACATCTACCAGCGATAAGAAACAATAGCTCGTGTGCTTAACCTAGTTTTGTTCGCAAAAGGAATCCATTAGTCTCATTGTGCAGCCCTTAAGCTCAGCGTCACAGGGGGGAACCCACTGTTGCGCCGCTACATCCACGCACATGTGCCTCTCATTTCCTATGGCAGTCCAGAAGTATCCTTCAACATCCTATTGTAAAGTTTACCAGGGGAGAGGTTCAGTGTATTAAAGTGCCCTGAGAGAAACGCTAAATGATGTAAATGCAGGCAGCTGCTTGTTGCTAATGCCGTACAGTAGACGAGGAGGCCCAGGCGAGGCTGGATGTGTACAGTATCTATATAACATTATAGGCTCTCTTTCATGTCCTCCTGCTCTCTAATGGGAACAATATGAAGACTAATGGTATAGTAAAAGTGCAGAGAACGGTGCTTCAAACCAAGCGGCCACATTTTCTGTTTCTGATGTTGTTTCAAACACAAAAACACATTTGGGTGCAAAAACTACTTCAGCTATGTGATTCTGAGGTCATAGTATAAATGTATGGGCCAAATTAGGTTGCATAAGAATATTATAATGACTCAAAGCATTATTGATATTTAATGGTCTTGTAGTAGCAGATGACTTTTGATAGTATGATACATTGCTCCACAGCCTTTTTTGTCTGACGTACCCCCACAGTCCCTAAAGCAACCCTCCATCGTCAACACCCATGTTCCAAATATGTTTTTTTTTAATTATTTTAAATAGGATATTATTTAACTGTTCATTTTATGAAACTATATTGTTAT
This sequence comes from Scortum barcoo, assembly GCA_023238725.1. Taxonomy (NCBI): domain Eukaryota; kingdom Metazoa; phylum Chordata; class Actinopteri; order Centrarchiformes; family Terapontidae; genus Scortum; species Scortum barcoo. Next base: position 18,087,835 of record CM041550.1, read on the forward strand.
AATAACTTTACAATATTTTTTTTACAATTAAACTTTGAGTGTTTGGGTTGGTAAAATTGGTAAAGTTTGCATTTGTACCACCACCAGCTGGGTGTTTCAGTAATTTAGCCAAGTATTACAACCATTAATCTGCAACATTACACCTTTTCACCATTAATCCAATACCTCCAACTATTTCTACTGTTCGTCAATTAGCTATTAACCAATCAGTCAGTAAAATATAGATATCTATTCCAACCATCAATCCATTACTTTAAGCCAGCCAGTTCAACACACTTTATTTTAGCCAACTGTTTGAACTGTTCATTTGTTTCCTCGAGCTCTATTTCAAACACATATCCATTTCTTTTAGCTAACTGTTTAGATCACGTACTGTTCAGGTGCTACAGCTCAATATGTAAGTATGAGTGATAAATATATCTGTGTGTGTGTGTACGTATGTATGTAAAAATTCATTGTAATTTTTTTTTTTTTTTTAACTAGCTGAGCTACTCTGCATCTTTCACATACCTCCTGGCAACTTCAGAAGTACCCCTGGAGTACCAGTACCCCAGGTTGGGAATCATTGCTGTGGGCTGTTTACTGCTGTACCATATTTCTTTTCTCATATTCAGACTGGAAATTTTGTCCCAAATCTGTTTCGACATTCAGAATAACGTTTAACATACATGAACATGTAAGACACAAACTCGTAAGAAACACTTTTAATCAGGATAAAGATAAATAGCCCAACAAAACACTATTTAGAAAAACAAATACAGCCACAGTGTCTCTGATCATCATTTGATAGTGTGCTGACACGCAAACTCTATTAAGCTGTCTTCAAATATGCAAAAATGATATGATTTTACAATGATTACATATTCACTTCCCCAGCTGGCTGGCTCCAAGCGTCTCCATTTGTCATCGACTATTGTGTCCAATTATATGATTAGCTTTGAACACTCCAGCACTTCGAGAGCTCTCGTGTGTTCTGCCGCGCAGAGTGATTCACAAACAAAGTCATTACAACATGTATTCACACATATCAAATAACAAAACAGATGGCCAGTGCGCTCGCCGCCTGATTTGTTTTCCACACGAGTGGTAGAAAAAAAAAAGTATTTTGTGTGAGCTGTGTTTAATGCTGACTGTTTTTATTCCCAAAGAAGAGCAGCTGGCTGTCGCGCTGTTAGATCAGCTCCTATGAAAGACAATCTTGTTTTCATTAATTTCTCTACAACAAAGGCACTTGTTGGGAAGATTTAGAATTACAGCGGGTAAAGCTTCCGGATAATTCATCACAGGGACTTGACAGGAAACTTAATTGTTTTAAATGCCAGTTGCTGTGAGCAGCGTGGCTGGTTTTTCTTTGATGTCTAACAGGTGGGACAGATAGACGATCCTCTGATGTTTCATTTGACCTTTGACCTCTCGGTTATAAATCCACTTGTAGTCCACCGGCCAATAAACCTATCATCATGTGATGAACTGCAGTTCCCAGAATTCCGTGTAAGATGGAAATCTTGTAGTCTGCCTCCTCTTATTAAACACAGTGTAAATCTAGCCCGTCTGTATTTTACAGTCCGGCCACTTCTGGACATATGAATACTGTACAAACCAACCAAGAACCATATGGACTCCCTGTGCAGTTTATCCTCTTACCATCATATTCCACTAACTTAACCTTTCTCACATCTTTACTAGCAAGCCCATTTACATGTGCTCAAACATTAATACCACCAGCATCTATTTAAGGATTTGCACAGTGTAACGCAGTTTATTTATTTGTTCTTGCAATTGATCAGCCATACGATAACCATTCTGGGAATTGCCACAGTACATGTGGTTAAACCACAGGGTGCCTTGACTGTCTAATCGTATGAGACACTACACAGTTACTCAGCTACACTGACTCACTGTCTAATCCAGTTAAGACTGCGTAGGTGTGACAGACACACTAACTTGATTATTTTAGCAGTCGGCAACACCAAACCAATTCGTAGCTCGGGTGATGTTTGTGCAGGACACCTATCAAAACCGTCACATTAAAATCAGAGCTTTTCCTTTATTTAAATTAAACAGTCTTTTCACAGAGATAGAACTGTCACGCAGTCAGTACCTTCCAGCTCATCACTTGTCCATCGTTTGAGGGATGAATTGAGAATAAATTGCAGGATCTTGCGTCGCGGTGCTTGTACTTGCAGCAGAGACCTGACATTAAAAGTATCCCTGAGCAGAGGAGGTTTTCTCTTTTCAGGTTAAGGTTGCTTTAAATCTGGTAAATAGCCTCCTTGACATCTCTTGAGGATGTTACTGTAAATGCACTTCAAGTGACTGAATCATTTAACATCTAATCAATACGATTCGCATTGCACCACAAACACACTTCAGTCCTGATCCGTGGCCGAAGAAGCCGTTACAACTGTAGTTAACAACTTCTCTGTGCTGAGGTGAAACCGTTACCTCACAGAATAAAAGCTGCAACGTTTATAAAGCCAGTTAAAACTTAATAACATGCAGAAAAAAATATAAAGACGTCCAAGGCAGAGAATCAAAAATCTGCACTATTCACTTTGTAAGTAAAGAAAGCACTGTTTTGTTTCACTTTGGCAGGTACGTGGGCTCTAGCTGTGCCATGCTGCCATCACCTGGTCAATAACTTTACAGCAACTTCCAAGACATTTGTGTTATAATTGTGTTTTGTATAAAGTGGCTTTAAGGGAGTGTGATGGTGAAAGTGAAGTGACACCAAACACACCAAATTTATTTGCAGCTCATGTTCATGGTGCAGCACTCATGGTAATATTATTAGTCATCGCGGCTATATTTGTCACAGACGTGTTACAGTTGTGAAGTTAGAGATCATCAGTTACAGTCACTGAACAAAAGCTGCAACCTTCACAAACCCACCTTTGTTTCCTGTAGCCCACCGTGGAGGAAGTCAGGCCTTTTTATAGTTGTTGCCTGACGTAGTGAAAAGGCTGAGAAGAGTTTGAATGTTCATACATTATAACAAAGCAAGCACTCAGATACTGTGGTCTATGTTTTTTAATGATCACGAGCTGATTATTTTCGCCTGCACATACTACACCTGAGCCACAGACACTCCTGCTCTGTCTGCCGGAGCAAAGATGCACAGAAAACATCTCAAGTCTCATGGGTGAGTCAATCAGCTCCGAACACAGATGTTTTTGCCACAACAGCAGCACTCACATACTGTGAGTGTAAATTACACCTTGGAAATTAATTGCAAGTTTTGATCCTTTTGATAATGAACCATGCACACAGTGATGCATTCAGTGTTACATTGTGCTGAGGTGTGCATGGCACATTTCAGCACGCTGTTTGACATGAAAGTTTGATGGTTGTTTCATATCATCGCGCTGGTCAGGTTGCTCATCGATCGGATGCTGCCCGTGTGCGTGTGCCTGCTCTTGCGGCGCACGCTTCGCAGGTAGTTCCTGTACAGAATCACACTGATCACCCTGTCCTGGAACTGCTTGGAGACAATGTAGTACAGAATGATGTCTAACACTGTGCTCAAGTTCATCAGGAAAGTGGTGAACACTGCCCATGTGTTGTACCCCCCGTCTTTCATTGTCCCCAGCAGACGGAGCACCAGGCACACATGGAAAGGGACAAAACACACCAACACTTGGATGATCAGCGTGATGATAATCCGGATGGACTTCTGCTTCACTTTAGGTTTGAGCTTGGAGGTGCGGCCATGGATCAGATTGTCTACGATGACAATGTAGCAGACGATCATTATACATATGGGGACCAGGAAGAAGAAGATGAGCCGCACAAAGTTGACGGGATTGTCATGGCGCATGTAGATGATGTCTTTCAACTTGATGCAGGTGGTGAAGTTGGTGGCACGGTCAGGGTCTTCCTCGGAGAAGAGCAGGGGTACGGTGCAGCCCAGGGTCATAAGCCACACCCCGAGACTCGCCACCACGGCCTTTGGGACGTTCCTCAGCTCTTTGCCGTGCTTGGGCTGGACAATGGCCATGTAGCGGTCCGCGCTGATCAGGGCGAAGAGCCACAGAGCCATGCAGGGGTAGAAGATGGTGAGAGCGGCGCTGATTCTGCAGAAGAGATCTCCAAAGGGCCAGTAGTCGTGGTGGTGGTATGCCATTCTGAAGGGAAGCAGCAGGATGAAGGTGAGGTCCACCACCGCCACGTTTATCATGTAAACGGTGACAGAGTTCCTCTTCTTGGTGGTGAGGGCAAACACCCACAAAGCAGTGACATTGACTATGACTCCTATGATGAAGACGAAGCAGTAGAAGATCAGGCCTGCCATGCGGTACTCCAGCGGCCACTGCTCTGGCTTTACGGCATCAGACTCCACAGACATGTTGGAGAAGTTTAGATCCAGCTTCATTCTGAAACTTACAGCAAGATTGACATTTATTTCAATGGAAGACTTCCTATATCTTTTTTTTTTTTTTTTGCTTGTAATAGCCCATTTGTTTTCATGAGTTCTTGTTCTATTAATTCACTTATGTTAAGCCCATGTGCTTCTAGCAAATTATTAGGAAAGACAAGGTAAAGATGTTTTTAGTGACTGCAGTATTGACTAAAATAATCGGTTAGATTTTAACTTTCAAATGATGACCCAGGACCAAGACCCGGTAATGCAACTTACTTTTGAACATTGTGTAGAGGTAATCCCGCATTTGTTCACATGAATTTGAAATCTAAGAAACAGAAAAGTAAACATGATAGAGCTTCATGAAATTGTCCTTCTCTTTCAGCAAAAGCACACTATAAGCAAATTCAAAAGTTCAAAACGTATGAAATAATTAAGTTAGTAAGCGGAAACACTGTGGTTGAACCAGCCTGCTGCCGAGGCTGCTTCTAAATATGTACGTCTCTGCACTTTATACTTCGCAGAATCTGCTGCTTGATCATTTGAATACTTATTTTTAAAAGCTGTGCAAACATGAGGAAGACGAACATACCACGTCCGTCAAGATATGTCATTCCATAATTGCACAAACAAGCAAACTGCAAAAAAAGTAAAATGTGTGTGTGTATGTGTGTATGTATATATATATATATATATATATATATATATATGTGTATATATATATATATATATATATATATCATGCACACACACACACACATATGTGTCTGTGTGTATTGTTATAGATATATACGCAAACATATATGCAACACACACACACACACATACATTATACTGAAGAATGGAGTAACTATTATCTGTAGTAAGTGTTAACAGTGTGTAAAAGTGAAAGTTTAATCTCTGAGAAATTTATGTGATGTCTTGATAGTAAATCATGTGACTTTTGTTTCACTTTAAAGAGTTCTTTTTTTCTACTCTGCTGTACTGTACTGTCTATTGTGTGTATGGTGAATTGTGGGTGATCATTTAAAATTAAAGAAAACAATTCACCTAAAGCTGCAGAATTAAACCAATACGATTCAAGTGATTCAAATCAGTTTGTCCCAAAACACACATGAAGCATTAAAACATGTCTGTGAAAATGACTTTTTCCCCTCCATCTTAAAGGTCAAACAGATAAGGTAGCCTTGCCTGAACAATAAAAGACTGCACTTACCACAGAAATCACACAAACATCTTGACAAGCTTGCGACAACAGGTTTATGAAGCAGCACAGCGATTTATCTAAGCACTCAGCCAAAACAGGGAAGTGAATGCTTTCTCAAAGGGTAATGTGATGGAAATGGTGGCGAGACAGAGCACTGTGTAAAGCCCCCTTCACTTCCTGTGCGGACTGTGTGCTGTAGTTTCTGCTCTTTAGATTCCTTTACAGTATCTACGTAGTTGGAACACAAAGGGCTACAGCTTTCCACCGTGTGCAATTACACCCCCTTAAAGAAAATGATGTGCCATTAGAAGTGGGAGTGTGTTTGGCAGGCAGAGAGATGGCAGATTTAGGGCGAGTTATTGATTGGAAAAGTGGGGTCTGTCACAGCACATTAGTTCTCAGGGGAGTAATCCACAGCAGGTTGCTGTGAGAAGCATCTGCTGCTGGAGAGAAGTAATTAAAAACAGGATGTTGAGGCAGTTGCCATATAAACAGGAAATAAGAAGGTGGTAATAGACACTTCACGCTGATGCTGTGAGATGGTTTTACACCACGTCGACTTAATGGATGCAAAGCGCATACCTCAGGTGAAAAGCTCAAGGTCAGTCTGGACCCGGACTGAATACAGATTAATGTGTGTGATTAATGTGTGTGTGAGCTGATAACAACTATGAATTAAGACATTTGGCTTAAAGAACATTGACCAATCAAAACTTCCCCAGATTTTCTAACGGGTACTTTCCATTTTCATTATACAGATTATAATGAAAATAGTGAGTAAAACATACTTCCTGTGACTTATAGCGTTTGCTCTTTTGTGCCCTTTGACTGCTTTCATTCTGAACTTCCTTTCATGCTCACTACATGATTTTTTTTTATCACAGTGTTTATATGCAGGCTGCTCATTCAGTCTAATTCTTATTCCTGGGAAATAATTATCTATCGGCTTGTCCTCTCGATGTGTCTTAAAAATCTCATACCAGATGGTACTTTGTGTTCATTGCAATATGTTGTTATGACAACAGTCTGTGTGATGTTTTCCTCTCTTTGATACTTGTCATGTGGTTGCCTCAGCAAGTACTCCACTCTATAATAAAAACCTTGGTCTTTTTCATTCACCTGTATAACAAAATATAGAGGTGCATTTATACTTCTATCCCTCTATCTCTCTAGACATCAGGTTCTGTCCTTTCCCTTAAATTCATTTTATCTTCTGACATTTTTGTTTAATATTAAAGGGAAAAGGGTTTAATAAAAAAAAAAGATGAATTGACACTCTGATACATTTGTCAGTATTTGGATTTAGTATACTATGCCTGTGAAAAGCCCATTTAACTTCCTTTACCATCACCTCCTTACCCTGTTTTACACTGTCCTCTAGAGGATAAAAACAATCACTACAAAAGTGTTCAGGTAGAAGTCTGACCTTAATCATAGATTTTGTCTTAAAATAAGAGTAAGTAAGACTCAGCTATTATGATATGATGTATTAGATACTGTTTCCAATTTCCAATTACATTTGGAAATTAATGTAGAAAATGACTCGATAGACTTTTAAGCTGCAAACAGTAATAAGAGGTCACAGCTATGTCTCAAGCTTTTTTCAAGTTTAGTTTGCATTTTTCTGATGAAAACAGCGTGGGAGTTTCTCTTTATTGTTCTGCTGGTGTGTCTTCAGTTCGTCACCTGTTCCTCTTTTTTATATATGTCTTCTGTATTTTCCCTTCCTCATTACTGATATGGCTTAAATAATCTTAAAATTACACTTGTTACTTCTCTGTCATAGAAAAATAGAGAATCTATAAAATATCTAAATGTTGTTAGGTAAACAATAAAGGCAAGCCTCATATTTTCACATCATGTTTGTACAAGCTGCACATGGAATCACAAAATCACCTCGTCTGTTCATGTCATAAACTCAGATTTAAGGTGAGCACATCAGCCTTTCAGCAGATGAATAAGAAGAAAAACACATTTCTAAGTGAAGAGGGACTCCTCTCATTTTCTGGACAATACGTTCATATTTCTGACATTATTAAATTAACCCAAACGTATCTACACCTCTGACATTTCCCTGTTTCAAATGTATAGATACACTGTTTTAAGATCTCCGTTGCTTCCAGCCCAACACTTTCCTTCCATCCCCAAGGAAATCAGGTGATAGAAAAAAAGGGAGTGATAAAGCAGATGGCAATTATATGTGTGAAATACAGTGTTCAGCACAAGTAGCAAGAGAATTGGCAAGGGACATGTTTCAGTGTAAAATAAAGCATATGAAGAGGTCAAGATGTAAACAAACATCTGATGATACTCTGCAGTGTTTTATGGTTAATTGCTATGAATAGTATATTTTAGTTTACTATAGTAAGTTACCCAGAAACAGAAAGGGATCTAAGGTTTTAACTGTCATTGACCAGAACTATGGAAAAAAGATTACTCTAGCATTGATGCAATGCTGTTGTATCTTTTGGTGTACTAGCCACAGAAATCACTTCCTCATTTTTCTAAGTGCTGCCACTAAAGATCACTTTCTACAATGATCACATTTTCAAATGTTTTGTCCAACCAATAAGATATTCAATGAACTATCGTATAAGAAAATGAGAAGCGGTGAATGGTCAGAAGGAAAGCTGTTTGGTGTTTTTGCTTAAATTACAAATACTCAGTTGTCAAGATTAATCAAAATGTGTGTATATATATATATATATATATATATATATATATATATATACATACACACACACACACACACACACACACACACACACATGTTATATTGTATTGTGTTTTGCTTACTGAAATCACATTTTGCTCTGTGTTTTGGGTTTTTTTTGTAGTATGGCAGTTAGCTTTGCCATTAACATGAAGAAATTAACTCTGCTGACCCTTTCTCTAGCATGTTGTCCTGCTTGGCTCCATCTTCACCCATCTCTAGTGTCTGTGCCAAACCTGTTCCAGTTTGCTAGCACAGTGGTCTGTTGCAATGAAGTGTAAATGTAATTTCCCTTCAAGCTGGATATGTTCTGTTCTATGTTCTGTCTTTCATTATGTACATTTGTGTGACTTGAGTCTCTGGGTCTTGAGAACCACCTTAATTTTAGATTTATTTACATCAAGTTCTAATTAAACATCAAAGGAGCATCTTGAATTGCATAAACACAAATCAGCAATACAATATAAGACTACATTATCTGCATGTTTGATTTGACATTTAAAAGATTTATTGTAGAAAATACAATAAAATGATCTCCAGAATCAGCACCATTCAAATCTAAAGACAAGCAATAACAATAAGATGTCCAGGCAGTTTCTTTCTACAGACTTCATGGGATTGTTTAGTAGCAGGGCACACACACTCACACATCTTCACTCACACACACACACACACACACACATCTATGTTACTGATGTTACATACATTGCACGTAATGAGCATCCTGTCGGCCATGGATATTGTGTGCTTGTGCAGTCAGAGCCGCCCCGACCAATCAATGTGGCGCCCTAGCCGAGATTTTATATGGCGCCCCCCTCCATCGGCGATTTACATACGCTTACACAATAATGAAATATAATATTATAATACTATATAGATATATAGATATATACACATTTACATATAATGTGTACTTTAAGACTGATGTAAAGTTTAAAACAATTACCATGCTTTAGACAATATGAACTGTAACACAACGAAGGGTGAAAAGGGAAAAGCATTTTGGTTGACTATGAAAAGCAAGAAAAACGTTAGCTAGCCAGATGTAAATAAAACAAATAATAAAAGCGTAGATTAGGCCAATGTAGACACCTACCTGAGTAGGTTTAATCTTTACAAATGATCCATAAAGTAAAGAGCCTCCATGCCGCCCAGCTACAGAAATATAAAACTGCTTATTTACTGATTAGCATGTTGAGGCTAATCGCTCAGAAGAAGTTATCAACTTCACAGTACACTGTGAGATAACTGAGGCTTCATTTCATTACTGTATCTTTACTTTACCTCTTTCTTTCTCCAGTTTTTCCTCCTCTTCTTTTCTTTTTTTTTCCCTTCAGGACAGTTCAGCTCGTTTTCACATTTTTACAAACTTCTCTGGTCACATCAGTAAATCTGCCCCTCCCCCCACAGAGAGCGAGCAGGTACCATCAGCCGGAGGAGGGGGGGCTTATTTGGTATCATTTGTAGTAATATTAATTGGGCATTGCTTTACATTTGAATCTATGTGAGCTTTTCCATTTTAAGAGTTAATAGTAATAACTAGTTTTAATATAATCAAATTGAAGTGAATTTTTTTCCCGATTTTGTGGCGCCCCCTGGAGGCCACGGTGCCCTTAGCATTTGCCTATATTGCCTAATGGGCCAGCCGGCTCTGTGTGCAGTGCATGATTCAAATACGCTGCAAAAATTGAGTGACAGTGCATCAGTGTGGTCTTTGTACCTAAGTTTAATATAATGCGGTAGAGGTGATGAATGGTCTTGTGACTCATCATTTGAGATCAGTTTGCATTCTACAGACCGACCACTTGTCTTTCTTAAACCATATTCTCACTGTTGAACAGACCCCAACTCAACTGCTTCAGCTGTCTAAACTAAACCATATCTAAACCAGTAGTAATTAACCACAGTCTAATCATTAGCCTCAATCATACCTTAGCCGTACACTGGATGTGTAGTCGTATCAGAGACTGAATTAACAATTTCAGACAAGTTTGGCAGAAACATCCAATATCAAGGTTTTGTCTGTCAGTACATTGTCTTTTGTGCACGATGGAAGCATTTTTGTATATTACATAGACTGAACAATAATGACAACTGGCAGACTTCAGCTGGGACCACAGTTATACAGGAAATGTCACTCTCTGACTTGAGACATTTTGATAATCTAAAATACTTCAACACCTGTCAACACTGAAGAATTTTATAACTAAATATTTATTTGTTTTTATGAGATGAGAAGTGTGTTTGTTTGGAGGGGAAGGGAAGAGGGCTGAAGAGCAGATTATGATTTGAAGGTATCTGTCAATCACTCTGTCAGCATGTTGCCTGTTAAAAAAATGGCCTAGATCTATGACCCCCAGACCCCATGAGGCCTATCTGTGACAGAGTTCTTCAAAGGGAAACATTTGAAACGTTATATTACTCAATTAATTCTCCCCAGTTTAGTATTTCACAATATCATTTAATTATATGTTATATGTAATATTTTTTTAAATTTACCACATATGCTTACACTTTAAATGCTTGGTCACGGATTCACACTTTTCTACTGGTCAACAGGAGGTGGTAACACACCAGCAAAGTCAGTGTGGAAGAGGAAAGCTGCAAGCTAGCAAGCATGGATGTAAACAATACTGGATTTAAAATGCAAAGAAAAACTTGGTATTACAAACTTGACCTGCTTATTAGACCCCAAGAATAAAACATTGCATCACTGTGAAAAACACGTAAGTAACATTTGTTTGTTTACAAGAAAACTCCATGTGGCACCTCTAAATGAAAAAACAGCATAAACCACACTCACTTTTATCACAAGGAAATGTTACAGCAGACAAAGATGTGGTGCTTTTCCAAACAGTTAAGATGAATTCAGTTGGCACGCAGTTGGAAAAAAAAGCATGTACAGTTTGTCAAACTTCCTGAGATATCACGATGGTGTGCTGCACTGAAAGTTGAGGTAAAAACAAACTGAGATTGTGAGACTCGTTTCGTTTTGGAACAAACCCAATATCTACTTCCTCCTTAACATCAGAGTTCACAAAAACAACACAATGCAGATGGGATCAGACATGAGATCACTGTCTGGCTGCAAATATTAATGTGTTACTTCCATTTTTTTTTCACATGAGTACACTGCTTTTAAGAATATGACTCTTCACATACTGTAAATGAACAGACTTTATGTCAAATCGCAGATGATGATCGATCTCTCTTTCAGCACTCCATCAGCTGACTGTCCACTTCTAACATGCTCTGCCTTATCAGCAGTCAGTATATGAGCCGGAGACATGCATGCTTTATGACAAAATATCCTCTTTTCTTTCCTTAGCTGCAATAGACTCTGCTGTCCTGAGTAGTTCGCTTATATCAGTAAGAAAATATGTAAACACAAAAAGTGCTGGATTTTAAAATGAATCATTCTGTCAATGTTCTTTTAAAAACCTTCCCTTCTGCAAATGAATCTGGTCCAAAACAGCAGAATTTCTCAGGATCCAGATGCTGAGTAACTGCTTGAAGTCCCTGACGGCACTAGTGCGTCACATTATTTGACTGGTCTTGATTAAAGTAGGCCCACTCATAAAAGGTCCTTTCATCTGTCATGACTTTTGGCGCCTCAGTTCTCTTTACTCATACCGCTGTGACCTCCTTTCTGTGAGTCTCTCACTGGCTGTCCCTACAACAGAACTGCTGAGTTGGATCTTGTTGCCATCAATAATATCCTTGGAGGAGCCTTCAGGTGATATCCTCACCGCACTGGAGAAGGACATGCTGACCTGTAGCTTCAGCAGCCGCAGGAGCTTCCTCTTGTAGCCCTTGCAGGCGAAGAAGTAGATAAAAGGATCCAAACAGGAGTTGAGGTTCATCAGACACACAGTGATGTGGAGTGACACCTGAAAGGCCGTGAGATCGGCACAGTCGGGGCTTGACACCAGCTTGCGGATCATGTACTGCAGGATGTCGATGTGATAGGGGCTGTAGCAGACAACAAACACCAGCGACACGCAGCAGATCACACCAATAGCCTTGCGGCTCCGGCCTGACTTTTCTGTTAAGTGGTTGTTTTTTGCCGTGAAGTGGAGTTTGTAGCACAAGACGGAGTAACACACGAGGATAGTTACCACAGGGATGACATAACCGAGGAAGACGGCACCAATCAGTATGGTGGCGACATTGTTCATCTTCTCAAAGATGGGGTATTCCATACAGGTGATGTAGTCACCTGGTTCGTGGGTGGTCAGTTGACTGCCAAGGAGGGGGAGGGTCTGTGCCAGAACCAGTAGCCACACGCCGACGCAGATATAGCGCACGTTGCTGACCTTCCTGAGTCGGGCAAAGCGCAGAGGCAGGACCACAGCAATGAAGCGGTCTACGCTGAGGCAGGTCATGAAATTGACCCCCGCATAGGTGTTGATGTAGAAGACAAGGCCTGAGATCTTGCACAGCGCCTCGCCCAGAGGCCAGTGGAAGCCCAGAGCATAGTAGGCAATCCTCAGAGGCAGAGAGAGAGTGAAGAGGATGTCAGAGACAACCAGGTTGAGGGAGTACAAGGTGGTGGAGTTCATCTTCTTCAGATTGGGGCGAATGACGTGCAGGGCGAGGCAGTTACCGAGCAGTCCCACAATGAACACAATGGTGTAGACGAGAGGCATGAGGATCCTGGCGTAGTCCCGGTGGTCGTACAGGGTGTGACAGGTGACATCATTAGATTCATTTTTGGTGGATGAGGAGGTCACAGATGCGGAGGTAGAATCCATCTTGATATTTCAGGAATCAGGAACTGCACAGAGGAAAATAAAATGTGTTCATACTCTGGTTAAACTTTTTTTTTTATTTCATTGCACATTTTCTTTTCTTTTCTTAACTTTAACTTTTCTCTCTCCTCTCATCCACAAATGTCAGACAGAAAATGTGTATTTAATGGAAACAAAATCAGACATGTGTCCATTTAAAAAAAAACAAAAAAAAGGAATGAAACACTGAGCCTCTATGTTGAAATGAAACTCTTAGGTTTATAAGAATATGCTTTCAAACAGGAAGTAAAAGAAGTCACAGAATTTCACATTAATCCTGGTATTTACTGGCAGGTTCATTAAAAAAAAAAAAAACCTGACAATGTCTGCCCCTAATTATAGAGTAGTAATAGTACTAGTATTTACTGTAGCAAATGAAAAAATAATATAGACAAAAACAAAAACAACATGATGTTGATTTTGATTTACCTATATATTGAAGTCTTTCGCAAAGAATTCATTCCTGCACAGTTATGATACGACGATTATGTGATTTGTTTTATGCTCTGCTAAGTAAAAATGAACTCAGATAGCTAAATATTGAAACCCCCTTGATTTATCAGATTTTCCACAGGAAGGGTATAATTTGTTTTTGTGGTGTGTAGTGCCACCTTGTGGTTCTTTGCAAGCAAAGCCCAACAGAAACCAAATTCTGATGCCACTTTGCCCCACTTTCACTGTCATTTCTAAAAACAAAAGGCTTAAGTAAAACTCAAGGGAAACGAAACATGCTCTGATGTTTGGATGTTTAGTTTTCATTCTGTATTTGACATTTAAAGATGTGCTTAATATTTGAACATTAAAACATAATGAGGTCATTTTGAGTACATTTTCAACCTGTTTACGCACGCCATAGATAGGAGAGCTACAGTGACTGCACAATAGCCTATTCAGCCACTAATGACTCACAGGATATAGTAGTTTTTTTTTTTTAATGCTCCATGTGACTAAAAGTGACATGAAGGAAGTCTCTGAACAATAACTAGCTTTTTTCTGTGATTCTGAGTGCAGCTGCAGCACCTTCACACTTACACTGCAAGAACGCTTGGTGTTGAGAGATGGAGAGGAAGTCAGCTTCCTCAGGGTGCTCTGCCCTCAGATGGTTGGAAAGTCATATTGTTTGAGCCAAAATGATAAACTGCTGCAGCGCTATGGATATCTACTCAAGCACATGGTGCAGTGGAGAAATGTTTCCTGGCCCATTAACACAAGTAAAGGGGTATTTGGGCTAAATATGAATCAACACTATTTATTAAATGTCTTTATCTATTTATTTTGGATTTTTTGTTTTGGTAAATGCCTTTCTTAAATAAAGTTACCTACATACATTTAGCATACATACATTAAATCTGTTTTTCATGTCAAAAATACACTTTTACTTTTCCGATGGCACTCAGTCTCTTGTGAAAGTGGTTTGCTTCTGGGAGTGTCGTAACTGTGAGAGCCGCTTTGTATAGAGAATATAGTTTGTAAAGTTGCAATGATTTTCCACTTGCAAATGCCACGCTGTAGTTTAGATTGCTTTGTCACTGGTTTTGTGAGAGCACATCTCAGAAAGATAGAAGATACCTGACTCTGAAAGATGACACAGATAGTTGTACATTATATCCAGACACATTTGGATCTACATTTCTGCGTAACCATTAATGACCCACCCTGACATCTAAAGAAAAACTAACAAAAAAAAAAAATAATACAGTTTTGGAAAGAAAACTTACCTCTGAGATGGAATATGCTTTTCTTGATATTTACCGAGGCCACACTGATCCAAAAGACGTGACACTTTCACAAAGTTTATCACAATAATGAGGACTGTCCCAACAGCACTACAACCACACTGCCCTGTATGAGAGCAGCATGACATACAGAAATCAAGATCTGTATCTGCTGCCAGTAACCATAGTGACAAAATATCCTGTTGTAGCTCTCTTTCTCTCTCTCTCTCTCTCTCTCTCTCTCTCTGTTTGTCTGTCTCTATGCTGTGTAGGTCCTCTTTCTCTCTCTCTATCTCTCTCTCTATCTCTAACTCTCTCACTTTTGCTAAATATTTGAAACGTTTTCTCATCACACACTTTTGAAACACCCACCTATTGCACCAAAAAGTGCCCGGCATCATGTGACACTGAACTGACGTAGGTAATATTTCACTTGGCCTTTGTAAATGATAAAGCTGTGGGGGTTGAGCCATCTGTGACATATTTTGGGAAAGGAAAATGGCATGCCAAGTGTGTACTCTTGGGAGGATGTGGCTTCAGCTGCACAGATTAGACCATCCACAGTTGCTTCTCAAAGACACTTGCCAAAGCTGCTCTTTACTATATCTTTACAATTGTCTCTAATAACCCCAATTGTTCATTCAGACTTTTTTTCAGTTCATGTCAGTTCCTCTTTAGACACTGCAAATGAATGCAAGAAAAATGGGGAAGGCTTTACTCCAGAGTCATCTTTGTTTTGATGTTTTGACTATCAGAAAATATTTAGTACAGTTATGACCAATTTTGCTCCAAACAACTATTTACTTTAAGGATATGAAATAACCGATAATTTGTTTTCAAGCAAGTGATCCGTGCCATGGCTGTGATTGCAAGTATGACAAGATTTTTATTCTCTGATGACATTTGTATGCCATTCTCATCACAGGAAGTCAGTTACCATTAATTACCACTGACATCCTGTGGTGGAGAACATACTGGTGCCAAACTGTCACAGAACCTCAGCAAACAAATATAGGTTATAGTTTCAGGTGGAGGAGTAAGCTACCACTCTCAAAACACAGCATTGCTTTGAGTGAATGATCAGAGATGATTTTAAGTGTAAGATGTGGTTGACCCTTGTGATGTACTACACTGATGAAAAAAAAAAAGAGAAATTGTGACTCAGTGGCAGTGGCCACTTACACTTTTAACATAAGAAGATTTTAAGGAAACATTTTATTTTATTTTTAAAAATGATATAAATACAATTATGTATCCAGAAAGAGGTAAATAGTTCACAGTATTTGAATCAGTGGTTGCTCAACATATATTTACACATACTTACACAGTTTTGTATACTAACTGTTATCCTGTGGTTTCACACCTTTGAATCTCTCCCGCCCTTCAGGGTACCGCTTTCTACTAAAACATAGTTGTCATCTGGAGTTTGCACTACGATGGCATATGCACTGTGTTGTGTAAAAGCAATTACCTGCATGATTTATTTCTCCAATGAGTCCACTAAAGTCTTACTACACTGCTGAACAGAAAAATTAATAGATGCAAATGCTCATGAAAAATATAACCGCATGGGGAATGTGAATAATTGTGCTCATAGTAAAATGCTGCTTAACAGAAATCACATAATCAAATAATGCAACAACCATATGTTTTTTCATTTTACCACAACCTTTCCTTTGTTAAAAACAAGTCCTACGGCGAGGCAGAGGAAGCAGTTTAACTTCCTCATGGCCTTGCCATGTGGGTCTGACTCACAGGGTTTCAGACGTCCTGATCACACCCATCGCAGACAGCCAGCACAGTATTCGGCCAAGGCTATTCATAGATGCCAGTGAGGCATTTTGCTTTTATTGAAACATTATCCTCATATTAAAATATTATTATGATAATGTCATGATTAAAAAACAAGCATTTGAGCGCAAACTGAAAACTGTAAAACATTTAAAACTAATCAGCGTTCTGTACATCCTGTGCTTAACTAAAGAAGTTCTGAGAGAGAAACTTCAAAAAGGATATCCTCTTGAGCGGTATCCGTTGAAACATACAGTTATCTGCCATAGATGGACGTTGTGAGATAAGTTGCTTGCCAGGAGTTTATATAAGAGGTGGATGAACCATAGACTGTTTTTTTTTCAATGTATTTACATGTGCTCTTATACGACTATACCGTTACAGCACTTATCAATATTCCCAGTTTCATCACCATGTGACACTGCCAGTAGGAGTGAATAAATTTTAGCACTGCCATGTCAGCCATATTTCATGAATGTATTTTAATGACTGCTGTATTTGGCATTATGCTGCTAACAAACACGGTACAAATTTGTGTTTAGTAAATAGTAATAATAATTATAATAATATAATAATAATTTAAATTTGATTTGATTTTATAATGAATGAAAGTGTATGCTGCGTTGTTCATTACATGCCTCAGATAAGATTGCAACAGTTTTACAGGAAACTTATGTGGCCGTTCTTCTTTGCTACGTTGGTTGAGTAACAACATTCACATCAGACTGCTATCTGATGACATTTACAGCACTTGATGTTATGAAGAGTATTTGAATGGGAAATGTAATGATTAATAATGATAGATTCAGAGACTTCAGTAGTATATTGTTTACTGAAATAAAATCATTTTGTAGTTGTTTTATGGTTGTTCTCATGATGTTGTTTCAGTTGTTAACATATCAGCACATCTTTAACACTTTTACTAGAGTGCCTTCACATTTTTACAGCCATCAAATATAGTATATAGTGAAGAGTAAATAGATTTACTTATTTTATTAATATAAACTTTTTAGTTTATCCAGTCCAGGGTGTACCCTGCAAACTCCCCACAGAAGGGCCTGCTTCAACTGAGGATTGAACCCTGAACCCTCTTGCTGCAAGGTAACAGTGCTAACCACTAGACCACTGTGCTGCCCACTTTTTAGTCATATTAGTATATTTGACTTAATTTTCACTTCTATCCTAGAAACGTGTGTTTAGACCAAGTTATGCATTATTTCTGTAATGTTCAGTATGATCAGAAAGTAGGTCAGAATGTAGAGCAGTGACATAATTGACAAGTTGTTGTTGTGTTGTGTTGATTGAAAAATTAAACAAGATTTAAAACTGTGGAAATTTTAGTCCTTTCATACAAAGTACCTTAATGCTTAAAGTGATTCCCCAAGGGTTAAAAGCACTGTCTGTCCTACACTGACACACTGTTCACTCTTACACACTTAAAGTTCAAAGTCAACACTTTAACAATGAAACAATGAACAAACAACACGATTGAGAAACTGCGAGTTCATGTGACACAGTCGCTCCGCTTACAGCAGAGATAAGTTTTAATGGTCATGGTGTAGCCTTGTACCAAGTCTACTCTGAGGGCCATTTTTTCACACACTGCTGCTGTGCCACAATTATTTGTCATTGTTGCTTTTCAGATTATCTACAGTGGATTAAAAAAAGTAAAGCTCACAGATTTTCTGTAGACACCTGTTTACAGTACAATAAGACTTGTGCTGTATCATCATTAAGTCACAGGATGGCAGCAGTGTCTTTACTGTTCTGTCAGAGGCAAATTCTCCTCCAAATAAACTCAAAACAGTACTTCAGACAAAAGTTAAACTGTTAACAGAGGAGAATAAGCTAATTATGTCTGCAAGCTAGATTGCTAGTATAGCCCTTCACAGCTGAATGTGAGACTATACAGGATGAATAAATCTTGTGGGGCATAGGTTTGCTACTTGAATGAAAGCACAAAGTCTAGAAAGCTTACTCAAATAACTTACAAAAACACAAGGTGGGCATTATTAATCCTACATAACAAATGCATTAATAGTTGGTTCATACCAGCCACAGTTCAGATGGAGCTGTGTATAATTTCTTTTAATTTACTGATGTTTATATTAATATGATTACTGAAGCACCCTGAGAGTCAACCATGTCATCATGCCAATAACCAGATACTTACTGGAAGTTAATGCATCTTAGCTGGTCAACACTTGCTCAGAATTTAGTCAAAAGAAAGGACAGATGTTAGTTTTTCATTTTGGCATCAGAGATGTGGCTTCCTCTCATGAAAGTTGTACAGCATTTTTATCATTGGCAGATCTGTGCTGCACTCTGCTGGACAACACTGAATTCAAAGCACCTCTTCACTTAGTTTTTTTTTTTTTTTAAATATGATTTGATCTTTAATGTGGCAGAAAACAATCATGTTATAATTAACAAGAAGTGTATTCACTTATCAAAGACAAAAGGCTATGCAAATGCAAATAAGAATGTGTATGTACTTGACTTAATATCTGTGTTTAAAATTATTCACATTTAGGTATTAAAAATAATGTCAGATTTCCAGGGACAGTCCTTGTTTTTGGTGGCCTGTTCTCAGAAATGTCTCAGTTTTTATCTGTGCATTAAAACAGACCACAGAGTAAAATAACATTTTATGTGGACTGCAGAGCCAAATGTTTTGGCCAACAGAGAAGGGTGTTTGCTACTGCAACTTATATCACTCTTTATCTACTACAAACTACTTCATGCAGCCAGGAGCGTCAAGTGAATCCTACAAATACTATTCAAGTCAGGTAGAGTGGAGAGGAACAAAACTGGAGTGAAGAGTGAAGGAGGAAATGTAAAGAGCCCATCAGTTTGTTATTCCATCCATTTTTGAGATAAACCAATTGTCCTCCTTTTTTAGTCTCACACTTTTTAGGGTATTTTAAGGTACAGCAGTTCAGATGGTTCAGCTCTGGGTCACTGCCAGCACCCCCAGCGTTCTTTGACAACTTCTCAAAGAATGAGGGGTAGTACGGAGGACTGAAACAGGGCTTTGGCAGGCAATGCAACGTCCACCATGCAGCATAGTGTGAGTAAGAAAAAGGAGCTGGCGGTGGATGACAGACTGAGAAGCCACAAACTGATAGTAACCAGGTTGAGGAAGTGAAAATGTTGCAATCCAGCAAGCACCTCTGGGTGTACGTCGACAGCAAAGTTGAAATAAAGGTGAGGCGAGACTGGCTTTCTTTATATGTAAACACATATGGCCCTTTTCCACTAGTACCTACTCGACTATGTGCTTCATATGAAGAGGGAGGAGGGTAAAAATGAGAGAAAAATATGCCCTCAATAATTGTTAATTTACAAAAGATATACTGAATATTATTGCGAGGCAACAGAAAATAAGGAAATATTTTAAGATTGTTTCCGTAAAGAAACAAGAACACCACTCAGGCCCGCAGGTTGGCCATACACTGGTTTGAACTGACTCTCATTACAACAACAACAGCGTGAGAACAAGATGACTTAACTATCCATTTGAGGTTAGGGTTGTTTTGTATCAATGCAATTGCAAAGACAATGTGAACTTTTCCCACACTTGTTGTGCTGTAACAGATAAAAAACATGCAATACAGCCAGCCAGTCAAGATAGTAGTAGTATTTAAACAGAGCTACTAATAAACCTCAGGAGTACGTAGGTGTGAAGCTGTGAAAACCCAACCCTATTGTGAGACGAGAATGTTTGCATTGGGCTACTCCGCAAATGTTTATTGTCAGTGTTTTTGAAATGACTAATTATTTAAACGACGTCTCCTCCAGTAATACAAATGCCAAATACAGTGATTACGCTTTGGGAATGATTGTGGTTATGGTATCTAAATTGTTAAGGTATGTTTAAGATCTTTCTCATCCATCTTTTCAAGTGAGAACATAAAGGTTTTGCACCGGAGAACTGGGAGTGTTTTTTCCATTATTTGAGAAAAAAAAAAGTCTCCGGTTTTCTAGACAGCATGTTAATGGGGCGGTATGCATGTGCCGCTGTCCAAGTGTCCAATGTGTGTGTGCCTATAGCCTCTTACTGAGAAGCATTTACAGAGTGTAAATACACTGAATGGTAATTGCCTAAAAAAATAATAATAATAAATAAAAACAGCTCAACTAAAATGATAATTTTTAAGGAATAAAACTTACTGAGATTGACAAAGACAAAGATTATGTACAAGATTATGAAAGCATTCCTTCATGGTGGCAAAATCACAGTTATCACCTGACTCTGTAGTTCCCCTAACATAACCCTTACCCTGAACTCTACAAGGCTCTTTAGCAAGTCTTAATCACCTGTTTTGTTTTTACTGTTTAGACAAGTCATTTCCGTCAGTGTTGTTTTCAGTGACAGCAGGTGGCAGTTGTTGGCAAAAAAGCTGAAAAAACCCTCCGAAACCACTAAATGGCAGACAGATTAAGTCAGCTGATAGTGGAGCATTTACGTGCTAAAGAGCCTGACATTACCCACAGGATTTGGTGGACAGTAAAGCTGACCCAGCTGAAGAGTCATCAGATGCACTCCAAACGTACTCTGCTCACATTGCTCTGTCTGTCAACTCTATGCAATGATTTTATGCCAATATTCTCTGATAATTTAAGGCCTAAAAAAAGTGTAGGTTTAAATGTCCACAATTAGCTCTTGTTTATGGCAAAGAAAAAAAAGGCAATGATTTATTCAACACCTCAAATTTTCAATCCTGTGTCAGTTATTTTGTTTTGTAGGTCTCTTAACCTTTTTTTGGATCCTTTAATACCTGAGAACAACTCACTCTCTTCTGATAACATGCCCTTTGCCTTCAAACACTTCATTATCATACCTTTTTACAAGAAACCACCTCTGTTTTCTTTCCAAAACACTGATAGAATTGCGTGGTCAGGTTTAGTGTTAAATTTCACTGAAGGTGGGGCAGAAAATGTTTTGCAAACAAGAGAATGTTAAGATCATATTCGCTAAGTGAAAGAAATCGTTTAAATGACTTTTTTATTTATTTTGAATAGTCTTGTCTCACAGTGACCAACTGACTTTTGGCAACCCTAATGAATAATTTGTGGTGTTTAATTGTTTGTTTATGTGTGTTGATAACTGAATCAATTGAATTATAACACTGAAACACCTCCGTGATCATGCACCATGCATCTTCTTCGTGCAAATGACTTTTTATGCAAAATCATAGGGCAGTTTTTCCAGAAACTCAGGAAATGTTAAATTTAGATATGGGACTCTGTGCACTCTGCACCTGCTTAAATTTGAAAGACACACATACACAGCAACCCAACCACAAGATATGTGGAAGGAGGCCTGTGAGGGGTAGCAGTATAGGTGGGTGAGGAAGTGGTGATGGCACTTATCTGCACACACCCACACAGAACTCAGATGTGGGTGAAAAATTTGTGTGTGACATGTGTTCATTTTGGCAAACCCAAAGTTGTTATTTACTTTAAAATATGTGACACGGTGGTGGAGTAGGAACTTTTTTTTGATAGTCCTAATGTTTAATATATAACGATTTTAGATATTAAATTAATAGAATACTACTTACACACTTTGCCAGATTAAATATCATAACACGACTTCATCAGCTTATGTTTTACTCTACTCAAAGGAAGTGAAACTTGCTGTTGTACTGCATTAATGACCACAACATTTTTTTTACATCTTTGAAAAAAAAAGCTCAGCTTATTTATCAAGGTCAGGACATTCCCTTCACCTGGCACACATGCACAATCTTAAAGAGCTGGTACACAAACAATGCAAAATTTTTTATGCGACTACTACCATGACACTTTTGTTACTGTTTGGCACACACGTTAACAAAAAAGGCAATAGGGTACACCATTATGTAAAACAAACAAAAGAATATTATTGATATGAAGCAATACATTTTATACAGTATTCTCAGACAAGCATCATTGTACTAAACACTTAAAGAAGGTAAAGACATTTTTAGGGGGAAGCTGGAAATTAGCTAATTCAATCTTTCCTGCATTTTAATCAGCATCTACTGCATATGTACATACACAACTGTCTCAGCATGTTAAGTGAAAGACTTGCTTGTCCTTTTCCAAAGACTGCAACATCAACACAAGAGATTAAAATAGGCCTTTTTGAGTTTAACAGAGTAAACTAGGTCTTCTCTGTGACAGTGGTTGTAGGAATACCTCCTGTCAGCTCAGCTGTGGTTTCTCTCAGGTGTTGCTGCTACTGTTCTCTGCTGTCATTTTGGAGGAGGCAGCGGAAGTATACAAATAGTCCTTAAACAGGCTCAACACTCGCTTCTTGTAGGTCTTAATGGCAAAGAAGTAGATGACTGGGTCCAAGCAGCAGTTGAAGTTCATTAGTGAGACTGTAATCTGCAGGGAGAAGATGTGTTATGAAAAGAAAAGTTGTTGTGAAATGTTTGAAATCAAATGAACAAACACTGTTCCCACCTGTAAGGACACCTTAAAGTCTCTCAGTTCCTCGCAGGTGGGCTGGTGGTGTATCTTTCTGGACATGAACTGCATAACGTTGAGATGGTAGGGGCTGAAGCATACGATGAAGGTGAGGAGGATGAGCAGAATGATGGTGTTGGCCCGATGATTCCTCCTCGATCGACCAGTCACAGAATTCTGCTTGGCCGAGGCCCTCAGCTTCAGGTTGATCTTGGCGTAGCAGCCCATGATGATGATAAGCGGACAGCAGAAGGAGATGGCGCAGGCCAGAATCAGGAGATAAGGGGTGAAGCGGGAGTCCTCGAAGTTGAAGTACTCCATACAGGTTCGTCTTCCCTGGTGCTCACGCAGCATGCTGCGGAACAGCAGAGGAGCTAACTGCAGGGATACCAGAGCCCATACCAGGCAGCAGACCCTGCGAACCACCCTCACACTCCGCAAACACTGCAGCCGATGTGGATGCACCATGGCCAGGTATCGATCCAGACTGATACAGGTCATGAATGCAATACCTGGTGGAAATATAATGATAAATGATGATATGCAATACAGTTTATGCTTAACACATACATAACAGAATGGCAAAAAAATATTTCAAAGATAACAATCATGAATTTAGGCTTTTTTATACGTCATATACTAAGGGTGTGTGATGGTTTGATGCTATTTTTTAATTCCCAGCTCATACTGTTGTGTTGTCCTATTGTCCTAAAGGCCGAGATCTTCCACACATAAAGATCAAAATAGAGAAACTGTGTCTGCTGAACCCCATCTGAAGATATGGTTGCATACATGTAGATGCATGGGAAGACCCACTCAAAGATAGGATGGCATATTGACAACAGAAGCACTAATAATACCTGCATAGGTATTGGCAAAGAAGAGAAGTGTGGTCAGTCTGCAGAGAAGATCACCAAAGGGCCAGTCAAAGTGTTGGATGTAGTAAGTAATTCTACCAGGCAGCGTAAGAGTGAACAGCGTATCAGACAGTGCGAGGTTGACCAGATAAACGGAGGTGGAGTTGAACTTCTGCCTCTTCTGGCAGATCACATAGAGAACCAAGCTGTTGCCGCATGCACTGATGATGAAAACTGCAGAATAGAAAATTGGGAAGAGGACAACTGCAGCTCTTTGGTAGACAAAAACATCACAGCTGCTCTGGTTTGGAAAATTTTCAACAGAGTCCAGGGTGACATTTTCAACAGCCATCACACCTGTCATTTGAAGAAAAAGGTCACAGAATAAGTCATTACAGGTAAAGAAACGTGCACAAACAAAGAAACAAGGGAACATTGAGCCATGAATAAAGATCATCACATAGTACAGTACTCACAACGAGAGGTAGGGTTCTCAAGTTAAATTACTACTTGTCTATTCTCCTGACTCTGGTGATTGTGGTTGTAATTTGAGCTGTGATGCTTGAAATACTTCTGGAAAGGTTTCGTGGGGTGTTTAAATCCCACCTCTTCTTTTTGACATCATATGTGTGTCAAACTTGTCATCCTGTTACCCTAGTTGTTAGTTGCATTGTGCACAGTAGACAGCAGCTTTCAAACAAACATGACCTATAGTTTTCTCAGTTTTTACAGTATGTTGGGTCACAACATGTCTCCAGCACAACTTCAGTGCACCTTGGCGTCAAATTGACTCTATCAACTCTACCGGGGGACTGGACCACCATTCTTCCAAAAGATCCGCTCATTCATATGGTGTTTTGATGTTGGTGGTGGAGAGCGCTGTCCAACAGTCCAAAATCTCCCATAAGTGTTCATTTGGGTTGAGATGTGGAGTCTGCTGTGTTGACTCACATTATTTTCAAACTTATCAAACACTTCAGTGACCCCTCAGGCACATAGAGACAGACAGGCAACGACTCACACTTACCCTGTGCGTAAGTGTGAGTGTGTGTATGTATATTTATTTATATATATATATATATAATCTGACTAGAAACCACACATAGTGATAAAGAGATAAAGTAAGTACTTATTATGTTCATGTTGTTTCTCTGCATGCATGAACTATTCATTTCAGTGTGGTTAACACATGCACATGCATTATGATGCAAACTAACTCCTCCTGTAGGTTAAATGCTCTTCTAAATGCTTTCTTTGTAATCTCTGTAATATGGTATGCACAGTGGCTACAGTTTAATAAAACTGTGCATTTACTTTTGCGACTGCTTACAATGGGTGCAGCGTGTCTCTGTGAAAGGTTAGATGAAGTGATAGAGGGTGAGGTTTTATATGATGTTTCTGCCACTGAGGTTTCTCAAGTCTGTGCTCTATGTAGCTGAGGTGAATGCAGGCAGGCCTGAGGTGGAGCTGATGGAAGATATAGGAGGAAGCAGAAGTACTGCTGGTGCTTAAAACTGTCACAGTCTTGTGATGTGTGGATGAATCACTAACAGTTTGATGAATGTCACATTTACATATAGTACATCTCAACCACCAACCCTCCAAAAAGATTAAAAACTTGTGAACAGCATAAACTGAAAATACTTATGGTGTATAATTCTGAGAACAGTTATGGTGGTAAAAATGCGGTATCGTGAGTTTGCTTCATCAAAGGAAGATGCAATAATTGAGTAAAGACAAACCAACTCAGCTGGCACATTCTGTTCTAACTCTGTTGCAACTTATTTGTTATTTCACCGATGAAGAAAATAGTGTTTGCTCAGGAGGGTTCACATTGTCATGACTCTTCAGAGATATGAAAATAAGAAAATAAGAGCACAACATAATAGCCATTAACACTTATTATTATCATTTAAATCTTCAATCAAAGTACAAATTTGATATAAAGTATGTTCCAGCTGTGTGCTAAATCATATCATAGTAATGTAGAACTAGCAGTACAGTACATTGACCAAGCTACCAGTAGAAGTACAGTAGGGGCACACTGGCTACAGTACCTCATCTTGCTCGCCCACCAAAGCTTTCCAGGTTGGTGTAATTGAAAGGGATGGCTGCTGGATAGGCAAAAGGTCACTAATTGTCACCAGTCAAATGTGGTTATAATACAGCTCACTTAGGTCACAATAAGCGCTTCATGTAGACAATGTCACCTGCAGATTAGGAGCCTGCTGCACTTCAGGCCTACATTTCATGCTCCATTAATTTTGTGCGTTGTGAGTTAAACATCTCGTACCATCTAAACGGTGTGCTGGAAAAGGAAAAGACAGTCGTTTGTTGAGCGCTCCCTAGGTGTCCTGAGGGTCTCTCAGTGTTAAATACTGCAGGGGCGCAGGGAGACATGGAAAGAAGGAGATGATCGCTTCTGCTCATGCATGCTCTTTGCATTTTCACTACCCAAAATAAGCAATGTTAACCCGTGTAGAGATTTTAATAATTTGAATTAAGAACAAACCAAATCAATAACTTTTACCCTGTTTTTTACTGCAGACATAATGCATATTGTATATTTGTGCATGTTGTAAAACTGCTCCTGATGATGGTTTTAAAATAAAACCAAAAGCTTTAAACTCCATCCTATTTTGGAATAACTTTATGCTTCTAAATACCTGAATGTAAACTATTTAGGACTGCTTAGAATATATTCACATTTTGTTTGACAGTATTCTATTTCATATATCACGGCAGCGCCATGAAAACTGTGCACATAGTAGTGTGTAGTAGTGTGTTTTGTAGTTTTCTGGGTTGATGGGTGTGTGACATGAAAGGTCTTAGGAAATTGAAAGTGACGACCCAGCATGGAACATGCATGGAAGTCACTTCTCAGAAATGTGACCTTTTTCTGGTTGTTAAGTCAGGGGTGGGCTAAAAAAGGGAGGAGGAGGGGGGAACAAACTGATTCGAAGAGAATTATACAATAGTCGATGGTGCAACTGCAGCCCATAAAAGAACACCCCAGAAGGCATATCGTTTTAAAGGCACCCTCATGGTGGAGGGGGACCAGTGGTGTGTTGGTGAGGCAAACTGGGAATGACTTCTCGTGTCCACAACATGTGTGGAATAGCCAGCATGGTTCCACAAACGGTGCCTAACCAAATTTGGGATGTTTTTTGCTGCCAAAATGAATTGTGTATGAAACTTCCCCCACACAGTCTAAATTTAAGTCTGGTTTATCAAACCAACTTCACTGCGCTGCTGTCGACCCACTCGGCGACAAAATCAAAGCAATCCTGGTGTGTATTGACAGACAATGACTTTTTGTTACGGTGATTTTCACACATACACAGAGACGAGCAAAAAAATCACATTACGTGTAAAGTTAAAGCATGAAGCTTCAACAGCTCCTGGAGTTAACTGCCATAAAACATAATACCACTAGAGGGGGTACAATCATTAGGAATCAGAAAACAGAAAATAATACGTCGCCGCACATAGTGACGAGTGAAATTAATTTAAGCAAAAAATCTCTCAAACATGTTAAACATGTTTTCATTTAGATTTCATATTTATCTGCAACGTTTTTGTTTATTTAATACTCGTATTTTACTATGTCAGTGCAGTGGTGCTGAAATTGCGTGCTTGTGTGCATGCATTCATTTATGCATCTGTGTGTGTGTGTGTGCATAAGTAGACTGCTGGACATACCGCAGGGGACTCCTGCCTTGTCAGGGGGCCTCATGTGGCTCGTGTCTGTTCTCATCATCACCAACTCCCCCCATGCATCAGCCGCCGCCTGCCCTGCTCAGGCCCCTGTCCCCTGCTCCACCATGCTCGCGTGAAGACTCTCTGTTCACACTTTGTTTCACGCTTGTCACTTTTATCACTGATGAGGTATTTGTTTTGGGTTTTTTTTGTCCAACGCTTTGCTTTACAGAAACCAGTACGCTGCTCCACTCTGTGAGCCTTATTTTGATTTTAGAATCAAATGAGCGCAATAAGATGAAGAGACAAGTGTTCTCATCTTGATTGTGGCTGTGTGAGTGTGAAAGCCCACAACTGCATGCTGTCACAGGTGTCTACGAACACCATCTTAAAGAATGTCTACGGTCCCTTTCATTCGTAGAGTCTTGCTTAATCGAACGTGTCACAGTGTTGACATTAGTGTTGCCGGTTGTGAAAAACACACACCAGCTCACTGTTGACTTCACACCCACAAACATGCTGCAAGTTCCACATTTTGCCCATGTTTAAGAAGATCTCATGATAGATAAACTCATCAGTTTAATGGGCCCATCACACACAACTCACAAGAGCACCCACAGATGGTGGGCTCTGATTGGCCCACAGACATTGAGGGATTCAGTGTTTTCTTGATTGTTGAGACTTGAAAAAGGATTGAGTTCAATGAGTTTTGCTGGTCTGATCATTAGTGCCAGAGGCATCATTTTTAGTACCTCAGAAGTTGCTCCTGGGTTTTGGGCATTTTATCAAAAACATTGTGACAGAATAAAAAGCTTTGTTGTAGCTTCAGATAAAAAAAAAAAAAAAAAAACCTGATGCAACACAGTGACTTGCACAAGATTTGAAGGTCCAATTCTGAAGAGAAAGCATTTGCGGTTGCACCACTGCAGGCAACCAAACATGGTATTTTTTGTAATTTAATGATATTATACTGCAGAATAGAACGTAGCTTTACAATGCATTGAGGCCATACAGCAGTACATAGCAATAACAGCAATATTGCTTAAAGCCCTCACTGCTGTTTTCACTAATCATGTCACAATGTGCATTTGCTTTCTAAAGAATTGTTAGTACATGCACTTGAAATGGATCAAAACAGAAAAAAATCAATTCAGGGTTAGAAAAAAAAATTTTACTTTTGACTTGACAAATTACAAACAGGATCATCTGTACTCGATACCTGATACACTTGATTTAAATAACATCCACAGGGCTACAGTAGCTGGCATTATTTAAGTGTGAAACAAAAATGTTGATTCTGCAAAACAAAATAATAAGAATCCTACATGCAGAGTTAATTTACAGTGTTTTGCAAACAAATGCAATATTAACACATGTATATGCAACAGCAATGAATGCCAAATAATGAATACAGGGTTGAAATTATAGTCAAAACAAAGAAAGTTTAGATGGCCATAATCACACTGACGACAACAAAGACATACTGCAGACTGATACTTTATTGATCTTCATACCAATTAGCCCACTCCCCTCAGAGGTAGATCAGAGGTCAGGGGTCAGCTACAGCACAGCACACTTGGTAGGGATTTAGTGACTTGGTCAGGGACTTTTAAACAACAGTGGTACACAACATTACAGATACAGGATCTGAAACCAGTCCACAGCAGGTCTTACAAAACTTTTGATACTGCGTGGTTAATTATTTTCAAAAAAAGTGAAGGTGAGAAATGTAGATGAGCAGCACCATCTTCAGGATCTGCAGTAAAACAACCCTTCCAGCTCTGAGCTCTGACCTTGGGCCTTATATTTTATTTGTTTGTTTTTTCAAAACTTATTTTAACATATATAGAAAAAAATTCTCCCTCTCACCCATACTCAAGTGTACTATTCGAGGTAATGCATAATTAATAAGGAATAAGGATATGGTTAATGTTTAACTCTATTCTATTTCTAAATTTAAAGTTCAGCAAATTCTCAACTCATAGCTGTGTGACTGGCAGTGTGCACAGATCATAACTTACGAACATAAGGTCAAACAAAAGATGGCCCAACAGCTACTGTACTTTTCACTGATGTTACCCCAACGTGTACATATTACACTTAAACAAAGCCTGTATTCATCTGTGGCCCGTGACTCAGGCTGCATTTGAAGATGTGGCCTTGTTCCACAGTCTGTGCTGTGGCAGGTTTCAGGTCATCTGAGGCGATGTGCATATTTTGGATGTCATCTCGGCTGTTGTATTATTGTTTTATTCACAGGGCATGGACTAATTATTTCAACAGCTCTCTTCATTGGGAAGCAGACTGACAGTTGCCGTCATCGGAGTGATCAGTCTGTTTCTTGGACTCGGCTGAGGCTATTTGATGTATATTAACAATAATTGGTGCCACCGCCACAATGATGTTTAGTAAACCTTTGTGCTATTTTCCAGAAGGATGCCCATGAGGAATTTGTGAGTAGCTGCAGAGACGCCTTCAGAGTCAGGACAGATGGGAGGACTGCTGTCCTCTGCAGATCAGAGACACCACGACCTAATCATCATCATCACATACAGCACATAGTCTTTCTCATTGTCTTGTTGTCTCTTCTGATCAGCAGAAAGGCTGATATCTACCACATACACTCCAGTTCTATTACTGTAACATTTCATCTATTGAATCATATTGACTGAGTCAAAAACAATGTGGCATTTGTTATCATAAACAAATGTCATATACCTATAGGGTATCATTTGAGTGAGAATTTACATGTCATGCAATAATGACAAGCGAGAAAGTCATGCCCATGAACAAATTAGGTTTGATGACTGGGTTATTTTAAAAAAGATAATTAATTAAGAAAAAATGTGCTGTATGAAACAAATAATATAATTTGGTTGCAATATCAAGGAAAAATGCCAGTAGACACAAAAAATTACACCTTTTTTAATATATTAGTAATAGCAGTCTGAGAAAAGATTTGTTGTTGAGAGTTTTGTTACTTAGTTACAATTATATATTTAAGTCCTGTTCTTTAGTCAATCAGACTTTTTTCACTGCTTGTCAGCTGTAGTAAATTCTCGCCATGCCTTGTCCATATGAATGACAAGGCATGGTATGACAAAATTTGTGTATGCGTGTTGTTGTTGTTTTTTTCTGTGGTTCAAGTACCACAAGTTATTTTGTTGGGTTCCATGTAATCTGGCAACCAGGGCTGATGTAGTGCAGCGGTGGTGTCTCGAGTTCCAGCATCTAGCAGTGACTCCAGCAGGTTTTGAGTCTGCCAGATTCTACAAGTGAATGAGAGGCAGATGTGTGGTGACAGCACTACGCTCATTAGGCCGAATCAGTGTCACACTGTGACAACTGGCCAACTTGAGGCTTCTCTCGTAACTCAGTGCTTACTCCATTCAGCCAAGACCAGCTTGGACTCTCTCAGACCTCATTTCAAATCATTAATTGTTCTGGCCTCTGTCTTTTGCCTAAAACAGAACCTTTTGGGTTAGGTTAGGTGTCTGCTATGCTGATGAACTTGTTTTCTTCTATCCCTTGAACACACCATCTTCAGCCATCAAAGATCTCTAAATCCTTAACCAACTTTTTTCCTCCACACCTCCATGTCTTTGATCCCAGTGGTATCCCTGCCTCTGACCACTGGTCTACCCCTGCTCCACAATCCCAGCTGTGTGGTCAGCTCCGGCCCCTCAGGGCCTCCATCCCTGGGCTGAAGTTGTGATATCTATTTCAGTCCACTAGAGACCAGACAACCGCCACTGTGGCTCCAGAGAATTCCCTGTCCAGCGATTACTGATGGTTGCACTCTGCTCATATGCTTTAGCATCTCCTGTGTCCAAACTGCTTAGCATCTGATGGGTCGCTCTAAGCCATTAAGGCCAGTTTGCAATTATAGATGTGTGGCTGCTGGACACAGAAACAGATGTGCTTTGATCTATTTACGGTAGGCTGGATGGGGGGGTCATAACAGCTTACTTCCATGCGTGGGTCAGCTCACACACCTCTGACATCCCTTGTCTTTCAGTTCACTTGACATGCACTTGTGTTTTTCAATCAGCAAAAAGTTTGGTGATGAATGGGCAGTAAGAGAGAACAGCGATAGCAGCTGCTTTGTGTGTGTGTGTGCGTTTGTGTGCGTTCGTGTGCATGTCAGTGTATGCGTGTGAATGCACTGCGTGTGTGTTTATGCGTTTAATCTGCATGTGTCAACCACGACCAGCCATGTGTGGAGGTGAGAGCTTGTTGAATGGAAATTCGGACAATCCTGTGGCACTAAATAAACGGGAACCAATTCAAGCCCCATCTGTTTAAGCACCAAAATTCACCGAGGGGCAAAATAGTTAGTGTTGTGGTACATTTTTAACGCCTTGTCTCCTTTTTTCCCCCTCAGCTTGAAGTGCTTTGGGTGGTGAAAAATGGAAAACAAATGTTCTGTTGACAGCTTTCTTATGCCCAGGGTGTGTGAGTATTTATATCATAAAGGTGCCAACACATCCTGGTTTTACAGGCTGACCATCGCTGGGGGGAGAAAAAGAGGGGGACAAAGGGGGGTTATCCTGTAGCTCATTCTGGTAATTACTAGATCAGTGATGAATAGGCCTTGATAAGCCTGTGACAAATTAGCTTACAACTAAGTCTGCTGTGGTGTGAAATTCTTATTCATTTTGAAAGAGTTTAGCTTCATAATCAAAGTAGGACATCTACAAGTGGAACCTGCTGATTGCATGTTTTCTTGCTGGTGTGAATACAGTACACTCTGGGCCTGGACTGCATTAAGACTGAGGGGAAGTCTGAATGTACCGTTGCAACACTATTGCTTGGGGCGCAGTAATAACAGGACTCGGCCCAGAGTTTTAAGCAGCGCATGCTTCAGTAATATTCAGTTCCACAGTCATTTTTCTCCCTTGTCAGTTGTCTTATTGTCACCACTTTGCTTGTATTAAAAATTCACGGGTCACTTGTATGGCATTTAGTGCTTGTCTCTAGTGTACTGCATGCCTGTGCTAACTAGTCAATTGTGACCACTTTTCACAGCAGCAGCAACGCCTTGGGCGAACTGTGATTTCATAATGTTTATGGTGTCAGTGGCAAGCCTGACGGGAAAATGGTAATAATTCCACTTCCAATATGAATAATGAATGAACTCATATCATTTCATAAATCAGATGGGATATACAACATATGGAGATAAGCAGGCATAGTCTTGCCACTGGGTTTCGCTGTTAAATAAAAGCGCCGCACTTTAAGCCCCTTTCACTGCTATAATGTTGAATCCAGTATGCTATAGCCCGCAGCATGCTATGGGAACACTGTCTACTGTACCATCACAGAGGTGCATTCAACAGAAAGCACAGAGGGAGTCCAACATTGACATTGTGCTGTTAGCAGGTCTGTCCTGAGGTGAACCATGTCTACACAGCTTTAGGTCCTCTCTGATGTAGGTGTTCCTCGGTCCGCCAGTGTCATGTTGAGAGGCCACCATCCCACTCTGTTTGTTCCGTGTCAGTGTGCTGTGAGGAGAACTACAGGAAACGTTCATTCACAAACTTACATCCACTGCCCATGCTAGAAGTAGTGATAGATCTGGAGGTTTTCTTTTGTGGTTTTTGCATCGTACACCTTCTGACAGCTCATATTATTATCCGCTGAAGCCTTTGAGAGGGACTGTGACAGAGTTTTAGACCAAAGTGAGCATGTTTATTTATTGTAAAATTATCTCCATAATGACTGAACAACAAAAGCTCAATCCCTCAGCAAAATGACGGGTGCCCATGAAGTTAATATTCCGAGGTCTGGCTGGACCTGCTCATTAATTCAGTTAAATGAAGTGAGAGAGGGGGAATCAGAGTGAACCGAACGGGAAAAAAGCCCTTAAAACCATTTCCTGTGATTTGGGTAACGTGCAGAAAAGTCAGATGCTCAGTATTTGTCTTTCCCTCTCTTGTTGTCTGCCTTTTCTCTCTATGGGAACATGTATTCAGCTTCTTTTTCTCACTTTGATTTCGGCAACTTTTTTTTCCCTTTACAGCATTGCTACTTCCCTCTCTCTCTCTGTTTCTGTCTTGATTGCTGGGTCAGTAACTTGCCGGTGGATTGAGTCAGGGGGTGCAGTCTGGTTTTGTCCACTAGCTTTAGGCAGTGAAGGCTAATGCCTCCTGACACTCTCAGCTCCATCAGTCCTGGCCGCATCATTCTAGTAATTCAGAAGTCATCAGGGCCTGGGATTGCGTGAGGGCTCTCATCTGGAAACCCAAACAACCTTAACCTCATTGAATTCCTGTTGAAGAATGCAAAAATTAATGAATGGATTAAGTTGCTACTTTGTCTCATCGGATTACACCATATTGTTTGGGATTGGTGTGTTTTTCGAGAAATATCACTAAAATGTTCCCAAATAGTGACCCAGTGTTGCAAGGATATAAGATAAGAAAAAGTCAAAAATGTTTTCTCCTGTGAAAGTCCATAAACATACACCCTTAAAAGTGTAGAGGAGATGCTGCAATTTATGTTCAAAGGCCAAAGTTTATTCTGGATTGTGTGGCCTCTTTAGCTGGTGTACTGGTCTTTTTCACCCATACTCCACTTCCTTTACAGGCACTCAGCTGAATTGTTGCTTAACCTGCGCAGTGACCCTGCCACATGCTATCTGCATCCTTCTATCCCAGATACACCACTACACTATTCCCCTTGTGGGCAAAGGTTGTGCTATGCGTCAACTAGAGCCACGGACTCACGAAGGGAAATCCATAAACCTTGTGTTAGGGCAGAGAAAAAAAGTCAGCACCAGTGCTTACTCATCTGTTAAAAACAGAGTGATCTGCAAAGTTTGTATGAGAGGGTTTTTGACGGTGCCCTGCTGCTTTGTCAGTGCAGCACATGCTGCAGGCACTGGCATCCCCTATTGCCTTCCAGGTCATTGGCCAGGCTCAGCAGGAGATGGGCTTCTAGCCCCATGACACATCCCTGATTCACAGCTGGATCTGTAACAAGGTATCATAGCAAATGAGTCGGTAAAACATCACTGGTTTGAAGAGCGTGAAAAATTGTCATGATATCATTTGTAATTCCTGATCTGGACTGCCGTTGGTAGGAGAAAGAGAGAGTGAGAGAGAGCGATCTGGTAATGAAGGGGTTTTATTCCTCTTCACCCTCTCCACCAGTCTCGGCCCCCTTGTTCCCCACCACCCCACAGCCTGACCCCCAAACCGATGTCTGAGGGGGGAGATCCAAGCTAATGTAAGGAGGCAATAATTAAACATCTCGTGATTCGCAGCCAAGTGGCTTATAGGTGTTGCACTCTTAACATGAGAGCTTTATGACACATTGTCTTCTTCTTGAATGTGGCTTTTGCTCCTCATTACACATGACTCATGAGCAGCAGTGATGTGTCAGATTGGGCCCGTCCTGGTGCATTGTGGTGATAGTGGTGATGTTTGGGGGGGTTGGAGGCGTAAGTCAGGAGTTTGGTTGGTCTCGGTCTGAATTATTACAGCTGCTGAGCATATAATTCAGTGCACGATGCTTTTAACAATATAAAAAACTAAATTATAAACTTGGAGAATATTGTTACTTCTAATTTAATTATTAAAAAAACATATTTTTGAGACAGACAACAATTACTTATATGGTGTCTGAAAGATTGGTAATATTTTTTATCTTTCTTTTTTTTAAAAAAAAATACTTTTAAAGAAGATGTTCTTTTATAAAACTTGAAAATATGTCAGGATATCCATTGTTCTATTGACAAACTGTGTTATTGCCATTCAGAAAATCTTTATTTGCGTACAGTATAATGGTGATAATTGAAGTAAAAAATTAAATCATGTATGGAAAAATATAAAAACATTCCAGAAGAAAAAAACAATGTGGTGCCATGAAAATTATATAAACCACACTATGTATTATGCAATAAAATTAGATACAGAAACCTTTGTGATCTTTAACCTTTCTGTGTTTAGAGTACAGTTGGCTGTGAGGCTGTGTGCGGGTTTGATGGATGCAAAGAATGGACAAACATCAGCTCCCTCTAAAACCACAATGGAGACCTTGGATCTAAATGTCATGGTTTCATAACGGATACACTGACATTTGTGTGATGGGATTTAGCCATGGGTTAATATAGCCATTGCTGGTACACTGCATTGATGTCCATCTCACCCGGGCTGTGAAGTCTATCTCACCATTTTTTTTGGTGCCCTTACAGAAGTTTCTTTCAAAGGGATGAATTGGATTCTATGCTGGTTAAAGCCAATTATTTTATCAGAAAAAAACTGTTTGATATGTAGGTTTGTTTTATATGATGTTAATGTGCCTCAGGAGCTGTTCAGATCATTCTTTTTTGGTGAGTGTTGGGCTGGGGGTGGGGGATGTTGGGGAAGGCAGGCGATCAGCATTAAAATCAGAGCCATGTAAATCTAATCAATTATACAGTTTTTCAGATAAAATGTTGGTAAATCAAAACACATTTTCCAAAAGTCACAGTATAATGAGAAATTTAAATTGGAAACAGAAACCATTTGTTTATTATAAATGCCAGGGTGAGGTGGTGACTTGCCATCCATAAATTTCGTTATCCTTTCATATTCCTTTTATCTATGACTACAGCTTTGGCACTCATTCAAGATTTTAATGAACCCAGACTTCTGAGGCATCAAGGCCTAGTGATGCATTGTCCATTTGGATCAGGGAGTACAGAGGGGGGACAAAGGCAAAAAGCTTTTGCCTTTGACATAATATTTTATATTCTATTGCCTTACAGGGGGGTCATTAGGTGATTGCAACATTTAACAACATAACAGATTGACAAGAATAAACACATATTCAGCATATATCTGGAATTAACAACCAGACCGATGATCTTTGTGTGTCTGCGTGTGTATGTGTGTGCATGTGGTAAGGGGAGACTTGAATCAAAAATAATTTTCTGTGCTTTATGAGGCTACAGAGAACCCCCCTGCTCTGGCGCGACCTGGTGTCGGCTGCTTTCTTGGGCTCAGAGGTTCCTAGGGGAGACCAGAATGGAAGTTGAGCATCTTGCTGTGATCCAAAGAAAGTGTGCCAAATGCTATCAAAACTGGATTAGTAGACAACAATTGTGTTGGATGAACGGAAGGGGGAGGGAAAGAAGTAGTTTCCAAGTAACCCATGGATGGAATTTTCCAACTCCACTGCGTTTTTATCCCATGTAGGAATGGATGTGCACATAAACCCCCTTTGTTTAGGGATAAAATCTATATAAAATAATCCAAGTGTTCTTATCTGATCAAGGATGTGTTGGAGAAGCAGCAAGCACTGTGAGATGTATTTCAGATATACAGCATAAAAACCAATGACCTATTTATATGTATAGGTCATTTCAGATGTTATGAGCTTAGTCCTGTTTCTGTCATCTGTGCAGAAATATGTTTTTCATGTTATCAACCTTGGGGAGAGAGGTAAAAAAAATCTATTAAGACTATCACTTATCTGACAAAAATGACCTGGTGAGTAAATAATAGCAAATAGTCGCATTAAATAAGTAGTTCCCAACATCTGTGGCTTAAGACCCTTCCTGTAAAAGTGAAGCAGTGTCTACACGCTGTTATGTGTTACAGGTTTCACATGTTGATGAGTTGGGAGCATATGTTTCCTTCATTAAAATTCAATATTTCTTGAAGGCTTATCACTTATCAGGTTGGGAACCACTAAAACTTTGTCTATTGCTTTAATATAAACTGTCTTACTGAGGAAAGACCGACAAACGGTCATCATGGACACTTTTCCCCTATTTCTACCCAAGGCCTGCCGCCAAATACATTTGGCTCTACAACCTTGATAAAGTAAAGTAAGTCCAGCAGCACGTTCACATTTAAATACACCCGGAGCCCAATGGCTGTCCTCTGAATGCTGACATTTGGAGCAAATCCCCTGCTGACTTAATCATGGCAAATATTGCGTGTCATTTGTGCACCACACTTGGACCTGGCTGACGGTAGTGGTAGTAATTCACCACTGCTGTGAGAGAGGACTCCCGGGGTGACGTGCCTTGTGCTCAGATCTCTCTCTCCTTTTATTCCTCCCCTGTTTCTCTCCGTCACGAGCTTCAGCACTGTCTCTGTCCCTTCTGTCTCGTAGAGCAGAAGGACACTGTAGATTGAGACCATCTGTGAGGCAAAGGAACCTAAAATGAAGAAAGACCACTATACAGCATTGCACTAATTTAGGTTACCACTGTTTAACAACTGTAACTCGAATGAATTACCATTATTATTTTTGAATACTCTTGCAAAATAAAGACATTGTATCATAACTGTTTGGGTAATTTCCCCTATAGTGACCATCCTCTGCCATTACACACACACACACACACTACTTCACTGTTTACCTTCCCATGTGCTCGTAGGCCTCCGGGTCCCGCCCCTCTCCCTCCTGCGGCCAATCAGACAGCGCGGGCTGAGTGAGGGGAGCTACAACTGTAGCCAATCGCCGCTCGCTCTTTTAGCGC
Organism: Scortum barcoo; assembly: GCA_023238725.1. Taxonomy (NCBI): domain Eukaryota; kingdom Metazoa; phylum Chordata; class Actinopteri; order Centrarchiformes; family Terapontidae; genus Scortum; species Scortum barcoo. The sequence goes on from CM041550.1 coordinate 18,125,903, forward strand.
GTCACCGAAGGCAACATGGCGGCGCACATTACCAGAGCTGTGAAGCGACTTGTCCCTCAGTAAGTCTGTTTGTTTGTGTGCTTTTTTTTTTTTTAAGTTCTCCTGCTGAATTCCCTCAGTCTCTTGAAGCAAAGCTCACCCACCTACAGTAGGCGTCGCTAGTTTCGGCTGACACGTTTCCCTTCGTGCGACTTTCAGTAGCTGTCGGTGTAATGTCACTTGTTTTGTGTGCTTGGTGAGAGGTACAGTGGTTGGCAACAGTATTTCCAACACTGTATTTGCTTGTCATGCCGATGGAAGGATGACCTTTCTTGGAGCAGGCTGTTTGTTTTTCGTTGAATGAGTGTAGACAGGCTGGAGAGGCGCACAGAGCTCGTACTGTCGACCTTTGCTCCTCAGAGCTCCAGTGGCTGTTTTCATGGTGTTTTTAAATGAGTCCCATCCACCTGACTGTTGTGAGAGTTGGCTGGTCATAACTGTTCTTTCATTACTGATACAAATAATTCTCTTCTGTTTGATGTCGAGGTAGGTATTCTGTTGAGTCTCCATATTGTTTCCTTTTTTTATAATTACCAAGGACCATGATGGAAAGAAAATGAAGTTTTAAGTTTTCTTTTGACTCCATGTCATGCTGTCAGTCTCAGCCAGAACATGCCTGTTCTACGGTGGCCAAGAGAGGTCAATGCACTCAGTACAGTAGTTCAACATTTTGGTAAATATGCTCACTTGCTCGTTTTATTTAAGACTTTTATTCTCTCTGAGAGTTAGGCGAGAAGTGTGAGGTTAGTCTAGATTAGCTAGGTTACCTCACTATGATGACAAGACACCAGGCAGTCACTGCACCTGTTCTTTTATTTTCTGACCACCTTTTATTTAGTATGAGTGTTTCTCTTCAGTGTCTCTTAGAAGTGTCAGTGGTCTTCTGTGTGACTGACAGGTTTCTGTATTTACTTGTTTTGTCTGTATTTGCCATTTTTATGGCTTGACAAATTGCTGGATTTGTTTAGTTAGTTTGCTTTTATTTTATTTATTGCAGCAATTTTCTTAATTCGATAGACACTGAGTTTCCAGTTTATTAAGTACACCCTAATTCAACAATCCCACGATAAAGCCTACGTTCATGAAGACTACAATATGATTCAACTTTATGGTCATTTGGAGGTTGGTAGTTTTTGGTGTTGTTGAGTTATATTGACTTACTTACTTATTTATCTTCTTGTACTTGCCATGTTTCTGCCTGTAGCATGAAGGGATAATGAGGTAAATTTCATTTATACAACATCGTGTTGTTAAATTAACTGTTGAATCCTCAAACCCAATACCACTTTAAGTGGTGTTTCTACTATTTAATCTTCGAAGTTTCAAAATACAACATTATAAAAACTATATAAGCCAATTTCTTAGGTTAACATGCTCTTTACAGATGAATATACAGCAGTTTGTATCATTATAGTTTATGGCTGTTTTTCCGAAAGTCCTGGCAGCCAAGTGCTGTTGTTCCACTATCGAGCCCTCCTCATTCACTCTGCACACACATTTGCAGCCATCTCAACAGTAAAGATTTTGGTCACAATCTTTCCCACCACAGTAACTAATGTTTCGGTAACGGCACCCCCCAACTTCATTTTTTGTTTTTATATAGATTGATGTGATAACAAATAATGAAATTATGACAGTGAAGGTTATTGGAATCGCTTACATGTGTGACTCTGAATCAAAGCCAAAATCAACCTACTTGAACAAATGAGACAGACGTAGATCAATTACATGGGTTATTTCTGTAACCTGAAGCAAAGGTCAGTGGTGTAAATCATAGGGTGTAGATCTGTTGGCGCACTCATGTGGTTACATCCACAATATAAATAATACAATTTGCTGATGTTAGATTGAAAGGGTTCACAAAGGTTATTTCAGTTCATCCATGTAGCAAAGAATTCAAATATTGCTGTAAATCACAATGACTTATACTCAGAGATGTTAAGCTATACGGATAGCTACTATAAATGGTAAGGCAAAATCTCTTACCGTAGACACATTTATTTTGTCCCATGTATATATCATCAAATATACGATCCAGTATTAATGAAGTCTGACTCATATTCAGGACTAAAAGTCAGCATACAGCCTCAGCTGTTTTGATTTCGACCATTCTTTTTAAAGTCTGTTTCTGGTAACTTTATAGAGTTCACTGCAGTACTCCTTCAAGATCACCAAGACACAGAAACAAGTGCATGTATATCAGTGTTGTATGCATTTCTGCAAGATTACATCATGAGATTCAGTGACAGATGGCTAGTCAAAGTTGCATAGTGAGCTTTTGTCCTTTTTTTTTAATTGTCACTCACATCTCACAGGAGGTATAATGAGAAACTTCAGTTTGAATGTCAGTTACAAAAAAACTAAGTGGGTTTAATATTCTAGTAATGTGTCTGAACTGGTCAACTACATTGTGACATGTGGCTCTAATTCAAGGGGCATGAATTTCCAGAGGCACAAAGCTGATGATCCTGCCAAATTAGAGTGTGAAGTGACTGTCACGCCAGTCTGGTCTGTACAATGTGTGTGTGTGTGTGTGTGTGTGTGTGTGTGTGTGTGTGTCTTTGCTTTCTTGTGCTTGTAGTGATAGCCTGAACAGATTAGAAATAGAATATTTATCTATACTTACCATCTCGCATTTTTCTTTCTTTCTTGTAAAAGTATCTTTCTAGATGTTTGTAAAATATTTTTTACAGCATAAGCAATTTTTGGTACAGCATAAGCATATTAAATGTTTACTTTCCCAATAGGCTTCATATTGAATTTTGGTTGGTGTTTCTTGGAAGCAGTACCTACATGGTTAAATGCAGCCCTCTCAGATGGCTGGAACTAGGAGAGGAATGTGTGTGCTTGTTTTATGGACAGCCTAGAGCCCTCGCCCTGGCATTGGCGGCAGACTGCTCTTTGTCACAAACACCCTTGTGTCAAAGATGCAACAGCATCCTGGAGGAAGCATTGACTGCCGCTATGAAGTCGACAAGTGATGAAAGTAGCCTAGAGGTTGTCAATTAAGAGAGCCAAGGCCTGGACCTTATAAGTTAATGGGCAGTTTCCCCTCTCAGGGCCTGCTAGGGCTTTATAGCACAGCTTATAAAAACCCCAAGTGTAATGCACCCCTATAACGTTTTCAATTAAGAGAAGGAACATAAAGCAGTGCAGACACTTGGCAGTCATGCTAGAATGTTTATAAAGTGGCATTTGGCATAAATAGGGAGGGGAATTTTCAATTGCCCCAGTTGTTTTAAAGCAGCAGCTACTGTGCAGGATTTTATTCTGATGGCACTTCACGCTGACTGGATGCATTACTGACTTCCTGGTGTCTTCCCATTACCAGCTCTTTCAGCTTGGTCATATGGATGCACAGTCTGAAGTTTAAAAGCCCCGTCTTCTCAGTTGTAAAAGAGATTAGGAACCAGACGAGACAGAATTTTAATATACACTTGTAATATTATGCACTCTTCATATTAGCACAGAGCGCCATCATAAATGCATTAGTCATTTCACAGTAAATTGGCTTATCTCTGTCCTCTAAAACAAGAGGAATTTGAATGTAATGCAATTAAAGAAAATGAAATGGTGATGATAATTATTTTGTAAACACAATTAGCACTTGTAGGCCACAAACTTCTTGTTTGTAATGCTCTTAGACTTTAGCATTAATTCCAAATGCTCAAAGAAAATCCCTTCAATCATCTGGTGTCTGTGGTCTAGCTAGAGTAGAAAAATAAATGAGTTGAATAAACACTAGTGTGTTGACACCTCATTTCCTCATTGATTGGTGGTGGAAGCTGAGCTCAAGGTGTGTGTGTGTGTGTGTGTGTGTGCGTGTGTGCGTGTGTGCGTGTGTGTGCGTGCGTGCGTGCAGTGTGTGTGTGCCATAATCCAATCAAGCAAGAAAACAACCACGGGGACTGTGTAACCAAATTCTTAAGGTAGGGAGGGTAGGCAGGTTAGCCAAGTAACCCCAAACCTTAGGCTCTATGCCTTCCTTGAACCGTTTAAAGGTTTATCTAATCTTTTACTAGACACATTCTTGGCCCTTGCCTCACAGTACCAAAGTTTGCCTGAAATTCGTTTTTGAAAATATATGAGCCACTTTCACATATTCCTTATTTTGCTGTTTGTCAAGTATGAGACAAGTCAAGTCAAGCAGCAGACTGTTTGTTTAGTTAAGCTGAATTAAACTAGCAAAATACGAAAATACATAATGGAGTTCAAGTAAACTAAATCTGCACCAACACTTCACTGCCTGTGGATGTGTTCATCAGCACCTGCAGAGGCACTTTTTTACACTTTTGCATTTTTTTGGAGCCAACAAATCAGTAAATCGCTCTGTTACCTGTTGTTGACCCAGCTAGTCTTGGCTTTGAAATGTGTTACAGAGCATTAAGTAACACATGTTGCTTTGTGAAAACAAAGCTCTGGCGGTCGGCGTGGCGAGCAGCTGAGTAAACGTGGATGAGGGAGCAGTGTGGGATGGCAGAGAAGAGAGGCCTACACTTGTCCCAGTGTCGACCAAGGTGGATCCATGCGGCCAACAGATGGATATGTTACCCTGTATCCCCATAGAAGAAAAAAAACAACCAAAGCAAGTGTCCGCGCTCCAACGCTGAAGCCTTTGATCAACAGCACATCTCTGCCTTCAGAGTGGGACTTCTTTGGACCCCGGAGCCCACATGGAATCGCATCTGTATAAACACGGCCAGGGAGGAATGTGTGAACAATGCAACAAAAGAATTTTGTTCTAGAAACGTGGGGTGGACTTGGCTAACGAGTGGTTTATGTGGTTTAGAGTTTGAACGTGGTGGTCGGATAGAATGAGAAGCTGGGGAAATAGTCTCTGTTTGTAGTGATAACACGAGGGGGAAACTTTTGTTTTTGCTTTTTACAGATGTAAGCCAATACAAGTGCCTGATGAAATGATACTTTTTAAGACTAGAAAGGAGTGTCAAAGATTTCTGATGGAGTAATGTGTATATAACTATAGGGATCACTCTTGTTGTGGTCATGTGTTTCTGCTGTGTAGTTGTTCTACTTATCCTCATCTATCTCCATGTCATGATCAGAATATCTTGGTGGGGGAACAGCCGTCAAATTATTTTAGTTACATGTTACAGACAGACCTCCTTAGAGAGACCACCCAATTTCCTCTCGATTGTCATGAGAAGTTATAGCTTGCGTTGATCTATTTATTGAACTGTATTAAAGCATTTACTGTAGGTATGACTAACAATTTCTAATAAAGAGTGTGCTGGGCTGGCACAGTTTAGCTCATGTAGCATTAATTGGGTAGCAGTCACAGTTGTGTGTGGGCAGGATATTGCTTCCAGATTTAGAGTCAGTTCCACTGTCAAAAGGCCAAAGGGGTTCTTTTGACTATTAAATAGATACAAATTTGGGTTCAATTTACACCCCAGAAAACCTGGATGAATACATCTCTATTACTGACATTAGTTCATTTTTATCAGTCATTAGGAGAGGCGGTGTCTTGTCTACTGTCTTTTTCTTTTGCCACAATGGTGTTTTGGTCTTCTCACGGCACTGAGGTTGGCTCATTGCCATGGTGATGGTCGGCTAGTTCCAGGGTGATGAGGTGTAATTTACCCAGCATTTCCTGTCTGATACACAGCACCCTAATGAGTAAGAGGCCTGCTTTTATAGCAGAGTGTTTGTTAACCAGGCACAGCAGGGGCATTGTGTGTGTGAGTGTGTGTGTGGTTCTCTGTGCCATTCTGCCTTAACATGTTTGTTTAAGCGTATGTACACCTATAGGTGGGACTATCTGTAATAGAACATGGATCCATGCTGTGGCCACATGGCTGCAGTTCTCTGTCTAACCCCTCGGTGTCAGTATTGACAGCGTGCTTTGTGATGAGGCCTTTGAGAGCAGCTTGAGATGTTTGTTTGTTTGCTCTTGTTACAAGTGAAGTTTCATCTCACAAATTTCCCTAATTAAATAGTCCCACACATTTGCTGAGAGACTATCTAGGAAACCTCTTTCGGAATATCGACATCTGTGTCTACATAATAAAGTTGTGCTGCCCAGGAAAAAAAGCTGTTTTTCCTCTTGGACCAGGAAAAAAGTAGAATTAGTAGTATGAGTTCTTTTAGTTGTAGAGAAAGTAGTGACAATTTTTAAAGTAAAGAATGTAGTTTTATTGTTATAGTAAACTGAAATAACCTGGCAAAAGTGAAGTGATCCAAAAAGGCTATAAACTATTTACTTAAATATTAGTGAACACCTGGCGCATAAATGCTCCTCTAGATGGGTTTTTCAATTGCATCCCCTATAAAGATACCTGCACTGAATAGCTGTTATCAGTTTGTCTGTGTGTGCTATATCTGTCCCTATCATAAAAGCCATAAATAAAGATGTGAAGGGCATCAGCTGATTTTTGACATTCTAAATACTCGATGTTTGATGAGTAAATGAGTATTCATCAGCTGCAATCCTCATTGACTTGAGCTTACATCGACAGGTACATAACAGTCAGTATCTGATGTAATTATAAAAGCACCACTGTCACAAACAGGGTTGTGACCTGATATGCCTTATGTACTGCTGGTGCATGAAGTTAATTTAGTGGCCCAATGTCCATACAATATTTATGACACCCAAGCCGCCGGCCTCTCGCAACGCAAATAATGAGTCTAGATTTCCTGTGGTGAGAGGTTGTGTGTGTGATTGTGAGAGCGACTGAGAGCAAGATTTTTTTTGGTATTCCTGGATCAGACTTGTAGATAGTGTTTCAGTCCCCCAAATTGTGTTGACGTTAGTTTTCTATGAGTCATGTGGTGGAGAAATCACCGTAATCTCCCAACTGTTTTATAGTGTAATCGATCTTGTCTTTACTTTGACGTATCTCCTCTGACTCCGCAGTTTTTCATATCTTCTGCACAGTACATAAACTTCTCTCCCGGGCCATATGAGACAGCCATATGCCATTTAACTTTTACACACAACTCGCAGCTGAAAACACGACAGCTGTGATGTGGCGCTCCCTTTGAATTCATAAGAAACGAGACAAAAAACTATTTCTGATCTATCCGGGCATGCGGAGAAGAGTTTGGCTTGCCTCTTTTCACTATATTGCTGTATTTGGAGCTGGCTTCTAACTTCTCGTCACATTACTGGCACGAGTTGCAGACAGCCAGCCTCCCGTTAGCACTGTACTTCATTAGAACCAGGTTTCAGTGGTACCACACACATTCAGACAGCAGGGCCATCTCTCTAGCATCAAAGGAGATTTTATACAAAGGGTTGTCTCTGTGTCTGTCTTCCCATCAGTGTCTGCTAATGATACATGCCACACACGTTTTTAACATTGACACCCTCCTCTCCTTATCACTCATTCGCGCTCTCAATCTCTGCCTCCATTCCTCCCTCTCTCTCCTCTCTCTCTCCAACTCTCTCTCTCTCTCTCTCTCTTTCTCAGCCTTTCTTGGTGTTTGTTTGGCTGCTGGGTTTTGTTTGTTTATTGTTTCCAGATGGCAGACACAGACTTCATTTGTGTAGCTTTCAAGTTCCCAGAGAGCTTTTTACTGCCTTGGCTCAAGCGCTTATCCTGTTTCCTCTAGCCGGGCTTTATGATGGGCCCTTTTATACGTAGCAACTGGAAACAACTGTCACTACCAGTCTGCGTCGGGGGGGAAAGCAGGAGAAAGCCCAGAAAAAGAGTCTCTCTCTCTCTCTCTTTCTGTGCACTCTCCATCTGAACATCTTCATTAGTGACAAAGCAGTCGATCCACATATGAGGACGATGTTTCTTTTTTCCCCAGAGGGCGAACTTTACTGGCTTCATAGGGTAAGAGAGAGTACGGTTGATCATGTTCACTGCTACTCCAAACTTGAACGGCATCTGTGGCACTCCCACAGAGAAATAGAATACAATGTGCAAAACTAAGTCTTTGTTGACATGACAGTTAGGCAGTGTGCTCTCAGTAGTGATGAAGCTGGTTGTGTGTGTGTGTGTGTGTGTTTTTTTTTTTTTGTTTTGTTTTGTTTTGTTTTTTTCAGGACTTTGCTGAGTCCAGTCTGGGCATCATTAAGCGCTGTGACATCACTTATTTACAGGAACCCAGGAGGGCAACTTGCCCAGTAAATGTGGGGGAGGACCATTGCCTGTCTTTACTCATCGGATGCGGTTTTAAGACGGCGCAGTAATCAAAGCTCCCAGCTATATAAAACTCGCCCCTTCTCCTTAAGGAGGCCTTTTCTCCTGGCTGCTGCTGAATGAGTGATTACCCTGGCATTCCAACCTGCCTAATCCCATTTTTAGCAGTGATTTAACACAGAGTAGCAGTGGCCAAGGCACTGCATTCACTGAACTTTTACAGCCCCCTCCCCCCCCCAAAAAAAAAAAAAGTCGTCAATGCCGATTTGGCTTCATGTTTCTGTAACACGTTCACAGATAAGTTGGCAGAGCAGACACTTACTCTCGCGTAAAAGCCATTATGTGGAGGATTCCAGGAAGCCAGCTGTGTAACTGTCCTGTTCTTTGCGTGTTGAAAGTCGTGTCTCGGATGACGTCCGCTTTAATTGCAGGATAATAATGTGTTTGTTTAGGTTACACCGGGGTCCATCGTGTGTGTGTGTGCGTGTGTGTAAAGATAGATGTAGCAGTGCTAGATATGTCGAGCAAGGCGGCGCAGTCATCACACTAACCCGCTCGTGACCCTGCACAAGGGGATCCGAGCTGAAGTGTGAGGGGATCTGACTTTAATGTTCACATAATCAGTGGTGTTTGTGTTTTACCACCACTGAGCGCCTGGCTGGCCAGCTAATCTCATCAGGGTTTGGGCTCTGGTGCTGGGGTGAGGGAGAGGACAGCCTAGCATGACCCATATCTCCGTGCCAGGACGGCTACAACACACCGGCTCGTCTGTGCAGTTTCATCAGAGTTTACTACGAGGCCCTTTGCCAGGGTGTTTACTACTGAACTGTCTGGCACAACAAGATAATGCCTGTACTAATGCCCTCAAAGGACACAGCCACTCTCACTAAGGAGGGTCTGCTCTTTTTCATCACGCCAAACTCTGTGCAACTACATACTAACATCGTGGAGTGATAAAGGGGCGGAGACTTGATTTGCTGTAACAGGTTAATAGTGGAAATAGTCAGTAGTGTTCCAACCCTACTAATGCATGTATGGAGGGGCGGGAAAAAAATAGTACTGCCAGAGGAAAATGGACAGGGTGAGACAAAAGCCAGAGAAAGGCTTCTTGGTGCTCGTGGACCCTTTTTATACAATATTTTGATTTTCTTAAGTTTCTTAAGTTCTTAAGAAAATAGTGTGCTTACTTACTTACACAGCCATTTAGAAAGCTTTGCTCCTAGCTGCATCTCTTTTCTTTGGCCTCCGGCTCTGTAAAACTTTTGCCTCTGTTCTCTGTACGTGCAGTCAGTTGCACAACAGCTTTTTATCATTTGACTTGTGTTTCATTATTTTTCTTCCATGTGAATGCTCAATGGCATATACTTACGCGTGGCTGTTGAGTAAAACAACTTTATGTACAGCGGCATCAATTGCAAACCCTTTAAATAAGCCAGCCCAGTGCAACACCATCACCATGTTTCCTCCTACCCTGAAAGTTAGTGAGCGGTCTCCCAGTAATCTCAGACAAGTGGCCACTAATCCCCATCAACAATCGGGCACCACGACCACAAGGCCGCATTCAGGCTGACTTGAGCTGATAAATTTCCAGAGTTGTAAAATCTTGTCGTGTGAGTATTATAAACCAACACGCAGAGCTTTGATGTCTGACAAGCTTTCAACTTCTGGATCTGTTGCTCAAAATTGGAGTTCCTGGATTGCATTTCATGTCCCATAGGTCCCCGCACCACACAGGGATGCCTGTTTGATTTCTATACTGTCCATCAAAGAATTGTGGATAAAGTAGAGACTGTTTGCTGGCTTTGTCAAACACTTGTGCCTTACAGTAACCTTGACAACCATGGTAACAAATCTGATATGTCACCTGTTAGCTTGGCTTGATAGTGTGTCAGAGGCACAGCGAATGAACAAATCAACACCAATTCTACAATGTCGTGAAGAAATACGCTTCACGGGTGGTGTTGAAATTAATTCAAACAAATAGTATTTTCATTTATTTGACTGGCTTTTTTTAAAGTCCCTTTTTCTAGTAAAGAAATTCAAATGTGACGTCCAAGTTATTTGTTATTGTTACATGAAATTAAGTAAATTTTCTGTTAGCAGGTTGTATAAAAGACTTGTTTGTGGATTTCCATTGCAAAATACTCTCTTACTCACGTTATGTTATTCAAGCCTACACCATTGCATTCACTCTGCTGCACCCATGGGAGGTCAGAAACCTGCTCAGCCCTCTCCCTCAACTCACCGTCCAACCTTTGCTCACACACAGGAAACAAATCAGCAGCTGGCTGTTTGATGGTCTAATTTAAACCAGTGGATATTTTTGAGCCATTTCAATCCCCTGACACGTGTGTGTTTGTGTGTGTGTGTGTGTGGACACAGGGGTGTAATAAAGGAAGTTCCTTTATGCTAGGGATGGATAGTTTTCCTATTTTGCTGTGAAGATGGATTCGAAATATTTGGTTTTCCATTTCATAACAAGGGTAGTCATTGATATGGATGCCAGGAATGTCTGCACCACCCTTTTTGTGCGTACCTCTTGATCACATTCGCATTTACTGATGTTTCATCTAACTCGCAGGGCTCCAAGTAAAGCACACAGTCGGTATCTATTCATACTGAAAGTCAGATCCTCTGCGGTCATGAAGCCCTAACAGAAAATTTGACTCTCAGTCCCCGACTTCTCACAGTTCACCTTATGTAAAACCATGCACGCTCAGATTGAATGCAGAATCCGAAATGTCAGTCACTGGATTTTTGGAGTGCTGTGTAATATTCATGTTTCAGTCTGCGCTGATTAAACCATCAGACCGAGTTTTCCACAGGCTCGATTGGCCTTTTTAATTTGAAATAATAATTAATGCAGATGCTCAGACATCCATCTGGGAGCACATGTTCAGATCAAACAAACCATTTAAAAGAGTAAAAAATCTCGCCGAGGCCTAATTATCACCTAATAGCTGATGTGGCAACAAACACGCACTTATTATCTCTTTTGCTTCTATTAGCCCAACACATGTATGGAGACACCTCTTCGTATGGTAATAAAGGGTTAGTGTTTATGAAAATTGACTCTGGGTGCTAAATGCTTGTAGATTTCACTTGGATTTTAATCTATCTCTAACTTCAGAAAGGTGCTTAAGCATTTTGCTGTATTTTATTTCCCATATTCGCCAAGTGCCAATGTGTGTGTGTGTGTGTGTGTGTGTGTGTACCCATGTGTGCACATGGGCATCATGGCTGCATGACAAAACATATGAGAAATGATCAGACAAAGAGCTTATGTTTATGAAAATGCATTAATTGTTTTTCACAGTAAGGAAGGTGGTCCTCTATTGTAAATTTCATTAGCTCTTCATCAAACACATAGCAGGTTTTTAGGCTGAAGATGTGTCACCTCACGACTGGTCCATTTGTTCAGCCAACAGCCTGCTATCTAAGCTTATTAAATCAATAGATTAAAAACATGCCTCGCTGCGATGTTAAAGACTAGAATACAGACGTGCACACACAGACACACAAACACAAGCAGCATGGTAAGTTGGCTTATCTTTGATGTATCCCGATTGACAAAGAGACTCCCTCCTATCAAAGGATTACAAATAAACTTCAGTGAAAAGACTGATGCACAAAAGGTGGCCTGTGTTCTCTCTGTTTGTTTGTTTGAAATAAAGTCTGTTATGAATTAGTAGTTTGTGTTTCTGCTTTTGATCTAAATGTACCACATGATGCCTCGTCCTTTTATAGTGGAATTTGTTTCAAGATGTCCTCCCGGCTTAGGCTTGCATTTTAAGAGCAGTGTTTTGCCATTGGGCCGCATTCACCATGAAAAGTGGACCGTGCACCGAATCAGATGGCAGTATAGGCCAGACCACAAGCAAATTGCCATGCCTTTTAGTCCCATCTTCGATGATGCGGTACTTCCTCAGGCTTTTGTCTCCAGTTTGGGGCACAGCTGTCAGGCTAGGTGCTATCCACGCTCCCCTCCCAAAAACCTCAGGCCACGCGCCGCTGCACCCCAAACGCTAAATAGGAGCATTAGACACACCATGTTAAGGGCTGCTGGTGTTTGAGCTGTGGCTGTGGGTGCGTGTCTTGTCCCATGGCCAGAGACATGCGCATTATCACGAACACACACTCACAGCTGCACACCACACCGTAAAAAAAGTTATGCTGCTCAGTACCCTCCTATAAGACAATAGATTTATTCTTTTGTGTTAAATGTCCCATTGTCCTATTGCTGACTGTTGCCCGCTGATCCCTCTGTCTGTTTTTAGCCACCCCTCCCTCCTCCTCGCTACAGATCTGAACTGTGAAAATACCCACAAGGCCTATCTACCCAAGTGTAGTGTTGCAGATTTTGATTATGCGCCACCGGCATCACACCCCAGCATGGTATATCCAAACATGAAAATTAATTCGCAGCTAAATGCTGCTATATGCAGTCCGAGAGGGAGAGGAGAGGAGAAATCAAACACAGGTTTACACTAGTGAGCAGCCCCAGCATTAAGAAAGAGAGCCTAAAGGCAGGCAGAGAAGGCAGTGTTCATTAATGTGCAAAGCAAATGGAACAGTTACTCCCCCCTCTCGCCCTGCCCCTCCAAACAACACACACATGTGCGCACACACACGTGCACACATAGATGCAGTGGTCATTTCAGTGGAGGGAACGGCCCTTTGATTACAGAGAATTTCAATGGACATAAAAAATTGACCTGAATGAAATACATGTAAAATATTCCCTGAGCTGCTTAAAAACCAAGTTAATGAAAAAGAAGAATAAAATCAGCATAATGAGCTGTAATTGTAAACAGAGCCAAACACTCACAGGAGAGCTACATTGATCAGTCTGAAATGAGAAAGTTTGGGCCAAGCTGCCAAACTTGTAAACTTAAAGCCTGGGGATGTTGTCCACCAGTTTACCTCCGCTCTGTTAAAGAAAGAGAAAAGAACTTGGAAGTCTTTTTAATCATGTGATATGATTAAAAATCAGTTTGATATGTTGTCTGAAGCTGAAGGTATTGGTGACTTTTAGCTGCAGCTATAGTGTCCTTTTAGACTGTCTGTTATGAACTTTAGCATGAAAGAACTTGGGCATGACTTTGTCTCAGAGCAATGCAAATGGAATTGCCCCCTGATGGTTTGGAATGCACCCAGCTGGCCTTTAAAAGGTGATAATTGGAAAATACAGGATGAAGCCACAGTCAAAGTGGGGACCTTGTGTTAGACGGAGCTAGCCACAGCAAGGATGGTGCAGGGAGATGTAGGAAGAAAACATGGAGAGGAAGAATCAAATGCATACATTTTAAATGTCTTCGATTTTATGTTTTTGTAGTTTGATACTACCGCCTGCAAAATGCAAATTCCTGCATTACGATTTCCTGACAAATCCCAGAATGATGCTTTTTTTCTTTTTGCCAATAGAGGTGTAATGACATGTCACTAATGTATACTTAATACTTGTGCTATTGAATGGTAACTGTGCAGTACACTATTTGATGTTCAGACACTGTGCTGTACATTTACCGATTTATAGGTGTAAGCCTTTAAAGTTGACTAGTCACTGCAAAGCACCCTATAAAAAAAAATTATGGAACTTGATGTGTGTACGATTATGTATGTTTTTTTTTTTTTAATAATACAGGTTGAGATTATGCTCAGTTTCTTTCAGAATACTCGTGGATTGACCAGTGGGTGCAGCGAACATGTCAGAAGCAGCCACTCTTTAAAAAAAAAAATAAATAAAAATAATGCAACAGAAGAAGCACAACTTGTGTATCGGTTTACAGCGCACCCAAACAACCTGTGGGTTAAGAGGAGTTAACGTCTCAAGTGGTTTTAATTAGCAACACTAAAGGAGACAGCCAACAGTGTCATCCAACATGATACTGAGTGATACTGACCCCCGGATCAGAGTTTGGCACCCACATAATGTAACGTGTGGATGCACCAACTTTTGTCCTCTGTTCCTGTGAGTCTTTATTGTGTGAGAAAGCAAATAGTACTATGACGGCAGAAAGGCAAATGCGACACACAAATACACTGATTTTTTTCAAACTGTGGATTTCATATAGTGAAAATCTTATAGAATAGTTTGAATGGAAAATTCTATTTTGAATTTCCTGAGGAAGCTACTAGTGAGGGAAAGCTGAAATGCACGCCCCTGCTAATTTATACAACCTGACACAGCATTCCTTTACTTCTGGGGAAGGAAGTGTAGTGGGAAGGTCAGGAGGCCTGTACAGGAGCTCCTCCCTTTACAAGGCAACATTCAAAGCATTTCTTCACTCCTCTCCTTGTGTTAGCCTAACCTACTGTAAGCTTTCACATCCGGTCTCTATTACTGTGTCCTCTTCCCAGAGAGAATGTGACAGTGATAAGGCTCTTTTGAAGTCCAGCTTTACTACAGGACAAAGCCAGCGGCCAGCTGCTAAACTACAGAGAAAACTCGGCCAGCGATCTTTGCTTTTGAGCTTATGATGAGGATTCTGAAAATTCTCCTCAGTCTGCTGTTTGATACAAATCAAAATGTTCTTATTCATAAAATGACCATATTTTTGTTTGGACTGATACAAAAATTCCACATAACATTTGAAAAACACTTTGGTCATTAGGCTGCAGGCCAGTCAAAACAGTCTGCAACGTGTCAGCCGTCATGCCCTGTGTCAATCAGCAGACATTTCCAGCAACAGCATGCCAACACCCATTCTGCCCTCTGTCCAGGAAACCTCTTACTAACTCCGAGTGGATTCTTCTGTATGATTTCCTGTACCTGATGCCAACTACTGGTGTCTGGATTCCAGGAACAGACCAGTTTGACCGTACTCCTGACCTTGATGTTGCATTTCTCTTGTGTTCAGGAATTGAGGAAAAAAAAAAATCAGTGGTGACGCTCAGCTCAGTGCCATGTGTACATTACGGGAGAGTGAACCTGCACTTTATTCTTCATACGCACTTAAGTCACTGACAAATACTCATGGTTCACACAAGCATTGGGTCCTCAGCTGTACTTCCATCTTGCATTTTGGCTTCATTAAAGGAAGATTACAGCTTCTTTTCTTTTCTATTGACCCTGAAAGTAAATTTGCATGCAGTTCACTACAGTAGCTAATCCAGCGGACGTATGCATGTGCTTTGATTTTAGATGCGGCGACAACTGTTTTAAACGATTCATTTAAAACTGAAGTTGCTTAGTTTTCTGAATCTCTACAAAGGAGATGGTGAGTGTAAAGTTAGCATGACCGAGTTAAAATGGCCGCAATTATGGGAAATGCCCCAGAATGAAAATCATCGCAGTTGGGGAGTGTTGCTTTTGCTGTGTCGGTTTGAAGTACGTAATGGTGTGATTTAAATGGTGCCTGGGAATAATGTGTATTTGACAAGGTGAAAGGATCTGTGATGGCTTTGCTCTTAAAAAGGTGAACAGTACTTAAATAGTTGCTACAACAACCCACTGGTAGGCATTAACAGTCAGTTCTAGCCCATTTATCCATAACTTACGTTCTGTCAGTCACAAATCTATCAGTTATTATTGTGATGTGAAAGTGGCTCTGCTTTTATTTAGAATAAATAAATCAAATCCAATAAAGACTTTTTTCAGGTCTTTCTGCTCCTTTTTGTGGAAAAGCAACATTGTGGCGACCATTTTCAATGATAGTCCATTGATCTTGTGTGAACTGCATCAACAAAAAGGGGCCTGTTGTAGCATCTGCATTTACGTAGTTCACTCTCGAGAAAACAATCTTCTCCTTTCTACACTAAACCTGTGAATTGCTAAGCTATTCAAAATATATTGTGTGTTAATACATTATTTCAGTCTGGTTCTGGAATGTGTTGGTGCCAAACAAGTTGGACATGTGACATCGAGTTTCCATGATCCTCCCAGTAAGGGAAGGAAGGGGCACTGGTTATTGCCCACTCCCACCCGCACCACACCCTTAATGGAGAAATAGGCCAAGGTAGGGTCCTGCTCTTTCCTTGTCACTTTCCACATTGCGGTCGGGTCTGTGTTTATGTTTCTGAATGTTTTATCTGCTAACACACTATCATTAGGTCCTGCTCCATCAGCTGTTACAGTCATACGTCAGAATAACACCCCCGGCTCACCATTAGACCAACATTCATCAACCTTTGTGTCTTTCTTAGACTATCACTCTGTAGTGCGTGGAATGGACTTTTATTTTCTGTGGTGTGGAAAGCAAAAGTGTTGGCATATTATGTATTAGTTTATTTCAGGCTCTAATATTATTTGAAATAAAAAAAATTGAAGAAAATTGCTTATACAAATGTCAGACAGCATCGCCCAAAATTGCTCGGTAATAAATGAGCTCTGCTCTCGCTGTATGTAGTTTGCTTGTCTGTAAATAAGATGTTGATGATACACCGCATGTGAGTTAGTGAGCGTAACAACAGGAACGTGTACAAAACTTGAATAAAGTCCAATGTCCGTTAATTAAATATAACCCTTTCAAAGCTAATCATAACACCTTTTTGATGAGAATTTCTTGTGGAAATTGTTGATTACAATAAATAGTGCTTTTGTTACTGTAAGTGGTAACGAATAACATTATGTTGTAGAGAGGCAAACAGAATTCCTCCGTAAGAAGTTAACAAGTAAAGCTCTACACACATGTTGAAGCATCTTTGCAATAGATAAGAGTGAGGACACTACATGGTATAGTGTTATTATAGTAATTCTATGGTTGGTATAGCTGACTAAAGTAAACTAGGCCTTCATGTGGCTCAGATTTGAAGTTGATTTATGGATCCATTCACACATTTTCTGTTCATGTGAATGTGTCGGTGCATGTTATCTGACAGGGGGTCTGTGCCCCAATGCTGCATGGGTTTGCTATATTTACAAATGTAGTATTTGCTGAATGGCATGTGATTGCATTACATTACACGTGTTTCATTTTGTTTTGTCCACTCCTGGAGGTAACAGCTTGGCTGGTTGGTTAGTTTCTCTTCCAGTAGGTTAGAGTCTTTCTCTAAACTGCTCTCTCCTCAGGTGTCCTTGTTCAAAGGTTTGTTCATCCACCCCCAAACCTTAGACCTACTTGCTTTTTTTAATCTTACAATAAGATTTTGTATCAACTTTTTTTCAACTATACTAAAAAAATAAAAAATAAAGAAAAATCTCTTCTCACATTGCTGTTTATTTAGCATGTGATCCAGTGTATTTGTAACATTATCAAACAGTTCTGCTCCTGTGGGATACTGGAGCACCATAAAACGGAGGCAGTGTTTGTAGGGCTGTTTCACTTTTTCATGGGGCTCACTAACTCATCAGTGGCTGTGTTGCGGTGAAAGTCTGTACAAGAATTCTCTCCATGTGGTGCACAACACCCGCACCACACAGAGCTCTGACAATCTGACAATCCCAGCTTCCTATTTGCATCACAGCTTTTGCTACAGGAAATGTGTTGCTGATTTAATGATGTGGCGGTGTGTAGGGCGGTTGTTGCGAGGACAGTTTGCTGCGTTTCACTTAAAAATAAAAACATAATCAAGTGCGACGTGAGGAATTAAATTTAACTTAAACACTATTGTCAGACCATTCTGTGGCATAGATTAAGTGCAGTCATACGACATTGTATATATGTGTAACAGAGGCAGAAAAAGGGGGGGAAAGTAGTTGAATTGAATAGACTTCATGTCGACGAGAGACAATCTAAATGTAGTAGCTAAGGGTTAATACAGAATGTGTAGGCATACCTCAATCATGTAAGGTCCCATGGATTGACTAGAAGGGCTTTCAGCTTACAATCCTTTTTATGTGGGGTGCAGGGAGGGGCAGTGGGCTGCTATGGGGGGTTGTGGCCTATATAATACTTCCATGGTTTTGGCAGTCAGATTTTCAAGAAACTTCCTGGTGTGTCAGGATCAATCGGGCCTAAGCCAGTCTTAATTAAAGGCTCGGGGTTGGGTAGAAGTTGGGGGCAAAAGGCATCCCTGTTGGTTAAAAGAATGAAGCGTCTGCCATTACAACACTATAGGGAGCGTCAGCTTTATTACTTAAAATTCCTCTTTAGAAAGTCTTGCCGTTCAGTGACGGCACATGCAAATGATGGTTTAAGTGTATATCTTTGTTTTCCTGAATAGAAATTAGAGGAAAAAAGCAGCAGCTTGATGGTAATTTTAAAAAGTCACCTTATATTTTCATAGTGTTATTTTCTTTACAGCCAAAGAGTGACAAAACAGAACAACACCTCTAAAGACAACAAAAGTGACATCTTCAAGATGAACACATTGTTCAGCCCATTTAAATATCATTTTGACATCTTGTTACTCACTAAAATTGACAGTTAAAGCAGATTTTTATGCATTAAACCTCTTCTATTCACACACAAATCCTTAAGAGGCAGGGTTGATATTGAGCAAGAGTAATGCTCATGAGAAATACTTAATCCACTCAAGTATACTGGACTTAAAAAAAAAAAAAAAAAAAATACAAGTGAAGATGTTTGGGTCAGAAAAAGAATATTTGCAGTACATCATCTTGAGGACCCTCCTTAGTTATAGTCACCTCCTTTCAGTGCAAATATTACAATAGTACAAGATTGTTAGAAACTTAAGCTTGAAATGACAGTTTAGAGTAAATGAGTGAGTTTTCAGTGAGTGTCTTGGCCACTCAAGCATTTGTTTCCCATGTTTAAAACAGATATAGTTGTACAGCGGATGCAGTTGTCATTTTCGACCACTTGGGGGCACAGGCAACTTACAGGGAGGAGATGAGGAGCTTTGAGCTGGAGTGTGAATGTTTGTATGTGTGTGGTGGGCTTCATTAATTAAATGGAATATGATCCAAAAGACTCGGCGCTCACTCATGACACATCATGTCCCACAAGAGAGGAAATAAGACAAATGCCACAGATGTCCCTTCTTCTCTGTCCCGCTTTTCTCCGTTTGCCGTTTCCCTCCAAATCCAAAACGTCAGACAGACAGCGCCTTAGTATGTTTTGGTCTCCTGAGTGGATCTTTCCAGTACACCCATCTGTCGGACTTTTTTTCTGAGGTCCGAGGAGGGGTACGGGGGCGTGTTTGTGTCTGGGCCCGGGTGGGTGGATGGGTGGGGGCAAGAGATCAGACGCGGTACGTATCACATCGTAGGCCAAATATCCTAATAGTCTGATGTACCATCTGATCTACTGTCCCAGTCATATCCATATCCAGGGCTCATCCAGGCATGGCCACAGCCCAGATTGTCCCATCTAGTGCAAATTAAAAGACTTTTTTTTTTTTTTTTAGCTTGGCCATGCAGCCATGCCTGTCCGTTCCTTGCTTTCTCTCTGTTTCCCTACTTCAGACTCAACCAATGCATCTGCTTAATCCTTTATCAACCCCCTTCACTCTCATCTGCCTTCTCTTCCCATTAATTTTCCTCCCTCCCACCAGAGGACCCTTGACACCTGTAGAGTCAGCCAGGAATCGTCTCATCTTCTTCAACTCTAAATCCTAGTTGAGTTGATTCATGCTCAAATGAAGGCGTCCTCAGAATTGGCAAACACTTTTTATTACATCCTGTTTAGATGCTCTCCCGTGACAGTCAGCTGTGAGGGTGTATCAGCAGTTGTTTTAACTTCTTTTTTTTTTTCTTCAAGATAATTAACTTTGCCACTGGCAGCGGCATTATCTGTCATGTAAATGTGAAGCTGCAACATTCACGAGCAGTGAGAAGTGTTCTCACCTGCAGAACTAATACTATTAATGCATTCATATCATGGACGGTTATGTAACTGTGCTAGCTGAGACGGAAAGTGCAGCCACCTTGCCGGTCTTAATGCATTCAGGCTCTACAGTGTCAGATGGCCCCAGTGATCCAGGGGGCTCAAGATGGCAATGCTGTTTTACAGTCCGGATATGTGTGTCTGCGTGCAGGCCAGAATATGAGTGTGTGTGTGTGTTAGCGCTACAGTGTTTGTTAGATTAGGCACGGATGTGTATATCCATATGGTTCGGTGGCGACACGTTTGAATCGTTCTGGCCTTGTGCCAAATGGCCATAGGTGTGTGAGTGTGAGTGTGTGTGTGTGTCACTGCCTTGTATCACTGTTGAACTCCTCTCCCTCTTTGCAGGTTTGCGTTTTTTGATGTGGAGTTTATATCAAAGAAGGCCTATTTAGGTCATGTGACCTGTGTATAACCATATGACTATATGGTTGGTGTCAGCGCGTTCTGTGCCCATTGCCTTGCCATTGGTTGAGAGGCTGCTTAAAAGTAAATGGCAATCAATCCTCCCTTGAACCCCTCCCCCCTTCTCTCTCCTCTTTCTGCCATCACAGACAAGACCCACTGACATGACGTGGATAAAGCTCCCCACCTCTCCTCCGCCTCTTTCCTCCCATGCACTGTAATCCTGACACCGAAAACCGCCCCTCGGAGAACAAGTGTCAAGCCTCAGAATAGAGTCGGCTCCCCCTCTTTCCCCCTCTGGTTAGCATGTTACAGAGTGCTAATGTTGATAGAGGTGACAATTAACCATACAATGATCACTGCGATGCCGTTTCTGCCGCTGCCTCACAGCCTTGCTAAAGAGATAAGTGACTGATCTCGATGCGACTGGGACGGGGCAGATGACGGATAAGCACATAAAGGGACGGTTACTTTTTTGGAAACATAGTTTAAGCGTGCCTACCAGATGTTCGGCAAGCTTTATGCCGCATATTTGACTTGCTAATATCAACACTTGCTTGCTAATGTCTATTTATAGCTCTTGTTGAAGCTTTGAAGCCCTATTAGAGGCCTCATCATTGTATAATAAGGGTGATGATAGCACATTATATATGTACATAAGATGAATCTCTATGTTAAATGTTGCTCTTTGAAAACAAGATTTTCAACAGTTAACCAGGGAAAGGGCTGAATTTCCATTTGAAGCGAGTCAGTGGGGAAATACCAGGAGTTGTGCTGGAAGAATAGGCGCTCGCTTTATTTGTGCTAAGCACGCGCTGGTAAGCACTTACTTAAGCGCTTGCGCACGCTGCCGCCGCTGCCACTGCGTCTGCTGCCGACTTCTTTGCCAAGCACCCGTGGTTGACTCTGAAAAACAGGGGAAATGTTTTGGAGACATAACCTGAGATATTGACCACCTCTCAGCCCCCACTGTCAGGTTGTGAAACGGCCCCAAAGATATTTGCATGAAATAAATGAGAATCTCTCTCACGTCCAGTCCTGCCACGGCCAAAGGTTTACTGTCGCAGATGCATGCTCCATCTGGCCCTGCTCTCCTCATTTCCGGCCTTTTTAACTGTTCAGACACCCTATCACGGTTTGGGCTCGATTACAGATGATATTTGTGGAGGGCTAAAATTATAATCTTTTTAACTTAAGCCTCTTGTTTTAAGTGTGGCAGATCGTGTATTCAAATGAGCTGGAAGCATCTAGCAGGATAGAAAAGTTAAAGAACTTTGAGCGTCTCTAAAGTGAGTCGTACCTCTTTGTTTGTCCTGCTTTGGATTTCATGGGAAATACAGGGTTGAAGAGGGTCAAGTGGTCCTCTATCCTGAGCAAACACGGACATGGTGACAGCCGTTGGGACAACAAACCTCCACGAGAACCAGTCTGTCCTGCCAACATTCTCTCCCGCCTCTCCACTACCAGCACAACACCCCCACCACCACCACCACCACCAGCACTCCCTCACCCCTCTGCCCAAGGCTGTGATCCTGCATAGCCAGCATAATGAAGCCATATAAGCCTGTTATTTGCTGCTTTATGGCTTGTTTTATGAAGGTGAGCTGACAAGCAGCTCCCAGAATGGTTCCTGTCACTTTAACAGACAGCATTACCAAGAGAAAAGGAGCATTGGGGAGGGAGGGCAGGGCCAGGGCCTTTATGTTAGCCCTGCCAGAGCTTTGATGGGTAGAGGTCTGGCTGCAGGCTATCACTGGTACATTTTACGTCTTCCACCTTTTGTTGGGGGGACATTATTGACGTTTGACCTATGTTCTTATTCCCACCTCCTCTTCACTAATCAATTACCACATCGATCTATTAATCAGACAGGGTGATGGCCAGTGAAAGGGCCCGTGGGTATGTGTGAAGAATTGTGGGATAGGCCCCAGGCTATCACGGAGGAGGGCCTTCACCTGTGGAGTGTACTGTTCAGCATTTGACTTACAGCAAGTAGTCCTAGCCCTTACTTTAGAGGCACGTGTAGGAGGAATTCACAAAGAAAGATGTTTTTTTTCCATATGCAATGCATGAAATTCCTATGTGTGTCTGTGTGAAAAATGAATTATTAATGTAAGAAAAATTAAGCTGTTTTTGTAAATTGCTATATTTTCACACAAATTTCTTTCCTGGGTGCATGGAACATCATTGATGGATTTTATATTAAGTCTACCCATCAGTTCAAGCTATCACACACACAACACATACCCATAGTTGACCATGTAGTGTGTGTGTGTGTGTGTGTGTGTGTGTGTGTGTGTGTAAGCTCTATATTGAATATATTTATTTCTTACAACAAGAAATTAAAAAAAAAAAAAAAAAAAAAACAGTTGTTCCCAGCTTGGAAGCCAATGGGGTGAAAATCGGCAGGAAGTGTTCTTATTAACGAAGCGTTGTTTAGTATGACTTCTGAAACACTGGCTCAAATATCAGCGGCCATTACACTGTGTGTCCCTAAAAACAAGGATACTTTTTGAATGAGAGCAAACATGTTTTTGTCCGTCTGACTGTTTCCATGGAGGTTAGGCAGTAGCATAATTGTGTTTAGGGCACAAACAGAAACAGATCAGACACACAGACAGCCAACAGATCAAAACGGAAGCTGCGGGAGCGGAACCCACCACGCTTTGATTAGGTTTGGTTTGGTTTCGGTTTGGTGTGTGCAGACTAAAGCCATCACCCCAGTCCGTCTCTGCCCTTGCCAAGTTGTTTGCCAAAACAGGGAAAGATTTGGGAAAGAAAGTTAGAGAAAGAAAAGCTGTGGGCTGTTATAGCCTACCCCCCTCAGGCTGACCAGAGTCCAGCCGACAGTCACCCAGCTCTTGTGGGTTTAGTGAATTGAGAAGACACTTCTTGTGTGGATTTTTCAATTCTTCAACATGTCATTTGGCCGGGAGTGCTATTGTCCCCTGCTCCTTTTCTCCCTGCTCCTTCTGCCGAGACGAGTCGTGTCATCCCCTCGTGATCAGCACTTTTGTTGCCTTTGTTTTTGGCCCTACCTCAGAAGTCCATCTTGTCTTTTATGTCCCTGCCTTTCATGCATAAGGGAACAGTTGTGGCCTGTTGTGGGGCTGTTCCACTGCATTTCCACCAGTGGGGTTTCCTTTCATTCTCTTCAAAGTACTACAATGGGGCTCTGAAGGCCTGAATGGCCAATGCAGAGTGCACAATCCTACAGAGCCCGCTCATTTTGTTTTGCCAGAGTCAATAAAAATGCTAAGTTAAAAGCTAACCCCCTTATGCCCTCTTCGAATGGAGCGACTTGTTTGACCTTTTTAAGCTCCCTCTCAATTAACTTTTAATGATAAATTCATTGATTTTTTTTCTTACTGCCATTGAAAGTACACTTCTGCACACATTTAATGTTGCATTTTATTTGTTTATTTCAAATTAACTCAGCCTATACCGTACATGCGCAATACTGACTTGAATGGATTTATGGAGCTGCATATGCCAGTAAATGGATATGATAGCTGGACAGACAACTGCCACCACAGCTGTCATCAACACCAGCTTGTAACTCTCGCAATTGATAGCTCAGATGTCCTTTTTACTTTCTAACTTTCTCCTGTCCTGAGGCCTCGATGAAGACATCTCCATTCTTCTAAAGAGGAGTGGGATTTAACTAGTTTTATGTTCAGGGATGAGAAAAGAAAAGAAAAAACTCTGCTGTCGTCTCTGGGCATTATGGCAGAGGCCTTGCATAAAAGCATTGTGTGCCGATTTGTGAGCTGGGAGAAAGCCGGGGACTTTGAGAAGGATTACAGGTAGGCAGACATTGGCTGCTGGAGATAACCGCCATGACTTCATCCTCATTGTGTAGATTAAGGCATAAAACCCAAACTAATGAGACCGGAAAGGAGGAGAAGACATGGATGGGAGGAGGAATAAAGGGCATTGTGGATAGTGAGGGACAATGTCACCAGAATTAGCTTTTTTTTTTAAAGTGAGAAGAGGAAGATGTAGACCCAGTGGTGATATAATCTGAGGAAGTGACATTAAAAAAAGATGCTCCAAATATGCATTTCTAAATTTAGTGAATTTGCTTTTTTAGGTCAGAGTCTGGTAGACCATGATCTCTTATGTGTGTAGGGATCGTAACTTCAGAGAGTAACATGATGTTGCTTTCTCAACCCGCTCAAGAGCATATTCAAGTGTCCCGTGTTGGTTCTTTCAAACCAGTTGTTCATTTGATACTCAAGCACAGTCAATTCAGTCATTAACAACAAAATGTAAGAAGGTTCAGTAAGCTTTTGTCTAAGAGACCCCCCCCCATCTCATCCCAATCTCCAGTTTGCTGGAGGGCAAGCAAAGAAAGCAGGGGGCAGAAAAGAGAAAAAGTAGAATAAAAGTGTTTGACTCTTTCCTTTCCCTGTCTTGGGTGTCTCTGGTTAATTTTTCAGCACTTCTCTGCAATCCAATTGTGTCTTCAGACCTGAGGCAGTGTGGGGGGAAAAAAACTCCCCCACACATACAGCATCATGCTGGGAGGAGGACCGTGTGTGGGGAATGCTTCAGCTCCCTTTTCATTCTAAAAAACAAAAAAAGTGTCAGACAGGCAGGTGGACACGGAGCTAGGTAAATATTGATGACTTTTTGACCATTTTATTTCCCACCCGCAGACAGCTTTCTGCAGATGGAGAGCCTGTTTTTGCTTTGGGAACATTGATTTCCTCCCTACTCTTTATCTTTATTTTCACCAAATTTAATCTGGAATCTTAAGCACCACAGACCTCAAAATGCAGTTTGCATATTAAGGAGTAGCTGATTATCGTGGGGTAGAAACACAGATCTTTAA
Organism: Scortum barcoo; assembly: GCA_023238725.1. Lineage (NCBI taxonomy): Eukaryota > Metazoa > Chordata > Actinopteri > Centrarchiformes > Terapontidae > Scortum > Scortum barcoo. The sequence goes on from CM041550.1 coordinate 18,151,024, forward strand.
TTTTGTGCATTTTAGACACAGCTTCTGCCTGCACCACCATGCTGGAGATAATTGTAGAAATCTACATATTGAGAGGGATGCTGTCATAGGGGTCTGTTTTGGAGGGGCCTCCTTGTTATCTGCTATAATTCATGTGGTAGGATGAATATTACCACCTGAATTAGGCTATTATGCTGCCAGGTGGAGGCCAGTAGAGTAACAGGAAATGGTGATCATCATGTCATGATAATGAAGCAATTACTACAGGCTATTCATAATACAATATTGACTCCTGGATCACAATAAACAGTGGGTACATATTATGTCATAGTTATTATCTCAAGTTAAATATTTATTAAGATCTACTATAGTATTCCTCTAGAATTTTTAGCATTTAGTTAGTTAGATGTGTTACTTATTGTGATGCAAGTGCCCAGCCCATAGTGATTTTCTGCACAAGACACCAAAAATACCACTGCAATACTGAAACAATTGGCAGACAAGAACATAACTTCTTATATATAACATAACACAAGCCTTACAAATTAAATGACAAAACGTTTCCTTGTAGTCATTGGTTCTTATCTGATGTCCCTAAAAACTGTTACTGATGGCTGTAACTGTTAATAAATCCATTTTATGATATGTTGTTGTTAAGGTTTGGTTAGTTTTAGGCACAAACACAACTTGGATAGGGTCAGAAAAAGAGGTGTGTCTTAAAATTACAGCTTTGTTAAAGTTAGAACTTTGTTGTTGTGGTTGCAATAATACCCACTTGGAGTTGGTAGGAAACGGAAAACAAGGTCGCCCCTTGGCAAAGTCTCATGTGTTTGACACATCCAAGAATCCTGACCTTCCCAAGCAGACTCTGTGGCTCTTTAACAACGTCACATACGTCCTCTTTTGCTCCCGACTGAATTTCTACAGCCGCTAGAGGGCTTCGATTGCTCTGATTGCAGATACTGTTGACAGTCTCAGAGCATCCCAGTTAAACATCTCTCCACCGAGCTGCCGTTAAGGCACATTCAAGTCTTTGGTGCCCATCCCATATCATCACTATAGCCAAAGCTGTGTGAATGTTTGACTTCTGAAAAAATAATTGAATATCTGTGTGAAGAGTGTGTGTGAGATTGATGTTGATGTTCACGGCACTCACAAAGGCCAAAAGGTATTCTGAAACAGGACACATAATTTGACACATAATTTGACATTTCTTTTTTTCTCTACCTTACTTTCTCAACTTGAGAAATATTGGTGCATCTGTCTGGATAACATGACAAGGGGATTCAGAGATAAGGAGATGAAACTCATGGGGGAAAAAAGGAGCTGAATATGGTCAAAGTGTACATCAGTGCCACAGTTGTCTGAAGGTGGTGTGGATGTAACGTGTTGTTCAAGGATATGTGGTTCTAGGTGCATTTATTGTAGTTTGGCACTACAGAGAGACTTACAGCGGGTGTCAGATCATCAGAGGCTATTCTTGTTGAATTGAAGATCAGTCGATACTTCTATACCGATGAACCGCTTTTGTCCAAGACACTCTCTGGTGTTGGAGGAGGACAGGCACAAATCTGCATGGTAAATGCTGCTTGGAGAAGTACCAAAATGCCGTAGAAAAAAATAAGTCTGAAAGTTTATCGGAACAATAAACTGCAAAACTAATATACGCGCCTCAGGAAAGGCCCATGTCTAGTCCCTCACCACCATCTTACCACATTCCTCCCCACTGTTCTCCCCTCGTCCTCCCCCTTTAGTGCCATTGGGCCCGAGTCTACCACTGCCTCTCCGCTAATGAGAACCAATCCCATCCAGCACCATATAAACCCACTAACACACACTTACCTCTGATCTCAGACCAGTAAACGTAGTCACTGCGGCCGGGTCCCGCCACTTTACAGCTGCTAATTTAGCCACACAGCCCTGTGTTATCATAACCTTTCATGTAAAAAAGAAAGGAAAATAGGGGAGTGGAGAAGAAATTGGTAGCGTAGGTGCATATGGTACTTTGGGGACTGTTAAATATGTAGAACACAAGTGTATATAGTGATCTAATAATGGTGAAATGTCCACCAGATGTGGGAAGGTATAAATAAAACTAGGCAGATTGTGTGCAGTATATGGAAGTGATATGTGTACTTGATGAAGTTGCCTAGATTCCCATTGGTCACAGCTCTGGTCGAATCTGTCTGTGATGTTTATCTGTTGCTTCCTGATGTTACAAGCAGCTCCTTTTGGGTTTTTATGTGAGAAATGGGATGTTTAACATTGGCCATCACTTCCACCATGCCATCTATTACTTGTCAAACCTTAATGCTAAAATGGAACCAGATTAAACAAGTTAAAAGCATTAAGATGTGTTCACATTTGTGTTGTATTGACCAGACGAATACACCCCTTGGATCCATCTCTGGTTTCTGCATATAAAAGCTGACAATTGGCTGCTTTTCTTTGTCACGTGATAGTAAATTGAATATAATTTGGTTGTGCCCTGCTGGCTGGACAAAACATGACATTTGATGATGTCAGGTTAGGGTAAATTATATGGTGTATGTTTCATTTTGGTTCTGACATGTTTGCTGCAGCCCTACTGTATGTGACTGAGTAACCCTTGGAGCGACATGCTTTTGGCCTGCCCACACATCTTTAGGCCTTTGCCCCTTGTAGTTATTTACATGCCAAAGTGTGAAAGACAAACGCAGTAACCACCTTACTGTAAGATGGAGCCTCCTTGAAGCTTGGCAAAAGAGGTAGCACAGTGGAAATAAGGGGGGAAAAATGCTGATTTAGGTCTCTGTTATTGACCTTTGCCACTGGTGTCTTGTCTGTAGCCAGCATCAAGGCACCTCCACTCCCTTTTCCCCATTCTTAGTTTTTCCCCTTCATGATGAAACCCTCTCTTAAATTACGGCCAGCATAATTTTGTACTTCACTTAAATTATAATATATTTGCCTTTTTAAGTGGGCACTTAGTATGGCTTTTTAGCATTTCCCCTTGAGCAGTATGCACAGAATAAACTGATGCCCACCCCCAACCCCCCTCCATCACCAATGAGCACTCCCACCTCCGTCCCCGTAACCACGAGCCTCTGTTACTCAAGCTAGGTCATTTCTGCTAGATGAAAATGCCTAATTTAGACACAGATTTCTGTGTACGTACACAGATAAAGAAACACACGTGATAGTGAACAAATGCATTTATTTATTGATTAATGGGTGATTTACATGTTTGGATATCTGTGTCTGTGTTTCGTCTCTTACGCAGCAGTTTCAGCCCTGTAACTTTTTTTTTTTTTTTTAACTGTGACAAAACTGTGAGCTCCATCTGTTTTCATTGGTCCACAATTTGCATGGTGTGCCACAGTCTTCCACTTCAACCTTTTTGTCATATTTTATTCTGAGGCCTTATGTGAATACTGTTCCCCCTCCAAAAGGCTCTACCTGGAAGCATCAAAGTACTGGAAACAACCTGAATTGGTTTTAACTGCCTGCTACAATGGCACTGTCTCATTGTAGATTAGGCCTGATTGGGACTGGAGGGCATGTGGAAGCGTAGTTGACAGGATTAAGTGGCTATTGAAGTGACTTTAGCTCCTTTAGAGAGCAAAAGACAAGAAAAGAGAATAATTCAGTCCCCTCTTTCAACAGAGGAACCCCCCCCCCACACACACACACACACCCCGCCTTCCTCTTTCTCTTGTCTTCTTTAGGCAAAAGACACTATCTCCCAATATGATCCCTCGAAGGGCTTCTGATACCCAGCAAGAGTTAGCGGAGAGAGAAGCTGTTTTTCTCTGTAATTAGATATATCTGATCTTAAACATTTAGTTATTCATTAGAGCCAATTGTTTCAGGCACCAGATTGACGGAACAAATAATTGAGACGTGTGTGCGATTATTGTAATTATCGGTGTGCACAGTTGTGTGGGTGCGCGCGTGGGAATGGGAATGGGAAGGGACATACAAGCCAGCACCACTGCGTGTGTTTCTGACTTTGTGTGTGAACTCTTTGAGTGTGCATGCAAAGGTAGGAGATGTGATGACCTGGTCTTTCACTGTGTGGCAATCCAAGTGAATCATTTGTATTTTTAATGTTGTCCTGCTTGAAAACGTGAAAAACTTGATGCTCCTCCATTTTGCTGCAGCACACAGTTGCTCAGTCAGTGCTGCTTAAAAAAAAATTAAATGCTTCTAAAAATAAAATAATCACCCAAAAAACAGTTTGTTGCATGTTTTTCTAAGCATGTAAAAAAGCATCCTCTGAAGAGCATAGACACTGCAGAACATTTGAGAGAGGCACCCAAACTGAAAACTGAAGAAGTGTGCCAAAAGAAAAGCTGCCAAGAGATAGCTGATACTGTGAGGCTTTACTCAGAGGGGTTGTTTTGAACACATTTGAATAAAACCATTTTTGTAGACTTGGATTTTTTTTTTAGATATCAGTTGATCCTCTTAATGAAATACACCAGCAATCATTTTCTGTTTTGTTTCACAACTGCATTTACGATGTTGTACTGTACTTGCCCATGAATTTTTCAAGTTTTTTTTTTCATGTGTCACTTAATCTTAAATTCAATTAAACAAGTCCCAAAGGCAGTGTTTAATGATTTATTACCATTTTACTGTTATGTTCAATACATATTGCAGCATTTTGTGATGGGCGTTGTTAATCACAATAGCATCTTAAAATACCTGTACTTCAATTTAGATCTCTTTTGTCATTGTGTGACCAAATAAGCAGAATCATCAAGAGAACAGGTTTTGCCCTCAAAGAATTTGCACTTCTAAAACATTAATAACAACGACACAGCAACACTTGTGTTCTCCAAACATACATTTCCATGACTCGGCTTCAAGCACCGCTGACACCCCTTCTCATTCACTTTCTGCCCTGCCTGGAAATTCAGCAGTGTGGCAACATTAGCATATGAGTGGCTCAGTGTTTGGGTGAGTTTGTTCTCAACAAAGAGTGCCAAAGCACAGGTCAACGTCTCTCAGCCACTTCAATGGACAGCTGAAGGGCAAACTGAACTCCCAAAATGAAATGTTTCCAGACTTTCACTCCAGTCTGGAGGAGGAGGAGGCCTCCCTCTGGATCTGCATTTATAATATAGAAACTGTAGATTTTGTTAAGATGAATGTAGCAACAACCTTTAATTATTCACTGCCCTTAGCCCTGTGTTGATACTGTGTGTGTGTTTGCGTGTGTGTGTGTTCATGAGTAATGTATGCACTAAAGACATGTATTTGTGCATTCATGGCACTACTGTACTGAGTGTTGTGTATATTCATGAAGTGTACACAAAGGCATGAATATGTCTGTGTGCCACCCTGTGCTTATGTATGTATATATTTATGTTGACAGGGAGAGCGGTTGGCTCCTGCCCGCAGCCTGGCAGTTGTGTAACGAAGCATGGCGTCATCACCATCAGTCTGCAGGCAGGCCCTCACTGCGCTACATACTTCCCGCAGGGCGGTACTCTACTGCCCTGGCAATGATGAGCGAAAATTGAGGAAACTAGCCTCGCTAGATGTCGACTGTGCCGTCTTGGACTGCGAGGATGGCGTAGCCCTCAGCAAAAAGGTACAGAAAAGACGCAGACCCACACGTGTAAATGGAATGCAGCTTTGCGCGAACAGGTCAGCGAGGAGCACGCAAACACTCAAACACAGCTGTGTGATCCTGAATGATTTTTAATTCCATCTCCCTCCTTCAGACAGGTGCTCGGCCTTTATCACTGAAAGGAAAACTACCTAAGTGAGATGTTTAAAACAAGCACATTTCACCCTATTATGATGGTATAAAGGCAGTGGAGCCCCCCTATCAGAGTCCTTTAAAACAAGGTGACCATGTCCCACTGGGTGAGCAGCGGGAAAGCACCAGATGCAGCAGGTTAAAAGCATTCTCCTCCCACCCACACAACCTCCCCATTGGCCCTGCTGAACTGCCCATGAAATTGTGATTGGAGAGTGGGATAAAGAAGGGGCCTGGGTAAAAAGTTAACTAACAAAGGTTTTTAAGTCATGATAATAAAGATGATTGATATGGCTGGAGGCTGTTCCTGTAGTAGACAAAGACAATAAGATGATGGCCTGTGTGACTGACAGGCTAAAACTGTGACCCTGCCGTGGAGTTGGTGGATGTCAGAGCTTCTGTCTTTATTATGTGTTGGAGGAGATATGTGGAGAGGAATGCAGCACTGAAGCAGCCATTCAGGCTTGAGGAGACGCTGGACTCTTGAGCTGTCAGCATGTGACGGGTTCATGTCTCTATCTTACTTCAAACAAAAGTATCCTGCTCCAACCCACTTATTTCTTTCACTAACCCTCTCATCCCACATAAACCACGAGACATTCTTTTGCAGGAAATAATTTTGAATATGATACAATAGATTTTTTTTTCCTATCCTTTTCAGAGTCCTTTCCTCTTAGCAATTAGGTGGTTGTACCTGTAGAAAACAGCATTTAGGCCACGGTATATGCTGTTAAAAGGGAAAATTACATTAGCTGCAAAGCAGTTTCATTCCCTACATGCAACTTGCCCCTCAGCAGGATTACCTCTACATCTTCTACTAGTAGCACGTCAAAGTACTAACAGTACATTCTGGAAAATAGTATTGTACCTCAACAATTCTCTGCCTAATAATCCCATTACTCTCTCCTTCTTTGATCTGGCTACATAAGCACTATGTGGTACAAAGCAAGGCATCAGGCCAGATTTCAGACGTTTTATTTATTTATTTTTATTTTTTTACACCTTGCGTACATGTTAGCTTTAAAAGAGTCTGACACTGTGCAGAAATCCTGTAACCTATTATGTGTTTGCTAGTTCGTACTGTGTAATATAAAAATTAGTTATTTACTCAATAACAAAAAGCACCTTTCCTACGGGCACCTATTCTTCACTTCCCACACTCTCAGCTTCTTTCTCCACTGTGGCAATTGGAAATCCATGGGGGTTGTTGTGTAGTTATACCTTCCCTTAAGATGATATTTTTTTCCTGTTGGATAAACATGGTTTCTGTGTGTGTGTGTGTGTGTGTGTGTGTGTAGGGGCTGGGAGGAATACCTCCAGGACATTTGTTTTGGATATTAATTTCCATGTTTTAAGGGTTTTTTTATTTTTTCATTTTTTCACTAGGTGTACAAAACTTCCATTTTCAAAAAAATGTATTTTCTTTATTTGTCTTATTTGACTTGTCTATTACATGCACACAGAGATATTTACAAAGGATTTGCAGCCCCTCTTTTGCTAGTAACCAGTCAAACTGAATTTGTCCATGTAATTCATGCTCCTGTTAAGAGATGCAAAATATGAACAGTGAGGGAACAGGAACTGGATATGAAACAGTTTCAGTTTAATACCAATGCTTCTATATGACCTACATATGCACACAGGACCAACAACAAGAAGAAGGAGGAGAAGAGAGAATATATAGAGAGAATATTTCAGTTAGTTTCCTGTGTAATCAAAAGAAACGGCACTGGGGTTTCCTCTAGCTGTGTAGTCTCCATGCAGAGAGTAAATGAGGCAATGCATAACCTAACGTTGGGCAAAACACTACCACCATTGTCCACAGGGACTGCCAAAATATACATAAAGTTAAAAGTCCCATTGAGCTGCTTTAATTTGTCTTTTTGTTGTAGTGATGTAAAAGTGTACTCTAGGGTGTGTTAGTACACTTTGATGTCACTCTAATGTCTAAAATATCACACATTATTCTATTACTTTTATGCCATAGCATTCTTAAAAAATCTCTGACACTGCTGAAACAGTATAGGGTGGATGCACTTCTAATTTTTAATGACATCTGGCGCATGGTGCTTTTGAGTTTTGATTCAGTTATTGTAAGTCACTTTGGACAAAAGCATCTGCCAAATACATTTTACGCTCTTAAATATTTAGGATCACACAATTTTACCTAATCTGCCCTCTGTTATGTTCGGGGACCAGCTGAATCATAAATAAATGAGAGATTTAGCTTTTACATTGTGAGTGTCTTTGCACTGGCAGTTTCTACAGTATATACCAAGGCTGCGATTATATTCACCATGACAACTGCACAGTCGGCATTGTGTGTTTGCCAGGAGATGCCAGGCCTTGACAATGGTCCTGTAATGCAACTCTGTCTTTTCCGAGAGAGAGAGAGAGAGAGAGAGAGAGCTTTTCCGAGAGAGAGAGAGAGACTGAGTTTCCTAAATGCCATCCTGAAACACTGTTTTGGTGACAGCAACAAAGGGGTTAGGTGAAATGTGAGGTTAGTCACCGGGTATGCGTGGATAGGCCTTAAATGGAGCTACTGCCCACAACCACCCTCCTATTATGTGTTCATTAATGTATTCTTTTCATTATCTGTCACCTTCACCTTAAAACAGGGAGCGATATTCATGACAACAAAGGTACGCCATGAAGGTCAGTCCACCCCCTCCCCCTTGAAAATTGAAATCAGCGAGTGCCCGCTTTAATTGCCTGCCGCTTTGACTCCAAAAATGTCTGCGCTCCATCTTGGCAGTAATGCTGGCTGCTTAAGAGGCAGGGAGATGAGAAAAGGAGTAAAGGGTAGGAGCCACCCAGAGCTTGCTAACTGTCACCACAGACCCAGAGGGGAGAGCAGGGGGAGGAGAGAGGGGAGGGAAGACAAGGCTGACTGCTCTAACACTCTTACACATATCATCATATCTGTATGATCAGTGGGGTGGAGGAAGAGGGAGGGCAGGTTGAAACCCCGGAGCGGAACTGACGGCTACACCTGTCCTCTCTCCTCCTCTCTCCCTTGCTGTCTTGTTCTTTCATTGTCCCTCTCTCTCGTGCCTCTCCCCTCGCCAGGGTCCTCAGGGTTAAGATTGTTTATCTCTCTCTCTCATGTTCTCTCTCTGTCTTTAAGTGCCCTATGGTCCAGTATTCCTCCTGGTGTTTCTCTCGCTCCCTCTCCTTTCCCCACATGGGTCCCTCCTTCCTCCCTGACTCCCCCCTGCCTCCCAGCCGTAGAGATTCTCTCCTAATCCCTGGAAGTTTGGAACTAATGAACTAACTGCTGAGCCGCTGCCACGGAGCTTGGTCCCAAACTATACTGTACTTCACACTCGATTTCCTCTCCAGATGGCATGGTGGCGCGGCCGAAACGACGGGGAGCACCTCTCTTGCACACCAGCACGCGCCTGCAAATGCACACGAGTACACAAGACGTGCAGAGCGCAAACATGTGCACGCACAGGCGAGTGTGTACGCGTAGACACACGCAGGCAGACACTCAGACACAAACGCATGCACATACACACACATGCAAGCATACACAGATTGTTACAGTCTGCAGCCCACTGTACATCAGTCAAGCATGACAGAGGACCGGTGTCCAGCACTCACTATTATATATTACAGGAGCAGGAGCAGTTGTTAGTGTTTAAAATCAGTTAATTCACTGTTTGTTCATTTGAAGCTATACCATCAACCATAACGTATGTAGATACTGATCAACCCCCTCAGTAGCTTTTATTGGGCCCATGTGGAAGCCAGAAATCCATCACGCCTGGATCTTTGCAGTTTCATGAGTAAAATGGATGTATTTACAGCCACCAACCATAGTTAATTCACCATGTTTAATCTGTTTAGTTTGCGGGAAGTTACTTTGATTGATGGCCCTAACTAACTAAATTACAGGAATTCTGTTTTTGAGGAGAGATTAGGGATTGCAAATGTCATTTTACTGTTCCTTTCCATTAATAAACAGGTGCTAACTGCTGTCTGTAACAATAAGTGCTGTAATCTGTATTACAGTACAGTATTAATATTCCTTTACACACCAATAATCTTCTGTACGTGAGACCATAGCACACAGCAGAATATAATGCAATGCAAACAAGCAGGAGAAACTACAGACACGGCAGTTAGTTGAGAGATGAATGAAAACCTTCCTGTCACAATTTAAACAGAGAATTAAAACTAGAAACTTCAAAAAGGTAGCATTTATTGTAGGTCTGTTCAGTTGACAAATTTTTCGACGGTAAAATGAAAGTTTGGACTGGTAAGATCGCATTTACTTGTCAAAAGTAATATTTTAATGTCTTTTAATAAAAGGCTGTCCTGTTTCTTGCTCTACTTTGCTTTGAGTTTATTAGTGACAAAGAAATTGGTGGTTAATGGTTGGTTATTGTAAACTGTTAACTCCCTATGTCATGTGGATGTGCACACTGGTAAAAATGCCTCTTCATCTGTTTTTGGTCATTCTCCTTCCCCTGTCAGCGCTACTAGCCACTCGTCTGGAGAAAGACCTTTGTCAGAGCAGCTGAGGGAAGAATGGATGGCACATTGTAGAGTGGATGACATTATTAGTCTACTACCTTTTTCTGATTGTGACGCAGTCAATATATGGGACATGGTCTATGCATGAACTGTGCCTGACACCAGAGATTTTCAACTTAGCATAAATTATGCAGCCAACTGTCAACTGATACATGACCTCAGTTCAATGCTCACTGTGTTGTTCCAGAGGACACTGAAAGATCTGCTCTCCATTTAAGTGGATTCAAATGACTAAACTCTTGACAGAAAGAGCTCCTGGGAAATAATTTTTAGCCAGTTGAATTATGAATACTGAGCATTTAGAGTGTGTGGATATATGCGTGCATTTACATCCGTGCATATCTGTGTTCTTGTATGTGTGTGTGTGTTTGTATACTTGTGCACTCAACACCTCAGAGGACCCAGGAGACTCGAAAGAAACTCCCAGTCAGGCTGCCAAGACTCACAAACGGGACGTGAGTCGCTCAGCCAGAAAATAGACCCTGTCCCCGCCAGATCAGAAAGACCTTCAATTCCAAATCTAACTGTCTGACACAGTTTATATGGTGTGTGTGTGTGTGTGTGTGTGTGTGTGTGTGTGTGTAAATGTCATGCGTCAGGTATCGATTGGAGTCCATTGGGAGGGTATGATAGGCGAACGAGAGGTCAGGCTGCGTAGGAGAGTGATGACAGGGATGTGATTAGCATTCATCTGTTGTTAGAGCAAAGAGAAAGCGTGAGATTTAAAGGAGTGACCGTTTCTGAACATATTTTCTCATGTGTTTTTTAAGATATTAGATAAGTCATAGATTATCGTTGGACTTTCTTTCGGCTCCAGATACCGCGGGTTAAGGGCAAGGATTGAGGCAGAGCGAGGGATCGGAAAATGCTGAGACACAGAGAACAGAGAGGCCCTCTCTCCCTCTCCCATTATCCTGTTACACTCTTGTGTTTTCACTGGCAGAGCAGCGGCCTGCACTGCTCTTTGCTACGTGGGCTGCGCAGCGCAACACTTGGAGAGTAACCCCAGTAGGAGGAGTGATGATGGAGAAGGCGACGAGGAGAGGAAAACATGAAAGAATGGGAGGAGAAGGAAAGAAATGGAGCAGATGTTGGTGCTCAAGGGGGAAAAATAAGCAAGGCTATACCAGCAAGAAATTACCTTTTAAATTTTCTTAGCTGAAAAGGAATATAGAGTAAGATATGTTGGAAGTTATCAAATTAAGTAAAAACTGTAAAAAGTGGAAAGAAAGTATGAAAATTTGATTTAGGTCTTATGCCAGGTCTTATGTAGGAATAATTTTCTTTAGATGCCTCACCATTCAATTTCAGCATTTTCTGAATGACTTAAAACATAAATCTGTGCATAAACAAGTTTTCTGTAAAGGCCTCCAGTTTGATTGAATCAAGGATAATGTTAGACTTCCCAAAGCAACAGAAATAACGGGAGAACTGTCTCCAACTCATGTTACATTGTGAAGTAGCATTATAATTCTTTCAACACAAAGCTAAAGTAAATAGTTAAACAGATATTAATTTAGAAAACTAAGAAGTAAGACTTCACTTTTATACCGTTAAAGTGAAATAATGACAGTTATTTATAATGTTAGTTAAATTTCAAAAGAGTGGAAGCTGCTTTCCAAAACCGGAACACATTTAAGCCTGGCCTAACTGCAAGATCAACTCATTTAACAGTTTCCTATTGCACAGTACTATGAAATGCATTCCAATGGTAGTATGTAATAGGTTGTCCAAGTACAGCAGTAGCCCAGTTTAGGACATTAATATAATGCACCTGTTTTATGTCCACTATGTTTCCCTGTCTAGTTGGTTCAGTCGTAAAGAACGCACTATGTACAGCACAGTCTTTTTAATGTCGGCAGCTGGGTTTTAGAGTTCCCATCTTTGAGTTTTCTGCATCGAGACACAACCATTCCAGAAAGAATCTCGATGCAACTAAGAATAAAAATTTCAAAAATCATGGAGACATCATGAATGGTCATTTGCACTTCATCACTTTTTCACATGGTAATTGACTAATGTGTACATCTTTGTTTTGAATTTAATCTGCCTTAACATGATTTTATTCCTTTATGATGTAGCAAGCTTGTGCACTAGCTTCTTAGCAGCCTGGATCAGAGCCATGCTTTAACACAGAAACTTGACATTTATCACGTGTAAGCCTGAATCATAGCTTTTACAATAGTGCTACATTTTGGGCTTAAAAACACAAAATTTCAATAATCTGTTTTGTTCTAAGTGATCTTCATCTCACCTAGCTTGGTATTTATTTTGCAGTCTGTCGTTTCCTTCACCTCAATGGACATACTCAGTCACCCTGCAGCATGGACCCACGGGCCAAGAGTCCTGCCTGCCAAACTTTATTTTGTTTGGAGCACGCTGAAGCCGATGTTGTTCTGCTCAGATTTAGGAACACCTGATAGGGTTATGATTTGAAGATGCCGCCCAGCTCATAGAGCCTAATAATAATACACAGGCTTACAATCAATCCATCATTAAATTAAAGGGATAAGAGAGCGATGTCAGGTTAGGCATAAATAATGTTAGTGAGCTGTGAGTAAGTCTGGATGAGCAGTAAACTGGACAGACTTTATTGGTAGAGACAGCTGGGAGTTGCAAATGAGACATAAATCGTCAGAAAATAGAACTATGATGAATAATCACTAATGAGCAAAACTCAACTCAACTCAAAGTAAAAAGTCCTTAATGTGGAGAATAAATTATACATGTTGTAAAGATACTGGATCGCGAGCCTTACCTTCTCCATTTCTCCTGCAAAATGAATAAGTAGCCTTGGGAATTCATTTCCCAAAAACATTGCAGTGCAGCTCATAATGAACTGTAACCAAAGAGCTGTAATGAGATCTTTTCATGGATGATTAAAGTGAATAAATAGTTTGTAATAACTAGCTGTTTTTCCACCTCAGGCTGTCAGTTTTGACCAGCAATGACAAGCAGGTTTCATGATTTACAAATCCCTCCTTCTCTGTCCTGCTAGTTATGTCTTGTTGTCTGCCCTGACAGGATCACGGATAACACAGTGTGCCTCCAACTGACAGAGTGAAGGCCCGACTCTACTTCTGCTACGTCTCAGTTATCAACGTAGCCTGAATTAGACAGTCATCTCACTCCAGCTTTCTGGAGTGCAACGTGTCACTTGTCAAAACCCATCCACGATGACTTGAAACCTGCTAAAGCACACACACGCGCACTGACAAAGACAGACGAATAAACACGTACACAGCCACACTTCAGGCAGGCAGCCTTCACCTGCGATAGTCTACAGCTCATTTTAAATGGCATCGCAAGTTGCACAGCAGGGCGCAAAACGCCAGCTCTCAAAAGGCAAAAAAAAAGAGGGAAAAACAACTAGGCTCCGTGTGACTTGTGAATTCCCACTCTTTTCACACAAAACCATATATATGCTCTTTCAGAATAAAAAACCCAGCACTCTACTGTTTGAAGGCACAATGTCAGTGATAAAGGGTGAGATGTACATACAAGTTGTTTTTGAGAGTACATAGAGTAAGTTTTGAGGATGTTGTTGTTGTGGTAACTGATTCTAATTTATGCCATTTGTCCCCTACATATTTTGCTATTTCTCAGAAAAATGTCAATTCATTTAAAAAATAGATTTTTCTTCCTTTCTCATACCTTTTCAAATACACATGTAATGTAATGCAGAACTCAGTATTTGTGCTGATTTCCATCCAGTATACACAGTAACTACCACTTCACTGATATGTGATTCAGATTGAATGGAGGGACAGAGAGTGTGAGTCTACAGCCAGAGTCTGTCCAGAGGCCATGTTTGACGTTGCTTGTTTCGAGCTGCATGACAGCAGGGCTGGACATCCAATGATCTGATGCTGGAGAGGAAGGCGGCCCCGCTGTGGACTGTACACACATCAGTTTGGACGCTCCGGTCTGATGTGGTGTCTACAAGGCAGTAGCCATGCTGTGTCATGTACACACAGCACTCTGTAGGATCCTGAGCACCGAGGCTCAGGCTGTGTGTTAAGGAGCCGACCTCGCTCTCTGGAAGGTCAGCCTCTCTGCACTTGAAAAGCTTCTTGCGTGCATCTATGCGTTCGGCGGCCCTGCCTGCCTGGCCGACTGCTCGCCCGCCTGCCCGCCTGTGTGTCAGCCTCTAATGATGAGGATGATGGAGGGAATCAAAGAGGAGATGGAGCTGACGTTGGGGCGAGCTCTCCATGGGACACCAGGTGATTGGGGAGGGAGCTTTGAAGCAACTTGTTGGATGGCTGTCCATTAATGTAAAATATCTCCTTTTCAAAGGGCTTTATTCAAGCTCGGAGTAGCGGAGCCCATAGGGGTCAAGGTGTCTAGCAGAATGATCTCTCTCACTTTATAGAGGGAAAGAGGGATAAAAGCGAGGATAGTAAACAGTGACCTGGCCATCTCCTGAGCCATTCCTGGCTGAAAAACCGTCGCAAAAGGAGGAGAGTGCAGGGGACAATCCTTGCAATGAGCGGTCTCTGGTTACATTAAAGGAATTTTATACATGCAGGCTGCTTGTATATCAGACTGGTTGGCGCGGGAGACTTGGTCCTCTCCAGTCTATTTGATCTGTGAATGTTATAAACCATGCTTTTTGATCATTTCTGGATCACTATTTATTTAGCTTGGTCAGGGATCAATGTGACTCCTGGCATACGAGGCAGCCCAATTGTTCTCACAGATCAATTTTCTCCAGTCACCATGAACTGGGCAGGGACAGACAGAATTTCATCCACCAAGTAGCAGGTTTATGAATAGTGAATTATGGCTGCGTAAATTGCTCCATCCGTTTTAAGTTACTGCGATACAGTTATGGGTCTGTCTCGGCTTATGAGGGTGACCGTAAGAGAGAGTAACCGAGAGGTTACAGCAAAACCTGAGTAAGAGTCAAAGATCACAGTGCTCCCTTCATACGGTGTGACAATTCCTCTTGTCTCGTTCGATGAGGCAAAAGGGAGACACAGATGACACACAGCAGTCCAGCCCGCTCATGACCCCTATTAAATCTGAGCAAATCTTTGATATGTACTTTGATACCATATTTTATTGATACTGGAGGGGTGTTCGCAATATCAAGTACAGTTCTGCATTCCAGGAGATCAGAGCGAGCGCTGTTTTGTCTCAGAGGCTGTCCCGTGATCCTCGAGGGGTCCCCCCGTAAGCTCTCATACAACTGAACCTTGGTTGACTCTCGTCCACTTTGGTTTTTACAAGAGATTGTGATGTATGGGCTCTCCGTGTTATATCAGTCTACAGTTTCTGTTTCGCGCACACACCACCCGCATTACTTCAGCGATCTGCCCACTAATGATCAGCCTGTGAGATATATCACTCAGATGTTTTATGCAGTAAATCCAAAGCATTTGCATCATCGCGTATGAAGTTCCATCGCACGGCATGACGCCACATTTGCCACCCTCCTTCCGTGGCGCGTTTTAATTTAATTTCAAGAAAAATCATCTGTACAACCTTTCTGCTGCACAGTATCAGTTTGAGACTGTTTTTAATTTGATGATTTTTTTTTTTTTTGTAGTAGTAGTATAAGTGTATACATGGCAAAAAAAATCCCAATCTGAGCATCTCCACAACACCAACACACAAGCACTCAAAGGCCCCCGCCTCTGATCTGACCTGACAACTCCTAAGCTACCGTTTCCTCACGCTGCTTAACTCAAACCACATTTCTCCCAGAGAGCCTCTCTCCTCTCACTGGCCGGACTTCTCTCCCCACTCCATCCCTCTCTCTCTCTTCATTCCCCAGCCCAGCATCTGGTTTGAATATAGCGGCGTGCGCTACTGTGTTACTGATAGAAGTTGGGACTGTGGGCTTCTCTTTGATTTTTTTTTTTTTTTTCCCATCCTCCTCATGTCTCTTCCTGCTCCGCTCATACAATGCCTGCATTGAGAGAACAAAGTTGAGTGTGGAGCCTCTCTTTTGTTGATTTGTGACATTTTGTATAAAGATGAACTGCAGTCAAGGGAGAGTGTAGATGTGCTGTGTTGTTCTTCTAATATGTTAATCTTTCATCTTGATATAGTTTATTCCAGAGTGATGGAGTAAGACTTATCATATGCTTGGTCAGTTTCCCACTTTGATCACATATTATTTGTAGTTATTATTTGCAGTTTTTTGCTCCTTTTTATCATTTTTCTACTATATTCTTGTATAGTCATCACTCATAGTAACTATGCATGCTTTTAAAATGTTATGTTTTTAATCTTAAAACGCTTTATTAGTGATTCCAAGGTGCAGTCTGACCAAATGCATCACATGAAATAATCATGATCTCTGTGTGTTTCATGCTCTTGCCCTGCAGACGGAAGCCAGAGAGACCATTCCCAGGATGTTGGCAGAACTGGACCTGGGCCGGACAGAGAAGTGTGTGAGGGTGAACTCGGTGTCCAGTGGCTTAGCTGAGGCTGACCTTGAGGTTATTCTGCAGGCTGAGGTTCTCCCTCCTGCCATCATGTTGCCCAAAGTGGAGGACACCCAGGAGGTGCAGTGGGTGAGTCACAAATATTGGCCCTGAAGAAGTGCTCCTGAAGTTTTCTAGTCAAGTCAAAAAGGTCTGAATAGAATAATATGAAAGTGTTTTTTTTTTTTTTTCAGATCTACATGTAACAAAATCCCCCCCAAAATAAAACTGCAATACATGCAAAAACTATACAACACTAAAAATACCCATGACATTTTTCTCTTTCACCTCTGGGTGTCTTTTTAAAAAACACAGTGGTGCTCTTACACGAAGTCATGAAGTAAGAGGAAACCACGGGAATCTTCAAAGCAATCATAACAAACTTTTCCATTTCCCAGTAAAAGTGGGAATCGATCCCTGTGGCAGGACTCAGGGACAGACGGAGTGTTTTTCTTGGCTGCTGCTCAAGAAGCGGATGACATTTCTTCGGATTATCTTCAGAAGGCCGATAGCTTTCTGTAACAACACAATGGTGCCTTCTGCCACTGTCGAACTTACTGCAGACTGCCTTGAACAGTTTCATGTTGTGACTAAGAATTAATTGAATCAAACTTAAGGCACTCAGCCAGACAGTTATTACACGTAAAAATATGCTGAAATCTTTAAATATTGCGTTCCTTTATGCATGCACACCTTTCAAACTGTATTTAAACAGCCCACACATTTTGCCAAGTCTAAAGGCTATCTTTCCAGTTACTGAGTTTCTAGTTTGTGAGAGAGATCACAAAATAATATCTAGAAATGCAAAGTCAAAAGCAAGTGAGACTGTAAATTTGATGTCACATATGGGTATTGATCATGTTACACAGGAAATAACAAAATAATAATAAAAATAAGTTTTATGTTATTGTACACTATTATTGTTCCGAATGTTTTGGTTCTTTATAAATCACTGTTTGCCATTTGTCTGTACTAACTGGGCCTGTGCCTTAGTTAAGATATGTTTGTCTGGACTTGGCCATCCCTCTGGCTTTCTATAAAGGGGCGCTGTACGGATGTCAGGTCCTGAAAGGTCAGGAGACAGTGACATCATTAATGCAGGCCTTTCTGATCAGATCCATATGGTTCATGTACCAGGAGCAACTGTCTGCCTGTTTCACTGCTTCTGTCCGAGTACGGTCCAAAAGTGCATTATTGATGTTCAGTCCAAAAGTTCTTTTTGCTTTAAAAAAAAAAAAAAAAAATTGTCAACTTGTCACTGCCAGTGTTTTTTTTTCACACAGGCAAGAGGTTTACCTGAGAAGTGTTTTAAACCCCTAACCTTTAATAAAATAAAGCTGTTTTATTGTGTCACGCTGCAAATGTTTAGAACAGAGTGGTGATTAAGCAAGAGGAGACGTTAAGATTTGTTAAAGCATAAGAGAGAGAGAGGTAATCGGTGGTGAAAAGAGGTTGTGTTAGTCTGGCGTTTTCCCTCAGTGTTACACACACACACACACACACTCATACATGGTCGTGGGGCAGGAGCAGGAAGTTTTTAACTAGTGCTTTTAATTAGAACACATCTATTTCCTGCTGCCCTTTCTTTCTTCCAAGTATAATTGCTGACAGGTGTTCACTTATTCTCTCCTTTAACTCAGCCATCTCACCCTTCGCTAGTTTTTCTCACTTTAAAATAAGTTCCTTTTGCTCTGGTTTCATTTATTAAAAAAAAAAACATAAACAAATCCACTGTGGTAATATTATAAATAGTAGTATTTTGGTTATTATTATTATACTGAAAAGTCAGCGTATTGACCACTCTAAAATGCAGATAGTTGCTTTCTCGTGTTTTTTTTTTTTTTTTTGTATACTAAAGCTTCAAGTTGCAAAAAAAACACTTTGAGCGCACTGTAAATCTGTTTGCACATTTGCTTTACAGTGTGCTTACCATGCTGCCTCTGCATCAGCAGGTGCATGAACGCTACTGAACCAGAGGTCTGCAGCTCTGGATGGGACGTTGATTCACTCATGTGTGCTCGTCCAATCTCATCTTTGTCCCCCCCAACTTTCTTCACGCATGCTTTTCATACGTGTGTGTTGTAAGCATGTGTCCAATTTTCTCCTCTCTTGTAAGGCAGCGCATCCCTCACTTGTTTATTTTTCCCTGTTTTTTTTTTATTATTTTTTTTTTTATTGATATTAGCGCAGGAACCTCCAGACTGATTTGTCGCTAAAAGATGGACTTGCTTGTTTCCCTTTGTGTAGAAATCTTTAGCTCTGCCTTTCTCCTCTCCCCCAGCCCTTGTGTGACTGACAGGCCTTATTGGGCTATAACAGGCGTAACTCCCTCCTTTGTCTGAGGACAATTCTCACACAGATTCGGAGCCGTGTGCATTCTTTGCCCACCACACTATTTGGTGTGCACTGGGACCGAAAGAATCGCACCCTGTCCCGCTCCTCCTCCTCTACTCCTCCTCCTGTCCCCTCCCCTCATTCGCTTTCTCTGCTTCCCCTCTGTGAAATGAACACTTCAGCAGGCCGGAAACATTTAATCTGGCCCCCTTTTGAAGAAAATTAATTGAAACTTGTCCCACTATAGCCTCCTTTCTCTAGCACCATCTCTCCCTCCTTCTCTTTTCATGATTGGGTGGCGAAATTGTCAGAGGGCTTGTTTGTAGCGTGGCTTTGAATGGCGAGAAGAGGTGTTATTTCTTCTTTTTTTTTTCCCTTTTTCTTTTATTTTTTTTTCCAATTCACAAGTGAATAACATCTTAAAGGGGTCCTAGTTTTTGAGAGCCATTGACAGCTAATGGTTGCTGTACATGCCGGAGGAACAATGAGCGGGCGCTATGACACGTCTTGTGCAGTGTAAATCAGGCCCTCAAAGTGTACAATAGCTGAAGAGGAGAATACAGCAGAGGGACAGAAACATGTAATCAGAGAGGCTCGGCGGCTCTTTATCCAGTCGTGCCGCATTGAGCTGTCATTTGTTTTCCTTCGGCAGAATCCAAACAGCCTGCACAGCTCGCCGCAGCCTTGTTAGGGGTTTGCGTGGCGAGGTGTCATGGTGGTAATCTCTGTGTGTAATATCAGCTAGGTTTCCCCACAACGGGCCATATCTATCTAGTTTCCTCTGTCACAGAAATAGGTTTATCTACACCCTCTTTTCACACTCCCTCTCGGACCCCCCCGCCCCTTCCTGTGTTTGCGAAGGAGGGGGGATATTATGCTAAGCCCCCAGCGTTAGTTTTTATGTTGCCATAGCAGCCTTGCTCCCACAGGGTTGTGACCTCAGATGATTACAGTACAAAGCCTATTGGGTCTTGAAAACCTCTTTGAAGATGAAAAGTCTTTGATGGTTTGTATTTATGCAAATCTCTCAGATATGATTTATCCAACTGAGATTGAATGGAGAGATGATTAAAATTGCCCCTATTTTTTTGAAATCCTTCAATGGAGGCCCACTCTTTCAGTTTTGAGAACAAGAGTGGTGAGTGCAAGCACGGGGGTTATTTTGCTCTTCATTTAGAAAAATAGCGGTGCTGTACCTGAGGTTATTTATATCTGTCTTTTTCCTGGTGTGTCAAAGAGGGAGCGAGAAAAAGGAGAGGAAGGGGGGACATGGAGTTAGACATTTCTACTCTGAGCTTTTGCGCCTCTCCTCTTTTTTTTTTTTTTTTTTTTCTTTTTTTTTTTCATTTTTTTTTTTTTTTTTTGACTGGCTTTGAAAGGAAATATCTGACGGAGGGGGCTTTTGTGTGTTTCCAGATGATAGATTTTGGAATTTGGGCTACCCCACTGGCAGTCCAGGGCTAGCTGTGAACTGGTCTGTTGGAAAAAATTGAAATGCTTTGGTCTTCAAAGAATTAAACTTGGTTTTAAAGCCCTACTTAGGTGAGCTTGCATATTAGCAGGAGTCGTGCAGAATAAAGGCCTCAGCAAAGTGTCACATCACACTCTGATTGTTGCACCAGTCTCCCTGCTCCCCGCCATGGAGGGGGGGACGCAAAACAGAATAATGCAGGAGTAAAACACACTCAAAGACATCCCAAATCTTGTTTCTTCACCCCTTTTTGGTATTTTGTTTCTTCTTCTTTGGTGTGCCGTGTGTATGCGTGTGCTCGTGCGTGCATGTGCGCATTTCCATGTGTGCACGCTCTCAGGGGAGCACACGCTGTAGCTGTGCAGAGCCTGTGAAAGAAGGTAGTGCGGAAGACTTCAGACGAAGGGGGAACCCTGGTGATAATGTAAAATATTTCATCTCACTCGCTTTTGTTGCTGCTCTCCCGTGCTCGCTCTCTTCGCTTTTTGAACTCTCATAGGTGTGTTTCTGAATGAGGACTGAAATGGGAACAGTGCAGGTAATAAAGGTGTCAAGATTCGTATCAAAAGTGAGTTTTTTGCACGTTAAGATTTCTTTTCTCTCCCCTCTGTCTTTCCCCACAGTGGATTTTGAAAGATGTGTCACAACATTTATGTATTTTTACTGCTGAAATTTTTTTTTCCTTCCTGTTTTGAATCCTCTCTGCCACAATAGCTCCGAATCTCAGTACGAGTTTCCTGCTTTTCTCATTCATATAACTAATAACGCATTGATAAGTCCACTGAGGGTGGCAGCTGTACTTACCACACATTCAATAGAAGAGCAGGAACTTGAACAGAAGTAGCCCACCAAAACGTAATGTTTCCTTGAAGATCTGCTCATACAATGAACAGTATCACAAATGGATTCAAGCTGATAATAAGTTTGAAATGTGTTTTTCGTAACAGCCAGTGCTGCAGAGAATAATACAGTGTGTGTTCCAACAAAGCCCAAACATCTAATGAGTGTGATGACTATGATTGTACAAAGCAGTGAGAACAAATGAATTTATTGTGATTGTGCGGAGGTTTATTGTTTCCTATTCACAGAAACAGTAGGTGTTAATGAGTCGTGCATGAGATTGTCTCCGTTTGTTTAGTTTGTTGACAGGTTTCAGCGCAACTTGAAAGGACGGGCACTGACAGAGCCCGTTCGCCTGGTCACCTTTGTGGAAACCGCTGTGGGCCTGCTCAATTTTAAGGTAAATTACAAACAAGCCTCGGAAAACTGCATGCGTAAGACATTTAGCTGTTTGTCCATTGTTCACTTTAGATTAAAGACTGCGTCAGCGAGCAGAGCGCTCCACGTGTCCAAAATGAAAGGGATTCAAAGCTTTTCGGACAGTCTCTCAAAATGAGCCTTTTTTTTTTTTTTTCCTTTCTCTCTGTCTGTCTGCGTCTCTCTCTATCCCTCTCCAGACATGCTGACATTTTTTTAATTAGAACGGTTTTAATATTGTCATAGTGGAAAAGTTCTTAATGATTTTTTGGCAAGCATCAAAGCAGTAGCTGTTATAGTACAGCACGACCTTCAGCTACATGGGGAAAAGGGCATGATTTTTGGGCATTTGGGGAGAAACAATCTGTCCCTCCTTGATTTGTCTTTTAGTCCTCCGCTTTAATTCTGTGACTGTGTTTGTGGTTGTTAGTGTGTGTGTGTGTGTGTCTTGATGGTGGGGGGTGCCTTCCTTGAGAACACCCTGTATCTTTGCCCAGATTGAACCCCAGGTTACAAGCACCAAAAAAAAAAAATCTCTGTGGCGCAGCCAGTGGTGAAATTAATTTGGAGGCCAACAAAAGCAGGAGACACGTTCTCATTGTTTCACGCTCTTCACCACAGACAATCACATTCCACATTTTTTTAATTCATTTTCTTAATTTTACTTTCCTCAGTGTCGTTGTGTTTTAACCACCAGCCTTGAGATTCTTTCACGTTTTAAAAAAAATGTACCAATATTACACATGAATTATATTTTGGTTTTAAAAATCTTAATTTCCTTTTTTTTCAGCTTTTTTTTTAATTTAGCAGAATAGTTAAAAAGTAACTTTTTCATGCCTCAGTAATTAATATTGTCCTAATACAATGTAGCTGTACCAAAGCTTTTCCTTAATAAAATACAGTCT
Organism: Scortum barcoo; assembly: GCA_023238725.1. NCBI lineage: Eukaryota > Metazoa > Chordata > Actinopteri > Centrarchiformes > Terapontidae > Scortum > Scortum barcoo. Next base: position 18,173,704 of record CM041550.1, read on the forward strand.
GTAATAGCAGTTCAAGTAAAAGCAAAAATAACATTTAAACAAGGAAATATGTGGTTGTAGATAAGGTTTAATCCGACCAAGATTTTGATGGCAGCTTTTAGTACTCAGAAAGTATTGTGATATGATTCCCACCACTACTTGTGTCCTGTGCTGGCCAAGAGGAAAGAGGCATCTTTACTAGTTATGGCTGTGTTGGTTTGCCTTCATGTATGTACAGTATTTGTATCTACAAGGGCTACTATATCAATATAGGTCTTTAAGGAAAGAAAGCTGGAATAAAAGAGATAATTAAGTGTGATTTTTGGAAGCTTTGTGCCTGAAATTGTGAAATCCAGAATATTTGAACTACTGTCAGAGTATGTCCAACATTTCTCTCCTTGTTTCCATCTGTGTAACTTAAGTCAGCCTGTATTATACTAATATAGTATATTCTCCCCAGGCGGTGTGTGAGGAAATCCATCAAATTGCTCCCAAGGCTGGCCTCCACCATGACGGCGTGGTCTTTGGCTCTGATGACTTCTGTGCCAGCATAGGTAGCTATTACACCGCCTGCTTAACTTTCGCTCTCTTTGCTGGCCACAAGTGTGCTTGATTTGTGCCAGGGAGTGTCAAGGTAAATTACATTGTAAAATCCAAAAGTGTAATTGCCTGTCTGTAAATGCATGTCTCACAGATCACTTCCCTTTTCACTATTGTCAATAAAACACTGCAGGAAAAGTGGTTACACGTATGCTATATATATTTCTTTAAAATAAGCAATAATTTGTGGATGTGGGATGTAAGTGATGGTACAAAATGAGGTGTCTTGATATTCACATTTAATGAATGTGACAGAGTTGGGGACACATGTCCTCTACCAAGTCCATTACTTTCTTTATCATGACACCTCAGTGTGTATGATCACACACATCCTTTGTCCATTTACCACAAGTGCATCAAGATTAAAAATACACCAAACATTTTCATCTGTCTCGCCTTTTTTCCACAAAGCCGAGGTTAAGGAATCTGTACCTGTGTATTCTTTAAGTTTCTTTATTGTCAGTTAAACCCATGGTTAGGTCTGTATTAAAGGAGATTCCTATCAGGTAAGAAAACAGAAAGAACAGTAGTTAAACAGCTGATCCACTCTCTTTTTAATTGTCCTGACATGTGAATTTAATGTACAGCCTCTTAGAGATAAGTATTTCACTTTTATCATGACACACAGTACACTGGGTTATCAGAAAAATCTAAAGATTTTAGAAGAAATATTCTGTAGTTAGATATGAAACTCTATCGCAAAAGAAGAGAAAGATACTGACAGTGTAATCACTGTCCTGGCCTCTGTCACTCTTTTATTTATTTGTTTATCACCTTATCCACCCATCTCTCTCTGAGATATTAACTTGCAGGTAACTTACATGATGTCTGTACTTCTGTATTTTGTTCTCAAGGTGCCACGCGGACTAAAGATGCCAGGGAACTTCTTTATGCAAGGCAGAAAGTGGTTGTGACCACCAAAGCATTTGGGCTTCAGGCCATTGACCTGGTCTACATTGACTACAAAGATGTGGAGGGACTGAGGCGACAGGCCAGAGAGGGGGCTCTCATGGGCTTCACAGGTAGAGTTCCTGCTCTCTGGATCTCAGATCTGCCCCTGACCTCCTAAGGGTCACCTCACGTAATTTGACATCAACATCTTTCCACCCTGGATTCCTCTGATTTTTGCTGTTGTTACACATTGTTCTCAATGGTTGCTCTTTATTTGTATCCTATATTCTTCACTCCTCCATTTGGCACAACAACACACTTCACTCAACTTCCTACTGCAAGTAGCAATCAGACTATCCAACATTTTAGTTTTCGCTCCCCCTTCCCTCCACTCCTGTCTTGCTCATCCTTATGAGTTAGTTAATTGTTTTAAAATGTGTTTTTTTTTAAACAGTGGAAGCATTCAGAACATGTGCTGCCTTTCCATCTGACACTGATATACTTGCATTGTTCACTGTAATGAAGGTCTCACCTCAAAATGGCCATCACTGTGTCTTTGTTCTTAGAACTTGCTGCTTGTCTTTTTTAGCACTTCAGTTGCTGCTGAAGTGAATTGTGACTAACGCTGCCATCCTTAAATGCTTCTCTGACATTTTTGTTGTGCCCACCATGAATGGTTTCGTGCGTGTATATGTGTGTGTGATTTGATTGTGTGTACGTGCGTGTGTGCGAGATTTGACTGTGTGTGTGTGTGTGTACATGTAAAGATGCTGCGCACGTGTACGTGAATGCACACATGTGTGCTAGTATGATTAAAGGGCATTATTAGCAAAGAGTGGTAGTGTCTACTTTAACTGCACTCTGTGTGTGTCTGTAGCCAGGCAACGCTTTCAGAATGTGTGTGTATGTGTCTGCGTGTGTGTCTGTGCCCCGCAGACTGCATGTAACAGACCACAGAAGGCAGGACAGCCTGTTCCAAAGTGGATATTCAGTCAGTCCTCCTTTGCTGCAGCAAATGCATTTATTCTGTTAGAGACTAAGACAAATTATTTCAAAATATGACATATTTCCCACTATGGCTTTGGTCCACATAAACTATGACGACAAAAAAAAAGAATCTCATAATACAATGTTTTATTTCCTATGTTTTCATGTTTTGTTTTTTTTTTCTTCAAATGGAAAATCTGTGAATAGAACAGAACCACGTCAGCAATTAGTCAGCATTTGTGCTGGAAAGAAACTGTCTTTTTTTTTTTTCTTTTTGGCACTGCAAAATTGTGAATCCCTGAGCACACTCTCCATGTTGCACTGGCCGAGAAGCACGTTACCTGCACTTCACATCATCAAATCATCTTGTAGGAGAGGGTCTTGCTGTCTCCTACAGCAACTTATTTTCCAGATGACCTCAGGTGCCACCTGTATTGTCTGGTGCTGCGGGTTTGTGTGAGTGTGAGCTTGTGTGTTTCTCTATGTGTGTGCACGCATGCATTTCTCTGTGTTTTTATCAGAGCGATTCAGTTATAGCCATGTGCCCATTTCTTTCTATTTATTTGTTTGTTTTACACCTTTTTTTTACTCAACAATTTAACATTTGTCTTTTTGCTGCTCTACAGTGAAATATTTACACACACAAATGTGATATGTTGCATTTTATGTTTAGCACAAGGGTTCCTCAAATGTATGCATGAATGACAGCAACAACATTTAAATTGTTTCCACTTGTTTGAATCTGAGCAATTTTCAGACAGTGTTTTTTTAGCAAATAGAGGGTTATGAAAGAAAGCTCAAGAGGTTTGTTCATATGAGGTAAAAATTATAAAAGCTAAATGGTGGAAGCAGCCGGTTGATGAAATAAATAGTTAGGTGTGATATGGAACAGAACCAGTCGAAGCACTGGATTAGTGGCTTACAAGCCATGGGCACTCCGCATAATCTTAGTTAGTAGCTATTACTGGCCCGAGTGTACTTAAGCAATAATACGGTGCAGCCAAAAGCCTCTACCTGTGCAGTAATTGACCTTGGCAGTACCTAAGCCGCATACAGCACCCATTAGCACTGAGCACAGAACACACTGGTGAAACACAAACACCCGGCGTTTCTTACTGGTAAACAGGAAGGTGTGAAGGCAAGATTCAGCAAAACCCTGACAAGTATCAAATCTGTTGGGGAGGAAGATCGTTAATTTGGGGGATTTCATTGCACAGCATCTTTAGCTCATAAGCACTTTGTTTTATGTGCTGTAAACTGCATGTTGCTGCTAAGACTCAATGATCCCTTTAAACACGTTTGCCCCCTTGAAATAGAAAAAGGTTCCAAAAAATTCTCTGCTTTCAGGGACCACATTTCACTTCCATCCCCGGGACCCTGCCCATCATTCGCCTGAGAGCACTTTGCTAAATAGCAATCCTCCAATGAGATGCCAGCACCACATGGCAGGCCGGGATTGGCTGGAGGGCATGAATGATGCATTTTAGGAGAACCAATGGGTTGTGACTGAGGGCACCTGAGTCACCCTGTCTGTTTCTTCGCTCAGTCATTCTCCTGTTGTCCTACATAGACACGCACACATGCAAGCACACACGCACACACAAAAGGAGACACCCTCTTTAAGTATATTTAAGCCTGCCAATTTCAGTGTGGAAACATGCTCAGTAGAAAAAACAGGTGGCAGAGGAGGGAATACAGCCTCAGTCCTCGTAGAGTGCAAGATACACACACACACACACACACACACACACACACACACATATATACATACAGGTGTTTTCACTGAAACAAGTTTTCTCTATTCACAAAGGAACTGTAGGAGAAAATACAAAATACCCTTGTTATTTAAGTACTGCAGACAAGGTGATGCACAGGCACGGACACATAAACGTACACACACACGCACACACTCTTACACATCTCCAGTGTATCCCTGGGGAGACCTCGGGCTGTTTGTCCAACAGATAATGTGCAGTTCCAGTCTCTCTGTTCACACAAACAAACCCACGCCAAATGTCACAATTTGTAGTATGCACACTCCCCTCAAAGGTATCTATGAAACATAAACAGCATTTTAATGAATTATGCTCTTTCATCAGTGATTGGTCAAGCCTTCAACCTCCAGTTGTGTTGTGTTGATTGTGTAACTGCCGTGTGTGTTTTCCTGAGGTTAACTGGGGTGAGCAGAGCTGGAGCAAGAGGGCGTTCTCTCCTCTCCCCTTCTCCCTTCGCCTCTCCTCCCCTCATGTCTCCCTCCCTTTTTTTTTCCTTTTTCTCTTTTTTTTTTTTTTTTTTGCTCGTGCAGCCCGCCTGCTCGGCCACCTTGAAGGATTTGTTGTCGGCGACAGAGCTAAGCCCTAAAGTGTCGAGTTCCTGCTGGCTGCCGCTGAGCCGTCGTTCTCACCAGACATTTCATAACCTTAACTTATCACTACAAGTTTGATCTGCAAATGTACACGGGATTATGTCTGTGGCGTTATCCCCTATATTTAACAGAGGGAGGGAGCTGGAGGTGGGGTGGGATGGGATGGGAGGGAGGGGGAGGGGGGGGTTGGACAGTTGTGTCAGACAGAGCTTTAACTCCAAGGCTTGTTTCAGTTGAATCTAAGATATAATGGTTGCTTCTGAAAGGTATAGAAATTGTACGGGTCAATATAAAATGTATTCATGGAAAATACATTCAATAACAGAATCTTTTTAGTACGGATACATGGAAGCATTTAATATCTGTTTAAACAGCGTTACAATTATAATGTTGTCTCATTCCGTGTGTTTTTCTTGGCCACGATTTACTTGACAGTGTGCGTCTGCTCGGGCTCAGTCACAGGTTGTCTTCTTGTCTTCGGGGTGCTCTTCCAAAAACCAACTAAGCGTTCAAAGCAAAGTTTCTGTCTGACAGCAGGGCCGCTAAGCCGAGAGGAGTTACTTGAAATCCGCACGCAGCATCCTCCAGTCCTGTGCTGCTGGAGGACGTAAACGCACGCGCGCACGATTTAGTCTTCTGTGTTTCCTGTCTCTCCTGTCTCATTGCCTCTCTCACATGAACGGTGCCAGCTGCAGCCCCTCCCAGTATCTGACTTTTCCTTTTATCCACAGCTGCATGCTCAACAGTTCCCATGACAAAAAAATATTTTTTTGTTGTTTTAATCAGCAAAGGTAATTGGCACAAACTGTGTTATTGATAGCCAATAAATAAAAACATTTTTTTTAGCACAAATAGCTCATGTATTTCATTTTATTTGAATCTAGCCTGCTGTTCCCATTAGCATATTTCACTGTGTGTGTGTGTGTTTCTGTGCAGGTAAGCAGGTTATCCACCCAGGGCAGATCCAGGCGGTGCAGGAGGAGTTCTCCCCCAGTCCAGAGAGGGTCCAGTGGGCTAAAGAGCTCATTGCTGCTTTTGACCAACACCAAAAGGAGGGAAAGGTAATGTTAACACCCTCTGCGGCTATTTCAGACTTACATTCAAATAATTCTCCCTAGTGTTTTAGTCTAAAATCACTGGTCAATTCAGCAATATAATGTAGAAATGCTGTGCTAAAACAGGTCGTATATCGAAATGTATAACTTGAAAGTTTGTTGTATTCATACAATACTATTTTTGTATGAAAATGCAAAATGAACAGATAACAAGAGTAATATCCGTAAATGTCGCTTTAATTCTTAAACAGAACAATGAATTTTTCAAAAAATCAGTTGAAACACACTTACTTCACAAGTTAACTTTTTTTTTTTTTTTTGTAAATCCTTTCATAAATTAAGGGAAGACGAGACACCTTGGACAAACCAGGGGATTTAATTTATACAAAACTTGCTTAAATGTATGTCTCCAGCATGCCTCAGTATCTGTGTGCTGAGTCTCTCTCTGCTCTGAGACTCGGACTGATCCTTTGTGTACCCTTTCACACACCTCTGTAGTTCCAGAGAATACATACTGTACACCCCTGGGTGACTCTCAGAGACGACATAGGAGGCAGGGGGTGGGGGTGAGGTGGGGGGGGGTTGAGCCAATTAAGTGTACAATATTATTGTTCCTAATTTAGTGCATGGTTGGATCCTGTGTGTTGAGCTCTGTGGGCTATCTGCTGAGGTAATACACAATCTGCCCACACCTCTCTCCCTGCCAGGGCTGCTCCTACTAAGCATCGCCCGAGGGATTCATATCCTACCCCCATCCCTCTGCCTCGGTGTGAGTGTGTGTGTGTCTCTGTGTGTGCGCGCTCGTTCCTGTCTGTGTGTGAGTGAGGGTTTGAGCTGCGAGCGGGGTCAGTCCCTTTGTCTTATCACACGACAGGTGCTTGTTTTTCATAATTCTCACCTTCAGCTTTGGACTGCATTTCTCTTGAAGGTATTTTTTTTTAAAGTATTATCTCCCATACCAGAATTTGCAAAATTCCCAAATGTTCTTTGGTGAACTAACATTTTCCTCTGTTTGCTGTATTAAATAACTTTTACTGTTATTTATTGCAGGTTAAAAACACCATTTCAAAAAATCTGATTTTTTTTGTTACATCCCCATAAAAATATATGGCTGTCAAGTTTTTTTGTACAGTAATCTACTTCCTGTATCTGTCTTCTTTATCTGAGAAGTGCACTTACTGTGTATGTCTGGTCTAACGTCTCTCTTTCTTCTCTCGCCTCTGTTGTGAACCTGTTCAGGGTGCGTTCACCTTCCGTGGCAGCATGATTGACATGCCCTCAGTGAAGCAGGCACAAAACATTGTAACGCTCTCCGTCGCAGTGCCAGAGAAATAACACGACTGGTGAGAAGAAACGCGAGGAACCACGCAACTACTCTGACAGGAGAAGCCAGAGGAAACGGGAAGTGGTGCAGGTTTCAGGACAGACATGTTTTTTCAAAGACTTTAAACTGTGCCGCCTGGTGAAATGGTTAGTGTAAACTGTGGTTTAAATTAAAGTTTTTAATAATTGTTTCAATTTTTTACTTTTGGAGGCCGAGCTTATGTTTAAAATGTCCCTTCACAAAATAAAATCTGCACATGGCGAGTATCAACAGCAGACATCAGCATCTTGAAACCGAGTGTTGAGGATTATTGCCGTGTGTGGGCACTTTCTTGGCACGCTCTGCAGTGTGTGTGCCATCTTGTCATTCTGCAGTGTGCTGTGCCCATGCCTCCCATCTCTCCTAGGTCATGATGAATGCTCTCCCATCTCCACGGTCCAGGCAGCTGGGTGAAAGGGTAAACAAACACAACAAGCCACTGTTGTGGATCTGTTCATTAGGCCCCAGTCGTCCAGTCAGGCCTCAGCCCCCCGCCCAGGGCCTGACTCACAAACATCAAAGTCCTGCTCGCTTAAAAAAACCCACAGATGGAAGTGCGTAAACTCACGATTTAGCTTTTTTGTGTCAGTCTCCTTAGTAAAGACATGCAGCTCGCTCTGTGGCAGCAGTGAGCCTGTGGTCTTGATGGAGAAGGCGTGTGGCGTCAGACACACCATGACCTGTTCGAAAAATAAACACTGCATACATGCACATGCTGCGGCAGTCTTTTACCTGATCTCTCACTTAACACAAAGAGTTTAACTTGGATCTTCCACTATTGTTTCTAGAGAAGTTTTTTTTTTGTTTTCATGTCATCCACAGTTTTAAATGGTCATCTTTCTAAAAACATGAACCCCCCCGCCCCGAGAAGTTCAGTAAAGTCGTCCGTTTCAATGGGGGCTCTGTGGAGCGCTTGTGCACGTCTGACTTCCAGAGACAGTGAAGTGGGTGTGATGTTGGAGTGAGACAGATTAGTGGCCATGTTGCTCCAGCAGACCAGGGCCGAGGCTTTGTCTCTCTGACTGTGGATGGGAGGATAATTGGGGGGGTGTTGAATGGTTAATAGTGCCATTGGTGACCATGGTAATGAAAGGCACCATACCTCCCCTACCCCACCTCATCCACTCATCTCTCTCTCTCTGTCTCTCTCTCTCTCTCCTACTGTATGAGCTATTGTGTCTGGGGCAGGCCCGTGGTCTGTGCCAGGCCAGGCCAGACAAAAAGATCGAAACCACTCCTGCGCCCAGCCAAAGACCCAAACAGTAAGCTGTCTCTTTGGCATTTGGCCACATATTTCCCTCACCCCGGCTCACTTTTTTTTCTGTTCTGTTCGGCGTGTTTGTTTGTTTTCACCCAATCTACTATTATACCCTGAGGTTGGTGGACAAAACTGCCATTATGCGCGACTTCCATTAAATAAATCCGCAAACACGGTTTGGATAGAGCCATTTTGTGAGGTTATGGAGATTTTTAGAATTGCTGTTGGACGGCGGCATGTCTCGAACGTGGTCGATGCAAAAGGTATAATATTTAAAAGAGACGTTTCTTTTATTTGTCAGTTCCAAAATTTGTAGATCACGAGCAGCCTGCACTGATTGCTTGAATCACAGTGTGTGTGTGTGTTTTTGTGTTTCATGTCATTAAAATGGGATTTGGGTTTTGATCAAACTTTGAAACACTTTCAATGTGACTTTTTAAATCTGTATTTGTGGCAGCCAATCGAAACTGAAAAGAAAAAGTTGCAGAGTGAAAATCTGCTTTGTTCCTTGTATGAATAAGTTAAAGTACAGTCCAGTTTGTCTCTAATTGTTAAAACAATTCAGTGCAAATAAAGAGCTGTTTGACAGTTTCTCCACCTAGTTTGATTTAATGTTTGATTGTCTCCCATCAGTACATCTCCAAACTAAAAGTTGTTGGCGTATGAACAGTGTTCTCTACAGATTGATTCATTTTAAGATGATTTATTTAACATAAGGATGAAATAAAATCAACTTTAGCTTCCCCCTGTGGAGTCAGAGGACGGCAGAGCATCATGCTGGACCACAGACAGCCCATCTCAGACACGTCCCTGTGAACATCCACCGCTCAGAGCTCAACAGAGGCTCACCAGGTGACTTTAGTGGCGAGGGAGGCCATCTGACAGGACAAACTTGGCTTTTCTGAGCTCACTCTGCAACCAACAGGTGTCCCCGCAGACAGGAAGGAAGATCTCTGAGCAGAGGAAGCAGCAGCAGGGCATCACGCAGGGACAAAGCAAAAAGGGCAAGTCTTCAGAGGGACAATCAGGAAGTGATTTGGCCAGTTTACGTTTGAACGAAGCACAACATCCCCTCAGTTGTTTGTGTGCCACATATATTGTGTTTTCCTGCCTTCCAATAATCCTGCCCTTATGTGATATTTCCACCCCACCCCCACCTCTCTGAGTAAATGTGACACAGACACTCATGTTGCTCTGCTCTGGTTGCAATTCAGCAACATTTGAGGAGGAGAAAGCGAAAGATTTTCAGTGACATCTCTGTTGATTAGAGGAATGCTCTCCCTGTCTGCCTCCGCTGTGTAATTCTACATGACATTTCTATTATGTGTGGAACTGATATAATCTCCTCAGTCCGCTCGGCGCTTTTATTTAAATACATGTCTCCGGTATTCCCTGAGAGAGTAAATTACAATTAACACGATTATAACCTCACAAAATTGTGACGGGAATCAATTAGGCTGCGAGCAGTATTTCATAGCCCGGTAATGTGCTGGTCGAGATTGCTTTCATAAATTATGAGGGACAGCACAGGCGGAGAAAATGCATGTATGCAAAACACTGTCAGAGGAAAATTAAAACGAAATGTTTTACATATTTTTCCATTAATCTAAATGGGACCCGTGTGGCAAAGATGGTTTTATTCTAATTCCCCGCCCGGGGATGCCCAAATAATGACTTGATGTTTTAATAGACTTCTAATGACAATGTATGACAAAGTAATTGCAGCAAAAGATTATTCTAAAGCAATAAAATGGCTCGTTATTGTAGCTGCAGCACAGTTTGAGAAGTGTAAACCTATTAGCTAAAATGGCTTAAAATACAACGTGTGCGGGGCTGATCAACATAAAACATTTAGTTTGAGCTAATTAACTCTGTTTCAATATTTAGGAATATTGTTGAGATAAATTAGGATATTTATCTAATGGCTACAGTGGGCCATGCTCTGAGAAACTGTGGCACAACTGTTTCAATCAGCTCTTCATTTTCAAGATGTAGCAGCCCTCAGGCACACAAGGAAATCTGCTTTTTTTTGGCTTTATCAATTATTGCTTTAAAAAGAAATGTGAACACTGAGGCTTTAGATTAAAGAGAAATTAATTATTTTACTTCATTCTTAAATAAGCGACCTGGCGTTGTAGTTTTTTTTTTTTTGGTTTTTTTTTTTATGTAGAAAAAAGGTTGCAGCTTTTTGAAATGTAATTTAAAAGAGTTAAAATAAAATGAACGAAAAGTCCATAAAAAAGCAGATTAATATAAAACCATGATCTGTAAATAGAAATTTTAGACCATTTTACTTTAACTCGAATTACTGCGAGCTGCATGTGTTTATTGAGCATCATTTTAATCTGACTGTAAACGCATATTAAAGGAATATTTACCTGATCTGTACCTTTTTTAGAAACCAAAAAAAAATCTTTTTTTTTTTTTTTTAAACCTACAGCTTTTTGTTTCCATACTGATGATGACAGGCACATGTCCAGCCTCCCACTTTCTTTTTTTCTTTCTTTCTTTCTTTTTTCCCCCTTCTTTCTCTTGCATGATATGAAATCCACGGCGGCCTGTCGGTGCTGCCTGACTGATCTGGCACATGTGGACCATTACTAACTTCATTTGAGACCTTTTGTCTGAGTGTCCCCCCCGTCCATCCTTTTTTTTTTTTTTTTTTTTTTTTTTTTTTTTTTTTTAAATAAATATAGTATCATAAATCATTCTGATGGAGCAGTGCGCACCTCCAGCAGGCCTACAAGAATCACATAAAAGCAAAATAACACAACTTTTCTAAACCATTTTCCTGCTTTTTTTTACCCTGTTTTTGGAGGATTGATTTTTTTCTCTCTTTTCTGTGGACAGTATTTTCTGACCACAGCACACAGGTGTATATACATACTGCGGCCCTGCAGCTGCAGCTCCACCTGCTCTCGGGCTGACCTGGAGGTGGGGAGGCGGGGAGGGCGTCTATATGTTTCATTTGACCCACCACACTCGTGCAGGCCTCTGTGTCTGAAGGCCCTCGGTTCCTGCACAGTTTGGATCTTGGAGGTCCCTTAAAGTCCTTCCTGCTCGGTGTGTGTGCGTTATTATGATCTGTGGCTGGTTTTTAAAAAAGAAAAAAAGAAAAATCATGTAAAATGACACAGACTTCAAGCTGACAGCATCTTCCCCTCAGAGGTCTCCTAAATGCAAATTAAGAAGGGGGAAAAAAAGGCACTTCTACAATTTTCGTTGGATTATTTTAAAAAAGAAAAAACAACGTAGGTAAAAAAAAATATATTTGTAGGTGACTTTACCTTCCTCCACCGGCCTCCCCTCGGCCTGACTCCCCCCAGACTCCCTTCTCCTTAACGGGCTCAGATCAAAGGCTGAGCGGCCCCGGCGGAGACCACTAAAATCCGCCCGCTTTGTCTGCTGTTGCCAGGAGTGAGGAAGGGTGGGGGAGGGGGGAGGAGGAGGAGGAGGAGGAGGTGGTGACATGGTAATGAGACTCGTTACAGAGCGACAAAAAGTCTCTGCAACTTTTTTTTTCTTTTTCTTTCTTTCTTTCTTTTTATTTTACCCTCATAAGTGTCCATCTGTCGTCGGATGTGACTCTCTCATGTGCCCTCGACAAGTCTGACTTCATCCTCAGCACCGACTCTGTGATTCTGCTCCCAGCCTGCTTTATTTCCCGAAGATTGCAACGAGGTTCGGAGTACACGCAGTAACCTGTCAAGTGTGTTTTATTTTTCTGATTCACAACTTGAGAGGGATGGATGGATGGATGGATGGATGGATGGATGGATGGATGGATGAGGCCATCTGATCCATCCATCCATCCATCCATCCATCCATCCAACAACATCCCCTCTTTCATTAAATTATAGACCCAGATTACAGCTCCTGGATCTTGTTTGTTTGTTTGTTTGCTTGTTTGTTTGTTTGTTGTCCCTGAATGCACCAGACAAGACAGACCAATAGAAAGTTTACGCGGCCGCCACAGACGGTTTAAGGGAGAGGAGGGGGGTAAAAAAAGTACGGGAACCTCATAAAAGGAGCAGGTCTGCGTCCGCTCAGACACGAACCGGGATCAGACCTCACACCTGCCTCTGAAAGCTAATTGGGCAGTAAAATGTTAAGCCAGGGCCAAATGAGTGATGTGAGTGATATCTGCTGTTGAAACTCTTTTCTTGGAGACAAATTCTCCTGCAGGCAGAAACGTACAGAGTAACTTGTTGTTGTTGTTGGGTAAATGTACGTGGTGCGTGTGCGCGCCCTGACGCGCGTCCATCCCTCCCTGATCCGGCTCGGCTCTGCCTCCCCGTCCCTCGGTGTTTACCTGGAAGGTGTCACCATCTGAGAATCTCCTAGAAAAGCTTCCTCGGTGACTCCATCGACCCCCGAACGTTTCATTTCGATTCACATAGGATTTGCCAAACACCAGGTGACTTTACTGGGACATGCAAAACTTTTGGCACAGTGCGTCACTTAAAAAAAAAAAAAAAAAAAAAAAGTAAATAAAATAGTAAAAGTGTGTAAGCTTCAGAGCTCGAGGTTTATAACCAAAACAAGTAAATTTCTGCTGCTCTTCTTAATCTTTTGACCTGTGATATTCTCCGTTGAAAAGTAATGTCAGCTCTTTTTTTTTTTTGCGCGTTCAAAAGTGGATAAAACTGATCTGAATTCGGTGATTATTCCCCATTTCTCCGCGCAATCGAAAACCAGGCTTTTCTTTTTATCTGCGCCCTCCTCCTTCCTCTGTCTCTTTCTCCCTGTCTGTCTCTCTCTCTCCCTGTCTCTCTCTCTGTGCCGGTGAGCAGGTGGAGGCCGCGCACCTGCACACACAGCTGCGCGCACCTTGTTATTGCCGCCGCTGCTTGACGCACAGATGAGCGCAGCACACGGACAACAACACAGTCCCGACAATAGAGAAGCTCTCCCGGCGCCACACTCCTGCGTGTTTCACTCCTCTTCTTTTTATTATTTTATCTTACGGAGGCGCACCGAGACAGGCGCTATTCCCATTTCTGTGAGTGTTTTTTTTTTTTTTTGGGGGGGGGGGGTATTTCCAAGTAGTTTCCCCTCTTAGTAATATGACAAATAAAACATTGAATTAGTTTTATTAAATATGTTTTTTGTGAGACGGACAAGCGTACGTAAATCCCATCCGTCCTCTCGTCCATCTCTTGTTTGCAATGCTCCGGACTTTAAGGGTGACACCACCTAATCCAATTAAACACGATAACCCCGGACTCACGTATTATTCTCTCCTTTTTTTCCTTCGAGTTGCTGACAAGCACTCTTGGTTTTGTGTGAAAGAGAGAGTCAAGAGCCCTCTCTTAATCCCGGGCACGACCAGGAGTGATTGAAAAGTGAAAGAAAGCCCTCATTGGTCCCCGAGCTGGATGCTGTTTTCTTTGTCCGGCGCGCCTCTGGCCTCTTGTTTGGTGCGCTCATCACGCATCGCACTCCATTAGTTTTGCCTCTTTAAAGGGGGGAAGTCGGGTCCAAGTTTGCATCAGAGGAGAGTCGACTCCGTAAATAATCACAACCGGTCCGATTTCTCTTCTTAAATAGTTCAGACTTGATGAAATCCAAGCAGCCTGCTCGTCAGGATTTAGGAAACAATTATTCTCATTTTTTTTCCTCATTTAAAGTGAGCCTAATTAGTCGTTTGTTTAAGTGGTTTAAGCAGACTAGGCTTGCTAAATATAAATATAAAATGATATATAACATTCAGTCAGTTTTAATCACCCCCCCAACCCCACAACATCTATTAACGCAACTTCCGGGAAAGAAAATGAATTTGTTTTCCAGGAAACCACATGTCGGGATTTAAAAAAAAAATCTAAAGACAACAGAGAAAAATCAATTAATTCAAGTATAGGAAAATTAAAAACACTCTTTCTGTTCCCATCAAACTGTCTACAAACCATCATTTGAAAGCGTTTCAGAGAAAAAAAAAGAAGAAGAGGCGTCGTGATTCCATGAAGCCCGAGCCCACATAACATATTGTAGGTGTTGCAAAATGACAGGTAATTGACATTAATCCGCTCTCTCTGAGACTCAGGGGGGATCTAAAGTAAATGGGGATACGGTTAATGAAGCACCACTTGCCCTTTGAATCTCGGTCACAGTGTGCGGCGGGGAAGTTTGGAGAAACTTCATTCGTTTAAACTCACTTTGCAGACACCAAACGTGGAGAGGAGCTGCAACGTTTGCGCTGCAGAGGATGGAAGAAAAAAAACAAAAAAAACACGGACACGGCTGCGGCTGAAACGAAACAGGATTTGCACTCGGGTAACTTTTTAAGTGATGACTCAGTTTATCGCTTCCAGGTTAGATGACGTCTCAGAGGCGTGGTGAAATTGATGCTTGCCTAACTGGCTCTAATAATTCGCCATTACCGATACCCTTTGCGTTTCTCCCCCCTGCACCCACGGGGTTGTTATTATGCTTATTAGGATTCATACTGGGGCTCTTCCCTATAGGAGCTGTGACAGACAGACAGAGGCCAGGTGGGAGAGGCAGACTTTGAGCGTGAGGAGCCGCGCCTCTCCTCTCCGTGCGCACGCCGCTCCGTGCTACGGGGGCCCGCGTAATGAGGGCACCTATGGGGCCCTCCTGGATGGAGAGGTGTCCTAACCTCGCCACGGCCGGTCAGAAATGAGGCGCCGACACCTGCGCGTCACCCCCCCCTCACCCCCGGGGCAGCGCCTGCCACAGCCCCCCATCACCGAGAGTTCATACGCGGCGCACAACTTTTGACAACGATAATGATGTGCATGGCGACGCTGAAAATCTAAGGAGGGGCTGTAGTAGGGAAATAAGGACTCTCTGCGCCTGTGCAGGGGAGGGGCCCGAGCGTTTCTCCTCAGGACCAGTTCACTTCTGATGGAAAAAGCACCACTCCGCAGCCTCCCACTGAAGTGATGAATACATAAGCTGCTGCCTGGTCTTCTCACAATCCAAAAGAAAACAGGTTTTATTCAAATGTCTGCTGTAAAGTGTCAAAATAGACTCAAACTAAATAAGGAACACTGTTTAAACTACGCAGATTAGCCCGTGTAAACACTGGACATTTATAATCACCACACATGATGTGATGGATCCATAATCTTTTGAGTTGCATCTTATGTTTTTTAGATTTTGTTGCTGAACAATCAGTCATGTTAATAAAATATCTCCATCTCTCAAGGCTTGGTGTCACTAAGATGGATAAGCTTTGATAGTTTGTGAGATATACTGTCATTTACCATGGCAAGTGTCTGCAAAGGGCCAAAAGGTGGCCGTCGCCAACGGAGCTGGCCTAATTATACAATTAGTCTTGTGATTGGGACGGTCCAGAGCTAAGTGTCCTGTGGGACAACCAGACACATTATGGCTGTCATCAGTATCTTCACAGCAAGTAGAAGAGCTCGGCCTAATAAGTGCACCACTCATGTCCTTCAGTAAGGCTGGGGATTGTGATTTCTTTGATTGAAGACGTCCAGCATTTCTGTCTCTTAAACAGAATTTCTTGAACGGCGGTCTGGTCCAAACATCGTCTCTGCAGCATAAAGCAAAGGAAGGAGTGAAAAGGTGGACGGAGAGTGGTTTCCTGGACACCATTAATACCATAGGTCATCTTGGTATTCAATCATTTATGTCTTAAGCCTCATCTGGGGCCTCAGCGGACCAGCACCACATCACTTTGAAGCCATCGGTCAGATGGAGACCCCATATCTCAATCTCATTGCCTATCCAGCCATATATCCGTTCTGGCTTATCCCTGGTCAGAGACATCAAGACGCCACATTTTCTTCTGCCCATCCAGAGCCATATCTGTCATTTCCAAGGCCAAGTCTGTTAAAGAGAATGGGTGTGGGGCTTGTGATGTTTGGGATCCACGCAGACACCTCCATGAAGTCAGAGGGAGGTCTTGGCTCTGCATGGTTGAGGAGGCAGTGGTGCCTCCACACTGGATACCTTACTGCCAGTGCACTGGCTTATCACATTGGATTAGAGCTCCTACAGTGAGACTGGAAGCTGAGGATGATTGGTAACCAACTTCACCACTTTGTCCATGATGAATCTACAGTGGCTGGACTATGGGAAGACAGTCAGCTGTTAGTAGGCAGGGCAGGAGTCAAACCCTTATCTGTTGTTGGCACTGATGGCCACTCGTCTTTTTGGATTACCAAGACCTGATTCTGGAGTTTCCTCCCTCCTTACCTGGATGCAACCCTCCTCCCTTTTCTCCTCTCTTTTTTCCCCAACGATGCCCCCTCTCCCCCTAAATGCTGACCTTTCCTGCAATAAAACCAGATGCATTCAGCGGCCATCCCTCTGATGTTGCAGGCGTGATAGTTCTGCACAAAATCTGGCACTGATACCAATCTTTGGCCACAATGGAGAGAGTGATGGTGAGGAAGAACAGGCAAAGGAATGGGGGGTGGATTAAAGCGGAGGCCTGGCACTATGCTTTTGAAATCATTGAGATCAATCATAGATAGGTTTTTAAGATATAGTAAGTTGAAAAGGAAAGGGAGATACATGGATTTGAATTTGATTAGTGGGGATCGAGGCAGTGAAAGTAATCCCTTTATATATGAAGAAATCACCAGAGACCTCCATCTTGAATTTTTTTTGTCCCAGGTCAGTTTATAAGTCTTCAATAACAATATGTGGAGATACTGTTATGGAGTTCAAACATGCTTTGACACAAATGCAGCACAGTGTTTTTGGTGCTCATATTACACTGATTTTCATTTGTCTCTGCCCGTGTGCTCACAAAAAAAGCCCTTAACATTACAAAATGCCTGTTTTCGAATGACTGCAACAGATTCAAAGTCATACGGGGCGTTCTTTACGTGCCAGAGATGAAGCTGTTTCTTTTAGTTCAGTCTAAAGTAGCTTGTAAGCAGTATCATCCCTGGGCACAAATAAAAAAATATCCTACACTAAAAACTCCATCTGCTCCTCTTTGATAGAGTATATAGTTCACCGTTTCCCTCCACCCCGTTCAGCTCTAGTTTCCAAGTACGCTGAAGCCTACATCCTGCATTTAGAGGCTTTTAGGAAAGCCCTGTCATTCAGTCAGAGACTACTGGGGCAGCATGCTCACGCTTATCTGCACTTTAGTTTCTACTTTCTGGCCGGTGGGCTATATAAGGGCCAGGTAGCAGGGCCTGGCTCATGCGGTTGTCCATGGACGACCTTGCTCTCCTCACCTACTGCCTTGGAGTGGCTCCCAGTCCTGGGATGGGGCTTTGGACCAGCACCAAGTCTCTACCCCCACAGATGTTACTGAGCCACCAGATATTATGTCAGTTTCTGAGTGATGTATCATGCTCTTCTGAATAGCAGCGCACGACTGTAAAGCAGCCGCAGTACACGTGACAACAGAGAAAGCCAGTGAAGTAACCTGATTCCTGAAAGATTTAATAATTTCAGCTCTGATGGTGTTGCACTGATCCGGCATGTCAGAGACTCTCAGCTTATTAGAACATTTTCCTTTTTTTTTAAAAGAAAATGTTTCTCGTTCATCAATTGACCACAATTAAATCATTATTTGAATGTGGGAAATGTACAGCATATTGTATAATTCAAGTTTGTACATTATATATATTTATTTAGTCTCTCTCAAAAATCATATTAGTTTTTAAGGTGTAATTTTCTCCTTGCACATATGTACACTAGAGGCCAACCTGGTGGCACCTGCTTATTTCCCCTGAATAGTTTGTTTCTAAATTCTTTCTGATTTGGTCTTTTCTCTTCCTCTACATTTGTTTCCGTTTTTGTTTTCCCCGTTTTTTGTCCATTTTTTTTTCTTTCCTTTTTTTTTTGTGTACATTGAAAACAAATGAATTCCAAGATGGGCAACGACTTCACATGTTTCTGAGGATATTTTGGAGAAACATATTTCTGCTCTGATCTGACTCACATGAAATATTCTTCTATATTCTATAAAGAAAACTTTATAATAAAAAATAAAAAAAGGAAGGGGGGGAAGGTTTAGATTTAAATGCTGCTGTGACATTCAGTCTCAGAGCCACTTAGCTCGAGACTGAAGGTGAGAAACAACACTATCTAAATGTCACATCCAGAGTAAAAACCTGCTCTCTTCACTAGACAAAGTTCACCGCGCTGCTTGTGATTATAGTTAATTGTAGAAGCGCATAAATCCCCCATGGAAGGTTTTAAACATATGAAGGAAACGTTTTTTTTTTATTTATTTTGTCTTTTAAAAACACAAAAATCACGACGTGCTCGCTGAGTAATTGATTTAATGTAAGTAACCCCCCTCTCCTCCCTCCCTCCCCCCCAGGCGTGCCCACTGTCAGATGTTGCAACTTTTCTTAACTCTCGCACTCCTTTGGGAGACACATCGGGGCTCGCAGGTGAAAGTTGGGCTGCTGCACAGGAGCGACTTTCCCCCTGCAGACCGGCCGACAGTCCGAGTGGGAGAAACCGGACAAAGAGCTGGGAGTCGCCTCCTCCACCTCCTCCTCCACCTCCTCCTCCTCCAGCTCCCACAGTCCACGAACCGAGAGGAAATAGTCCTTCCTTTTAAAATGTAGAAGTTTCAGGTCGCTCCTTTAACTTGCTGCCGAGCTGCAGGTTGCTGCATGTTCTGTAAAAACCCAAACTGACCAAGGCTGAGTGTGTGCGCTCGTTTCTATTGGAAGAAATGAAAAGAAAAAAAAATCAGCTCTGGAGGCAGCTCGTCTTGGAGCTGTGAGTTTAGCCGGCAGAGGTGCAGCAGCAACGGGACTGCGACGTTTTCTCATCTTGGTCATGTAAAAACTTAAGACAGTAGACAGGTGGGGGGGGGGGGAGTTTGCCCGGATATCAAAATATGTGGCCGCTCAAACCTGCACGTCTGTAAGACACAGAGGATGTGAGCGTCTCCCGCTGTGAGAAAGTTTAGACCCGGACAGACAAACAGGTGTGTGTACTTCTGTGAGCGAACACACACACACACACTTCAGTGACAGTGACTGGACGTGAAATGCATTTGTGCTGTGTGATAATTTTGTGATCAGATGACTGAAGTTCACAGGTTATGTTAGATAAAATAGGGCCACCGAATGGAAACCTTCCTTTCTTGGTGATTTACTGCGGATTTACAGGGAGCAGTTAAAAACGCCAATAAAAATCTGACCGGAATTTCTTAATTAGCCACATTAGGCGACATAAGAATGAAGGAGGGAGTTTTTTTTTCCTCCCTCTGAACATGACTTATATTTGAGTTCAGAGCCTCTCATGCTGAGTTTTAACTTTATTAAAATGGGAAAATGTGCCAAAACACACTCTGCTCTGCTCTGCTTGCCCACAGTCTGTGTTTCTCCTTTCTGTTTGGTCTTTACCCCCGTTTATCACAGACCTCTTCTCCTTCACTTGTCATATTTAGGAACAAACAAAAAAAAGTGTGATTTCATTTAGTCACTGAGTGAAAACGGGCCAAAGCTGTCACAAGGTGCTGCTGTTCTGCTGGATTTGATTTCTGGATGGAGGAGGAGGAGGAGGAGGAGGATGCTGCCTGTCTATGCACACCTGCTTTCTTGTCCACAAAATTACAAGCAAAGTTAAAAGAGGACAACTTTTTTTTTTCCGTCTTTCTACACCTTTTTCCCCCCACATGTAAAAACAAAACACAAAAAAAACTGAACACTTCTCTGCGTGTTTCCGTCAAGGTGAGCTCGTCTCCCTGCGCAGGTGCTCGGATCAAATGACCTGCGTTTTTTTTTTCTTTTTCTTTTTCTGTGTTTTCTTTTTTTTTCTTTTTTTTTTTTTTTAAACAGAGCCTCTTAACTTTTGTGACCAAAATGATCACTTCACAAGCCACTTTCGCGCACATTGTGCCCACGGCATTCAGGAGATGGATAATGCTTGTAAAGTCTGACAAGACGGCATTTGTTTTGCCTCTACGCTCGTCTGAGAAATTATCATTCAACCCCTTTAAAGGGCAGCAATTGAGGAGCGGCGGCGTTTTCAGCAGCGACTTCTTGCTTTGTCCTCCCCAAAGTGGCGTCTGCATGTCTGACTCTGCCAGTTACTGATTTGCAGGCAGTATGTTAAGGTGGCCCATGTAAGTGATTTCCACGGGCATCCCACTAAAGGAGAACAAATCGCTGACAAAGGAGCGCCTTTCCCATTCAGCGGCGTCGTTAGGACAACCCCAAAGTATTTCTCAGATAATAAGTTCTACTTCAAAGCGTTTCTCACTGAAGGGTGACTGCTTCACTCCTTTTATTAAGTCTCCCTCCTTTTTAATACCCGAGGAACTGTCTCTGGTTATTTTTCATCGTGTTTATTTTGCAACACTCATTGAGCGCTTGTTTCCAAACAGGAGCTACAAGAGCGGGCTCCTCTTCGGGCCCTCGTCCCCATAAAAGTCCGCGGACAAAACGCGAGGAGGCCCACAAGTGCTCGGGCTGTGAATGAAGCGGCAGATAATAAAGTGTTTTTGGAAACGCTTAGGGGGCGGCTATAAAAATGATAAAGCCCCCAAAACGCGACTGAGCAGACCTGGAGTTGGTGCCTTTTTAGTAAAAAAAAAAAAATGAAATAAAAAAAAAAGCCTCCTCTCGTCTCCTCCACTGAGTCTTTTCTCTCGCTGTAAAATGTGCTTCATATTTGGGATCGTTTGCACTCCGCTGCTGATGAAGTGTGCGCATTGTAAGGCCACAGTGCCAACATCCTCCAGGTCGACCCGAGTCAAGTGTCTTAATTGATGCAGCGTGGAAGCTCAGAATAATTTGCACTGTGTGTGTGTGTGTGTTTGTTTGCAAGGTTTCCATTTTTTTCCCCCTCCCCTCTGAATTCATCCACTTCTTCCCAAAGCAAACGGAAGCGGGGTGTGTGCAGGCTGTGTGTCATCTACCTGCCAGCGGTGCCTGCGTGGTGAAACACAGATTCTGGCAGAGGTGCTGCAACCTGAGCTTTGATTATAGTTCATTTAGTGGCAGTTAATGTGTGTGTGTTTTTTTTCCCCCTTCCTCAAGCAGACACATTCAGATGCGAGCGTCTCACTCCCCAATTGCCATAGAAATCCTAACGCACCATGAAGACTGTCAAAGCGGCCAGCCTTCCTCTCAGAAGCTGCAGCCTTTGAAGTGGTGCAGGACTCGCGTTGGTCAATTTTAATTCTATAGACTGGACAGGCAACTCTTTGAAAGTGAGATTGTGCGTTTTAATGGAGGAAATAAGAGGGGGAACTTGTTTTATACACTCTATACAAGGCCCTGCTTATTGTCAGATAGCTTTTATCTTTTATTTTTCCCATGAATGATTCATGCCTCGGCTGCTTTGTGCTGTCGCGCCTTTCAGAGGTAGCGCCATCAGGGGGCTATAAGTTTTCCCATTAGCTCAGTGATTAGTTCATACCAGCCTCCTTGGCCCGTTAGGCCCATTTCTGAGATAAGAGCAGATTTTTTTTTATAGAAATGGCAGGATGGGGGAGTGAGCAGAACTGTTTTTTCATTTCAAGTGAGAGTGACATGTTTTGTTGCATTTCTCATTTTTTTTAAAAAAAAAGATATTGGACAATAAGTGTACAGCTTCCTAAAATACATTTTACAAAAAAAAGTAGAAATCTCACAATCACCAGAGTCCAGCTGAATTTATGTGTAAGCAGTCCATTTATATGCTCTGATCTTTCTCATTTCCCAAACTGTTATTAATCAAGTCCACCCATAAATCAGAATAACCTGACACTTGTTAATTATTTACTTTATATGTCCTGTTTTTTTTTATTTTTTAGCATGAAATTTATATAGTAAATTTAATTTTGAACATCAACGGTCTGCACAATCATAGCTGATTCATCTTTTTTTTTCTTTTTTTTTTCTTTTAACCATCATGTCCAACGGCACCATGCACCTCAAGGAGAAAGACAGATCACTACAAAAAAGGCATGCGAGAAAGGGACTTTTCACATTACACAGCCTATTCAAGTAAACGTTTTGTTCTTTTACAGACCACAATTAAAAATAATAATTAATAAAAAAAAAGTGAACAAAAAATTAACAAAAAAAACAAACAAACAAACATATAAACAAACAAAAAGAAAAACATCAGCAGGGTACTATGCATCACCAAAACTGATATTATTATTCTTTGGTGTTCCTGTAATTCCAGTACGACATTGATACCAGCAAATAAATTACAATGTACAAAACAACATTTTTTTTCTGTAATTAAAACTACACAACATTCACAAGCATCAGTACAGTTACATATATACAAATCCTACAGGGCCAAAGCCTGTCAGTGTAGACATTTAGGGTCTCAAGGGACTTACTCGTACTCTTTAACGAGCATAACACTTGTGTATTTTGCATAAAATATAGTCTTAAATAGTTCTTAAATATTACAAAATTCCATCCAAACACATGTATTGTATAAATCTGAAAAGGTAAATGAGAACCCTTAAGACACTCAGATGTTTGCCTCCTCTTTTTTTTGTCATTATTGGTTTTTATCAAAGTTTGTACCACATTTTAAAGAAATCACATGACATTTAATAAAGAAAATGCTTCTAGATTCTGTCCATTTGACGTTTGTTTGCCATTCGTTGGGGTCACAAGCAGTACCATTTGTTCTCCTTAAAGGTCTGGAATATGACAGTGATTGATGGCAGGCGAGTTATTAAACTGCGAGGGGATGATGGGAGGTCACATGAAAGATGTCATCTCAGCACACCAGTTGAGTCTTAAGTCATGCAGTTAATTAAACCCTGCATATTGCTCTTGTTTAAAAAAAAAAAGAAAAAAGAAAATAGAAAAGTGATGATTCATTTTTGGAAAGTTGTGTTCAGAAATTGGTTAACATTTGTTTTTTTTTTTGGTCCTGTCAAAAGTGAGGCGATTAGTTCTACCTTTGAATTTCAGCTCTAATGTCAGTGTTTTACTTTGACAGCTCTCATCCACATTTTTGCAAAGGGGGTCAGGGGTCACCTTCAGGGGAACTCTTCCTCGTATGTTTTGGGCCTGCGTCGGATCCACGTCGAGAGGTGGACGCTCTGCGTTTAGCAGGGTCCTTTGGGGAGGAAAAAAAAAAAAAAAAAAAAAAGGACTACAGTGGAAACGTCTGATCAATATCCCGAGCGCACGGGGGCCAGCATGGATCTACACACTTTTTTTTTTAACCGGGTCAGCTGGATGACAAGTTTTGACAGTCACGTGGTGGTGGTGGTGGTGATGAGGAGGGGGGCATCAGAGCATTGTCCTCGGGTCTGAATTTCTGAAGGAGTCCTCGTCGTCCGAGTCTGACGTTGGCACGTCGCTGGAGGGGGTGTGGAGGTGGTTGGGCCCCCCGCTCCCCTGGCACACATACCACTCGTTGAGGTTGGTGACCTGAGGGGAGAGGTTGGCCGCGCGGTTCCTGTGCGGCTCGGGGCCCGAGGAGAGGGGGTCCCCGAGAGGGTTCGTGGAGGAGATGTAGCCCACGTTGGTGGACGGGGGCGGCGGGGACTTGCAGTGCACCTTCATGTGCTTGCGCAGCGAGCTCGGGTGCGTGTAGGACTTGTCGCAGCCGCGCACCTTGCAGTAGTAAGGCTTGTCGCTGGTGTGGTGTGGACGTGCGAGTGCTTCTTCCGGTCGCTGCTGTTGGCGAACTTTCGGTCGCAGCCGTCGAACTCGCACTTGAAAGGCTTCTCCCCTGAGAGCGAGAGAGAAATGGAGACAATCAGACACAATGATAACGCCACTGTCTTAAAGAAACTATCGTGGAAAAGGGTCTCCATGTGGGTTGTTTTTACGCGTTTTTTTACGCACAGCAGAAGATAAGAACTGGGGATTAATTTTCTATATGTGTTATATCTCACTGGATCACTGCTTGTAATAAATGCAACATGAGGCCAATTTGTCATTAACTGCTGCGCGCACCCCTCCGCTGGGGTTTTCCTCTCCGCCACAGCTTATTCACTAAACATTTACCAGAAACCCTCCGCTGCACACCCATTCTATGTCCAAAGTATTTTCCTGTGTGAACACTTGTAACATGCCTTTGGGCCTTCTGGGCACATGTATGTGTGTGTGCAGTGGGGAGAGAGAAGGGGGGGGTGGGAGGAGAAGGGGGCGTGGGGGGCACTCAGGAGACCACCAGGAGCCGTTTATGTGCCGTGGTGGACTCTGGTTATAACTCATCATACGCACATACACAGTCACAGTTTAATGGGGAACATGCTTTTTTTTTTTTCCTCCCTTCACATCCCAGCCTGTGCATACATGTCAAACCGTGGGCCGGAGTGCAGTGTGCGTCTTTAAAATGATCAGCAATTAAAAAAAAAGTTTCTGGGAGTTTATTTTTTGGAAGAGCAATTATTTATTTCCCTGGGGATTTCACATCATTCGGTGAGGTGCAGAGGCCTGTCCACGCTGCTGGCATTAAGGCCAAAATTAAGCCCTCTCTTAGCCAAAACACGACCCCTTAATCTGCGTGGTAACAACAAAAACACCCCCCCCAGAAAAAAGAGCTCTCATGAGATTTTAACCTTGCGGAAAGTTTCTCTGCTGAGGCTCGCTGTCAGAAACTTTACGCACAACGCAGCTCCGACAGACAGTTGACCACGACGCAGTTGTTTCGGTGGGATGATGTGTCTGCATAGGTTTTATTTGTCTGCAGACAGTGCAGTGCAAGAGGTTACAGCCCACAGCTCGTGCCCCTGCTGGCTCACAGCAAACCGACGCTTTAAACTAATAAATCTGACACATGCCTGACATCATGTAACCGTGCGTGGACTCGTCGATGTACAGTATAAAGCGAGTTTTTGCGTAAACGTCCTACGCCTGAAGGATAATTACATTTACGCGTGTTCCAGCGCTGTCCTCCGCGTACGTAAGCACGTTTTACAAATGATATGCCCTAATCCTCTCACGCCTGCTGCGGACGTCTCGGCGAGTAAAAAAAAAAAAGTTTATATTTAAGAAAGGAAATGAAACACGTTAAATCAGTGTGCGAATGCGACACTGAGTAAAAGTTTTATTTTCTCGCTCGTGTGCGCAATTAGGCACGATCGCAGCGTCCACGCGTTGAGGACGCGATTGGCAACAAGCTGTCAATACATATATAAATATATATATATATTTTTTTTTACAGATTGCGGCGTGCGAGTTTTTTTTTTTCAAACACAATTTCAAGCACTGACCTGTGTGCGTCCTCTTGTGAATCTTCAAATTCTCCGATCGCGCGAACACCTTCCCACAACCCGGGAAAGGACACGGGAAGGGCTTTTCTCCCGTGTGAACTCGGATGTGGTTTATCAGTTTGTACTTCGCTTTGAACGCCTTCCCTTCCCGCGGACATTCCTCCCAAAAACAGACGTGGCTGCTCTGCTCCGGTCCCCCGACGTGCTCCACCGTGACGTGGTTGACCAGCTCGTGCATGGTGCTGTAAGTTTTGGAGCAGGGCTTCTTCTGGTTTAGCTCCTGGTCAATCCATTTGCAGATTAGCTCTTGCTTTATGGGCTGCCGCATGTATCTCAAAAACGCCCCCGCCGCTCCGTGAGGAGCAGAAGCGATGTTCACATTGAGGTTCATGGAGTTGTAGCTGTGGAGAGAAGAGGGTCCATAGTGCTCCGGCCTGTGCCCGAAGTGCTCTGGCCTGCCGTAGATGTCCCCCGGTATACCCAGGCGCATCTGCCCGTTGAGGGCATGGTGGTGGGCACCTGGGGACGCCTGGTCGTGAAGTCCAGTGAAAAGTGAATGGGCCCCACTTTCCGTGTGCCCATAAGCACCTGTTGGGGAGATGAACATGCCATGGTGATGAGGGGAGGAGGCGGAACTATGCTGGTCGCCAAGTGCATGCATAGCAGAGGCTGAGAGTTCTCTCCTGAGGATGAAGTCCCTGCTGCTTGAGTAGCCTGAGTGGGGGTGAGCCACGGGGAAACCAACTGTGGTCTGAGCAGAAGTGAAAGATGCCGCGGTCTGGGCTTCGGGATGGCTCTGAATGTGCTGAGATGGGCTAAGTTTGAGAGCATTTGTCTGTGCCATGTGCTCTGGTCCAAATGGAGTGAGTGCCACTCCGGGGTCGTTGCCCAGCTCCCCAGGGTGGAGGTGGGCATGGTGGGAGAGAGGGTGATGCCCCCCTAGCCCCGGGAAGCCTGTCATATTCTGATGAGGAAGGGGTTGAGTCGCTGCCAAATCCGCTAATCTTATCGCCGGATTCCTCTTGCTCAAAGGGGGTTCCATAACTACACTGACAAGTCCATCCGCACTCACCGCAACTGTTTTTTCACCACACCACGCTCTCTAAAACATTAGGAAAATATGTATATAAGGGGTCTATAAGTTCTTTTGTCCGGCTTCTAACTCTGCTTGCTCCTTTTCCCACTCTGTCCTCAAGCGATTGGCAGAACATACAACAGTTGGAGGACACAGTGGGGAATACAGTTTAGAAATGGCACTGCGGGTATTGGACGGATTTCGGTGACTGGCAGTTAGGAGAACGAAGCGATTGGCTGTCGTTCAGCGCAGGGGCTCAGCAGGGTTCCGCCCCCTCACTCTCTTTATCGCTGTTGACTCCAAAAAGTTGTACTCGCAAAGTTACCAGCAGATCTGTTTGCGCGGCTCTCTGCTTTGCTGGCGCCGGCGCACGCATGTGGACGACCCGAGACGTCAGTTTATGTGACAAACGCGGCCCAGTTTTTTTTTTTTTTTTTCTTCTTACCTCTGCTCCGGTCTGTCCGAGTGTGTGTTTACTATTGATCTGATGTCGCCATTGGAAAAGAGAGGGGGGAAAAAAGGAGAAAGAGAGGGAGAAAGAGGGGGAGAAAGCGCGCTGCTGCTGGATGGATGTGTGTGACCAGTGTAAAAGATGTGTCCAATGTGTGGATGTGTTTAAAAAAAAAAAAAAAGGGCAGCTATTTATTTATTTGCTATTAAGATTTTTTTCCCCAGCTACTAAGAAGCATCAAGCATGTTATATCTCATGAGATGTGATTTTGGGGGAAAATATAAAATGAAAAATGGCGCACCTGTGGAGAGGCATTGCTAAATTATACAAACTATTTTAGTGAAAAATAAAATGCAATTAAAAGGCAAATAAATAAATAAATAAATAAATAAATAAATAAATAAATATATATATATATATATATATATATATATATATATATATATATATATATATATATATATATATATATATTAAAATCTGATAAAGTTTACGTCCGGTTTGCTGTGTTTTGTAATGTGCTGTCCATTTGAACCCTGTTCCCCCTGTAGCAATTATTATTAAATGAACACGTTTCCTATTCTTTCTTCATGTGGTGGTAAAAATATAATATAACTACTAAATTTAAAACCGCTTTATATTCAGTGTTGGCCAAACTGTGGCTGCCATCCCAGTCATACTGTAGTGCTCAAGTTGGGGGAAGCAATAAAAATGTCAAATGTCTTCAAACATTTTTCATAATGCCTTAATAAAAAAAAAAAAAATCCCCATTAAAATAATTTGTTCAGGCTTAAATATATTATATTATAAGTTAAAGCAGACCTCAGTGTGATTTATAAACGTTCAACAAAGGTGTCAGTGTAATCTGTCATTTCATGTCAGCACCTGTACAAAGGTCTCACGTATTTTTATTTTACATTTTTTTCTATTATTTAGCAACCTCTAGGGGTCTTGTATATAAGTGAGGTTGGCAGACGCTTGTTAAGCTGCATGTAGGTGCACCAGGACGGATCACGCCGTTTGAATAGTCCCCGTTGACAGCAGGACGTGTATCTGTCATTGATATGTCTTCATTCGGACACCTTTCCAATCGATTTGTAATAGCTGGCCTCAGACTATACAAATCACCATGTCACAGCTGAGTGAGTTTTTTTTTGTATTTATTTATTTATTTTTATTTGTAACTAAAACAGGAGCTGGTTCTTAAAACTTCAAAAACATATGAATCAACAGCACATTCTCCACACTCATGAAGGTGATTTATAATTGATCTCCATCGTGTTAGAGAGGGGAAGGCTTCACATGTTATGGGCCTGTTGCACATGCTGCTCTGTTGAAGCTGATTTATGAACTTCACACTCAGGAACTGAAACAAAAGCTTTGATTGGAAGCTTCAAGTCAAAACCTCTAAAATGCACATGTTGTACGCTTTAAAAAAATTAGCAATAAATTAATATGTATACATTTACAGTTAGACCTGGCTGTTGCGCTGGTTTTTATATTCTGGTGTTCCTGTCTGCCCCCCCGTCAATTTATTGTTCATTAACAGCTGCTTATTTCTCATTTTATTTGCGCCGTGACTCTGTCATTTTTGTATTTTCATCAGAATTTAAAAGTTAAAAAAACGTGTGTGCATGCCCACGTGTGTGCACAGTTGTCTCGGGGGATTTCATTAAAGAAATAAAATATGCACAGCTCCACTGAGAGCTTCTGGAGAGCCATAAAACCCAGAGGAGCAGTGGGTGCGTTGCTTATGATTTGTTTTTAGGGGGCCCTTCCTCATACGCATTGCATGAAACAGCACATTAAATGGGACCTGATCCATACTCAATGAACGGGGATCATAACAGGGCTTACTGTCTGTACTGCTGCTTTGTGAACACCATGCATGTGCAGTTTTTGCAGCACACACTGGACTTCTTGGTCACAAGTGTCTCACGTTGCTGCCGACATTTCCACGTTTGCCTTATTTTGACATGCAACACGAGGACAAACACATTCGTTCATTATGTCAATGAAAAGAGAGAAACTTCTCTTGAACTTTCTTCAAGGGAATGGGTAATTTTTTATTGACTTTTATCTTCCAAATTACCCAAAGCTGTCGATGCCTCCGACGGAAGAGGGGGGACATCTTACACTCTCTCTCTCTCTCTCTCTCTCTTTAAAACAAAGACGCTTTGTTTGTCATAAACAGGGTTATTTTACCAAAAGGAGTCAAGAGGGCAACATATGTGGTCTTAACGGGTCAGAGGTCAAACATCCATGAAACACAAGGTCACGGAACCCACACTAGTAACCTTCCAGTGTGTCAACATATTGATATTGTCAGATAACAGAGAGGAGAAATACGCCTTTGCCCACCCCCCCACACACCCACACACACACACCTCCTCCATTATAATTCACAGGCAAAGCGCCCTTATGTGATCTTTATTGATAAGCTTTGCTCCACACTCACAAAGTAAAAGCAGGTACTTCCTGTCGACTTCAAGATCACACCCTGACTCACAGCTGATGTGATTTATAATTTAAATCTGTTGCTGAACCCCAAACTCCGCTCAAACACTGGTCATTGGGGGATTTTCAATAGGCAGGACACCCTTTCTTCTCCAAGCAGAGGGGCAAACCCGCAGCTATGTGCCTCTACCCGATAGATTTTTTTTTCTTTTTTTAAATTTTCTTTTTTTGCCCTATCTGGGGAAGTTTTCCTTTCTGTGTTTTTTTTTTCCAGAGAAATAAAGAACTTCTTATAGGGGTCGGCAGACGTGACTTTGAACTTGGATCAGCTCCTGCGTTTCCTGTGGTGCGGGCTGAAATAGACTTGGAAGAATGGCACACAACGCTCAGCCTGTCACATTCCGAGCTACGAGACACACAATTTACCCCAAAAAAAAAAAGTTTTTTAACGTTTCCCTGCGCCTTCGCCGTTATTTGTCGCTTAGAGAGCACCGAGACAAGCTGAGGAAGGTGTGTGTGTGTGTGTGTGTGTGTGTGTAGCCTCGTGGATCCGGATGACTTGTGGGATTTTTGATTTGGTGAAAATGTAAGTAAACTTCCTTTTGACTTGTGCGTGAGTGAGCAGCTATGGTGTTGAAGCTCCGGCCTGTGTTCCTCCATTTGCACGCAGATTCAGTGTGCATGCTCGTGATGGAAAGTTGCCAGTAAATGAAGCAAATCTGTTTAAAAAAAAAAAAAAGAGAGACAGATAAAACGTCCTCTATTTGTCTGTTATAGTGCTTGTGCCTGAATGGGAACCAAAAAAGGGAGGAAATCTCGTGAAGGAGATTTAATGGTTAACAGTGTAAAAGCCAATTGTTGTATTGTGGGTGTCTTTGTAAGGCTCAAACCAAACACTCGCTCGCAGAGAGCACCATAACATCTTAATTCAACATCAGCCGACTTTAATTGCGAAAAGTTTATTATCGCGAGTTCAGCGGAGGCTCGACCTCGCGGGTCACCGATGGTTAGCGTGGATCTGAGCGCTGTTCACCACCGTGGCGTGTAACTTAATTGCTGTGGTGGATGTGAGAACCACCGAGGAGGCAGAACCAGCGACATATGGAACCATTAAAAGAACCCAAACAACAAGCGCTGGTGGTTGCCGGTGTGAGCGCTGGAGCACCACTAAAGGCCACAGCTGTGGTTCTCCAAGCAGTGGAAAAACCACTGGACTCCATATGGAGACACAGAGGGTTTTTTTTCAGCTGTGAAGAATTAAGTGGCGAGAATTTCGTCAGATTTTGGATGATTTTTTGTCAACTTTATATCCACTTAATAACACATTCCTACTATAAATCAGCATTTAAGATATAGCATGTATGGTATATTTAAAAAGAAACATTTAAGGCAATTTGATCTGATGTTTTTTTTTTTTCAAAAAAAGGAGGTGTAACAGCAGCACATGGGGTTCATTTTAAAACATTATTGCATCAATACGTGCTTTGCGTGTTTTTGCCTTACACACTCGGTATTTTGGCAGAATTACAGGCCAATAAAATCATTTGCATTTTGCTGTATAGCAGTGGAGATGCCTGCATATCACTTCAAACTCGCTTCCCTTCTGGAGGCGTGCACACTGACATGCGTACTGGACATTTTGATTTTGCACGTTCAGTGCCATCTTAGATATAACGGTGGTTGATTTTTTTTTTTACTTGCATTTTCTTTTTCTTCGCCACACATTTAATAACACGGTCCTGCGTGTGTTGGCACAGGAGCTCGATCATTTTTACTTTCCAAAAGTGAAAACCCAAAGAACTGTTGCTTTACAAGTTAAATTAACCCCCCCCCACCCAGCACTCTGATCAACTTTCCCTCCCCCGATCTAAATATCTGCATCTATCTCCAACCTTATCGTGTATCTACCTCGTGAAAAAAAAGCCACACATTTCTCCTTTCTGCGCCCTGCAACTTGACAGCCGCGGAACATAAACAACAACAACAAAAAAAACACGCTCTCTGCTCTCCCCTCGTCGTGATCCCTCCGCTTGTATACCCCCCAAAAATCCTGTCCTAAAAGTAGGCGGTAATTATTAGTGGAAAATGGCGTTGCGCTATTAAGTCGCCGGAGCGCTACCTGCTATTGGAGGGGCACCTGGGATTGATGAGGCGCAGTGGCCAATGAGGCCGCGAGGAATGAATGAACGGGCTCCAGTTAAAGGGGGCGGAAGAAGAGGTAGAGCCAGTCCACGGAGAAACAGGGACCCTCCGCGATAAACACGGGCGAGCCAGAGAAATAAATACGTGCCCAATCGGAAGAGCGGTTTTTTGCGATGCTCCAGCTCGCCCTCGCTCTGTGCACGCAGAGGACACCCAGTAAGATAATTATTTAATTCTCCGAGTGCCGCGGTCCACAGAAGAGGACACGAGGAAAAAAAACTCTTCGTTACGTTTTGGATTTTTTTTAAGTGAACTAGAAGTAAATTCAGCCTGCGTTAAGCCGAGCTGATTTTTTTTTTTTTTTGCTTTTTCGCTTTTTAAATTTTTTTTTCCTCATGAGCGGAGCAGCGTTTTGAATCTCGCCTGATATGGTGTTTCCCAGGCTGGAAGTTGAATCGTTGCGCTCCAGCATCAGCGTTTGATTTTTCTTTTTTAGTGCGTGTGTTCTTTTACAACTTGTTCGCCGTAGCCCTGAAGCTTGTGCTGTGATTTAAACGGAAAGAAAGAGAGAGGGAGAGAAGGCGAAAGAGAGAGAGAGAGAGAAAGAGACAGACAGGCAGAGAGAAAAAGCCAGTTCACTGAAATTATGTTACTGGATGCTGGTCACCAGTTCCCCGGCCTGGGAGTGGGGTCATTCGCCAGGCATCACTCAGCGAGCGACATGCAGGAGAGAGACTTGAGTTTGGCACAGAACAGCTTTGTAGACTCCGCACACATGGGCGCCTTCAAGCTCAACCACGACCTCTCTCCGGGACAGAGCTCTGCCTTCACCACCCAGGCGCCGGGCTACCCCGCCGCGGCGCTGGGGGCTCACGCCGCCCATGTCACGTCGTACGCCAGCTCCCCTTTCAACTCCACCAGGGACTTTCTCTTTCGCAGCCGCGGCTTCGGAGAATCCTCCCCGGCGAGCGGCCAGCACGCTATTTTTGGCCCCACGGCGGGATCCCTCCATCACTCCCACACAGACACTCAAGGCCACATCCTGTTCCCGGGGATCCACGACCAGCACGGGTCCCACGGATCCCCGAACGTCCTGAACGGGCAGATGAGGCTCGGACTACCCGGGGAAGTTTTCGGACGCTCCGACCAGTACCACCAGGTCTCCAGCCCGCGGACCGACCCGTACTCGGCCGCGCAGCTCCACAACCAGTACGGCTCCATGAATATGAACATGGGGATGAACATGGCAGCCCACCACCACCCCGGTGCCTTTTTCCGCTACATGAGGCAGCAGTGCATCAAGCAGGAGCTCATCTGCAAGTGGATCGACCCCGAGCAGCTCAGCAACCCGAAGAAGTGCTGCAACAAAACTTTTAGCACCATGCACGAGCTGGTCACGCACGTCTCGGTGGAGCACGTCGGCGGACCGGAGCAGACCAACCACGTCTGCTTCTGGGAGGACTGCGCCCGGGAGAGCAAACCGTTCAAGGCGAAATACAAACTGGTGAACCACATTCGGGTGCACACCGGGGAGAAGCCTTTCCCGTGCCCCTTCCCCGGCTGCGGAAAGGTCTTCGCACGGTCGGAAAACCTGAAGATACACAAGAGGACACACACAGGTAATTATCCCAACACCGTGCCCTTTTTTTCCCTTAAAAAAATTTATTGATTTTGATCTAAACAGTGAGACTGGTGCCATTGTCGTGACTTGGCGTGCATGTGCATTCATTTCCTCGGTGTAAATATGCGCTTTTGCCAAGAGCAAACACAGATGAAGATCTAATTATCAGTGGCTATTCTCGGCTCCTAAAGTAGATAGTATTCGTAGAAACAGTCCAAGCAGATTTAGGAGGACATACAGGAGAGATAGAGAGACAGAGAGGAGTTTAGAATAGCTGCGATAATTTCTTGCTCCGCCGGGCTCGTTTTGAACAATTGCCCCGGTGTAAAACATTTTTATTTCCAAACACGCGAGAAAATAAAAGCACTTCGCCGGGCCTGTGGGGCGTTTCATTGTTTGGGACAAACTTTAAAATGGGTCAAAGGGGACGGTGGGAGCGCGTAGCGTGCAGCCAGACTGGTAGTAAATCATATCAATTGGTTTAATGTAGCTTTATCTCCACCCCGCGCTCGTACAGCCACATCTACATGTTCTCTCTCTTTTATTTTATCGTGTACTGGAAAAAAGGGAGTTTGGGCCTCATAGAAATTATCCCCACTAAATTCCCGATCGATTTGCAATTCCTGTTTGTTTAGGAGTTGTGTGTGTGTGTTGTGGTGGCGATTTAGCCGGGCGCAGCACCAGTGGCACTGTTTGTGCGTAAGGAATGCCTTTTGTTTTCTCATGCGTCCCTTTGAGAGGAGCTAAGGTGCTAGACGGGGCCATTACCAGCCTTTCACTTTTGGACTTATTTTCTTGGGAAATACATTGCGGTGCCGTGCCATGAAATTGGTCAGGTGCTAATTAGATTTTTATTGTCTCCCCCAGCAAATGGTGCGCCTTCTGTAGGCCTAGCGAGGACGGCCTCGTCCCCTCCTCTCCCAGCCCCCCTCTCCAAATCACTATGCGCATTATTTAGGCTAAATAAGATGTAGCAGCACCCCCCCCTCCCCCAGCCACGTTTTTTAAAATAAGCTCTGAGCGTTATATCGCAGTCAGGATCGCGATACGAGTTGGTTTTGTTAAATTGCAGTGGCTGTGATTTTAGTGGACGGCCACACTCACACAACTTTTGCGTTTGAATTTTACGCATCCAATGAGCAGCACAGCTCCATGTTGTCACACATTCAGCCCGAGGCATTTCTCAGTACAAAAATATCTGACTGTGTTTCTTATATTTTTTTTCCCCCCATCTCTGTTTCTTCCTGCAGGAGAGAAGCCGTTCCAGTGTGAGTTTGAGGGCTGCGACAGAAGGTTTGCAAACAGCAGCGACCGAAAGAAACACATGCACGTCCACACGTCGGACAAGCCTTATCTCTGCAAGATGTGCGACAAGTCCTACACACATCCCAGCTCTCTACGAAAACACATGAAGGTGAATACGCCGTGGCTGGAAATGTGTGCATCAGGCCTCTATGATGCACACACACATGATATGATCATAGTCCTGTTTTAGATGTGCATCATTCATTCCCATTCAATTTTTTTTCTTTTTGTCCAGCACATGTCTTTATTGTAAATGCTTATTTGTCTTTCTCTCCCCCCCCCCTCAGGTCCACGAATCCTCCCCAACAGCATCAGACTCATCACCAGCAGCCAGCTCTGGCTATGAATCCTCCACACCACCAGGCCTGGTGTCTCCGACCACCGAGACCCAAAGCAACACCACCCTGTCCCCAGCCTCAGCTGTGCACAACACCACCAGCCACAGTGGCCTATCCTCCAATTTCAGTGAATGGTATGTTTAGGACTAAGCTGAAATGAAGCAACACACACTCATTTCACAGCACTGGACCATCCAGCAGGAGATTGGGACACGTGCACACAAGAGGCACACAAACATTTGTTTATTTTTTATTTTTATTATTTTGGATTCACCAGGGATGATGAAGATTACCAACAGAGGAAAATATGTATCATAGTCGAGGTGTATTTCATATTGTAAATAATTACTAAAAGCCCACTTTCCCATTGGTTGTGATAGTTTGTCAGTCTTTGGTGTATAGATGTTCCTTCAATGGTAGCTATTTCTCTAACTGGACTTTTAGTGCACATATTACTATAAAAATTGTACTATAATGTTGAATATTGTGATCCTAAGGCAAATTGATTGTACTATACTAAACATCTATAAACTGGAAAGAGTGCCAAAGTTAACATTTAACTCAAACAGACCACAATATTATGCTTGTGAATGTATATTTTAGTTTGCTGGGCTTAACTTGTGATGTTTTGTGCTTTGCAAGTTTGAATTGTGAAATACTATCTGGAAGATTGTGAGGAAAATAAACGTTGTGCCGTTCGATTTTCTGTAACTACACCCTTCCTTTTGTAAATATCAACTGCCATATTTATCCATTTGTAATTAAATTATGGTATTTACTTGCTACAGATGAAACAGTATTTATAAAGAATGTTTCTTTACTATAAATATGTACAATTACGAGCTAAACATGGGCAGTTGTTTCGTTATGTGCTTTTGTTCAAAGTTTTAAGAGGTGTTTTCTTCCTTATTGTGATAAGAATTTTACTGCATACAAATATAATAAAAGGTGTTGCAAGTGCTAAATATTTCCCTTTGCTTTTTCATGCTCTCTGTTGTGTTTGGTTGCTGGTGCAGACTTAGTGGGTTCCATCTTGCTTGGGAGGCGTGTAGTCTGTTTTGGAGTGAATCAGGCTTTCTCAGGAAGCTTTGGCACGTCTCAGACTTCGTATAAAACCTGCTCGTGGTATAAACGCTCTCAGGTCTTGTCCTTGGGCCGCAGATCATTAATGGTGTTTTACCTCAAGCTTTGTGTACGTGTGGTGCTGAAGTAAATGAGATGTTTGGGAATTTAAGGCAGAATTTTCTTGAAGAGCAACTATACCTGTGAGAGGGAAGTCAATTTTGACTGGTTTAATTAATCTGCATTAGACTTTTAAAATTTTGAAATGAACTTGAAATGGTTTTCCCCCACCTTTTACACACTTGCAACGCTTGTGCGTGCCTTTCCAGTCTGTTTTCAGGGGGGAAAACAGCAGGGCCTTTGTCTTCCATATATCATATCTTATCACTTTATATTATCCCAGGTCAGCTACTCAGTTTATCTGAAAACACAGGCCGTAAACGCACCCCAACCTCCTCCACACACACACACACACACACACAGAGGCTGGACACTTGACTGCACAGGAGTTGTTGAACTTGAACTTGACTCGGCTCAGTCCTGCAGCCTTATGAGAGCTTCGGTTGTAACTTGTTATGTGAGATGGGCCATATGTCTCTGCGCTCCTGTTATTAATTCAGACGTTTTTCTTTCTTTCTTTCTTTTTTAAAGATCGCTCCGGGCGTGTTTGTTTTAATTTGACGTTTTGCAGCGCTGTGAGTAAAGATAATGGAGTAGATCGCCGTCAGTGAAGTTGCATCGCTCGCTCGCATCTGACGAGTCTTTGAATGGGAAGCCTCGCAGTCCGAGTGGGACATGAATTAAAAGCTGAATTACACGAAGGGCCGCAGTGAAATAAACCTGAGCGTTATTTAAGTCAGCTGTTTGGCCGTTTTACTTGTGAGTGTGAGTCAGTTTTATGTCATCGCTGTTGCACGAGGCGCGCTTCGTGGACGTTCAGGACGCGCAGAAAACACTCGGTGGGACTTGTTAGAGGTGGTGGGTGTCCGCTGCAGGCCGGTCTGCAGCAGCAAGTGGCCCTCTGCCTGCCTGCCTGCCTGTCTGCCTGTCTGTCTGTCTGTCTCAGGGAGCTTGCGAGACTGCAGGAAACGCTGTCTCCTGCTCCACAAGCTGCTCGCCTTACTTGGCTCGCAGAGTGATGTAGGAAATAAAAAAGCTCGGGTAGGATCTCCGGGGAGGCGATGCTGATTACAACCAGGCAATTATATTCACTAAAATCAATTAGAACCTACTAAAAACGTTGATGTGTGTGTG
The DNA here is from genome assembly GCA_023238725.1 of Scortum barcoo. Taxonomy (NCBI): domain Eukaryota; kingdom Metazoa; phylum Chordata; class Actinopteri; order Centrarchiformes; family Terapontidae; genus Scortum; species Scortum barcoo. The sequence continues at coordinate 18,211,014 of CM041550.1, forward strand.
TGTGTGCGTGTGTGTGTTTTTTTCCTCCTTAAAAAAATCCTTTGTTAAGATTCAGTTTTGTTGGGCTGTTTTCCCATGGCACACCTCACATATTTACATTACCAGCCAATCCAAAAGAGGGAAAATTGTCTTTTTTTTCGGGCAAAGGGAAAAAAATGTGTAAAGCAGTGCTGGTGGTTTACATGCAGATTATTTAGTACTTGAAATCACCTCCTAATGGCCCCTTCAGTGGCTGGCCCGGTGACCTCTCCGGCGCAGGAAGGTATGACCTGTGGGGAGTGGGAAAGGTCAGCTGCACACAGTGTGTCGATGCCGGTTCCTGTTCGGCTCCAGCTGCGCTGATATTGATCCGCAGAGAAGGAAGAGCTTTTTTTTTTTTTTTTTTTTACCCCCCCACCTCCACTTCTCACAGCTCCTCCTGCATTGTTGGCCGCACTACTGTAAGGAGGCAACACTGTAAGAGCGCACAGCCAAAGCTGCCTCCCCGGGCCTGTAACTCATAGGTGATGTTTTTCAGGAGTCCCACTTGGACTCGGGCCAAAGTTCAGGAGGAAACTCTTGGAGGTCATGCTCAAAGTTCACCGAGCAATCTGAACTGTTCTGCGCGAGTGTATGCAAGTTGGCGTTATTTACGCAGGGAGATATGGGAGAGGACAACCTGCGTTAAACCTGCCCATTCACTTTTTATCTGGGAATAACGAGCTAAGAAATTATAACCCACGACATACGACTATATTAAAGACACCTACTAGACATTCAACTATTGAGACTGCTGGAGTTAAAGGCTCTTTTTGCACAGTCCACATGTGCAGAGCCAAATCGTTCTCTCCCCTCCTAGACAGATATTTAGATATGTAGAGAGAATCAACAGGAAAGCAGCATTTTTCCTTTTTCTTTTCTTCCTCTTTTTTTTTTTTTTTACCTGGACTCACGAAGTATGAAAACAATTTATAGGCAGCTTATTATCACGCAGCGAGCGGAAAGTATTTGAGAATGAAATATATCTATTTATTTAATCACCCACTGGACGTGTTACTGCACACAACTTCATTTACCTCCGTGTCAGTGAGGAGGAGTGTTGCGCTCCTGTCTATCCTGTGTGTGTGTGTGTGTGTGTGTGTGAGAGAGAGAGGAGAATGGGGTGAGAGGCGGGGACTGTCACAGGCCGTATTTGGGGGCAGATTTTTGATCCTCACCGGCTGTGGATATTTGGGCCATCACTGTTTGAATGAAGCCCCGCTGCAGAAGTTCACTCCGCGAGCTGACGTCGTCTCTGTGTTAATTGGGGTGGAGGTTGAAGTTTGAGCTGAGGGGGGGGGGGGCGAAGGCGAGGAGCGCCGATGATCGGGGGGCCTCCGGGGACTGAAATCAAGTCGGTGCGTCCGAGGGATGCAACACGTACGGAGCGCGCGCGCGCCCGTGTGCCCGCGCGTCCCGTGCAGGCTGCAAACACAGCGACGCGTCAGAGCTGTCAGTCACCTCAGGTCAGGCTGTGTGTCCGCGGTGTGGACCGGTCATCAGTGTGTTTCTGCCCGTGTTTTGATAATAATGGATTAATTCGCTTCCACTCTCTACACTCTCTCTCTCTCTCTCTCTCTCTCTCTCTCTCTCTCTCTGTGTTTCAATCATCCACTCACTTACACACGCGCGCACTCCACACACACACACACACACACCACGCACACATAAATAGTACTTTTTGCGTTTGTTTTCAACATAATAAATCAGCGTTACTGTATTATTGTAATGAACTGCGTTTTCATAAATATCCTTGACGTTTAAGGGTTATAAAAATAACCCAGCAGGCCTAACGTACCTCCACAGCGTGCGTCTGTGCTCTCACTCCTTTATAATTAATCCTGTACAGCAGTGGAATTGTTTTTTTTCTCCCTCTGTTTGTTTGTTAAAAGCAATTGTTTTGTTTGTTTTATTTTTTTTTTTTGACAGAGCTGCAGTATCTTTTTTTTTTTTTTATTTCCCCGACAGCCACGTCAAGTCTTATAAAAGTGGAGTGGCTTGCTTTAAGATGTGATGCGTCATAACGCACATCGTGAGGGTGCTAATGATGCGCTGCGTTTAGGGACTGGATAGGTGGCTCACTGAGCTCTTCAGTGAAAGACCGTTTAAATAATCAAAAAACCGCTGTAAAATAGGAACGATGTCTAAGTATAATTACACACTGTACCAATTATTATAATGCAGATAAATGAATAAATAAATCAACAGACGGCCCTGAGCATAATAACAGCAATGCGCTCTGATTATAATTATCATTAGCTCCTTTTGTAAAATTGATTATTTGCACGTTAACAACCAATTCAATTTTTTTTTAAATCACACAGGGAATAAATTATCAAATAAATATTGGACATAAAGTTTGACATATTTCTTTGTTCTTATTTAAATGCACTGAAATACACGTGAAGGGGACATGTTGCATGTTTTAGACGAAGTTAAATCGACTTTCTTTTTCCCCTTTGCGCCGTGCTGAAACCTGTTAGTGCCCACATATTAATTATTAGAGGTAAAATATATATTTGCCTCGGTTGCTCACCTCAAATTCGTCTCGTTTCAATCAAATTCGTTTCTCTCTGTGATACTTCCCAAATGGGCCTCCTCAGAAGAAATAACAGAGGCGCTATTAGGGGGGTTTGTCGGCGACCCTGTTTGGAGAGAAAACTTTTCAAACAAACGCCATATCCTCTGATTGAATTCGGTCTGCTCTAATGAAATGAACGTGTCCGTTCGCCATCCTCTGTTATTGTTAGACACACATGTCACCTCAAACAGCAGCGGGCCTGCTCTGCTCAAACACTATTGAAATGGCTGATGCATTTTAACATTACATTTCATACTCTGGAGCTATTTTAAAAATGAAAAATAAACAAAATGAACTAATCAGCCCGGCATAATGCAGCTTATATTTTCCCTGCAATATCAACATGAACGTCAAAGAAAATGTGAATTTATGTGAATTAAAGAGGCTGACAGAAATGAACTGCGTTGATTAAATCTGGATATTTATGCAGGCATACTTTACAGGAGTGTTTTGGGACAGGGCCTTCATGGTTGTCTCTCTCTCTCTCGCTGTGTCTCACACTCAGCTCCTTATGGAGAGGTTAGTAAAGTGTGATTATAGATTCACAATTAAAGTATCATATAGCTATGTAATATCAACTTTGGTGTGGTGTGAAAACTGCAGTGCTTTGTCTCTTATATTCTTATTGCTTCTGTTTGTTCAAGCAGAGACTATTTCTTTCTTTCTTTCTTTCTGAATCTCTCTCTGAATCTCTCCCCATCTGTCTGCCTGTCTGTCTGTCTGTCTGCCTATGACATGGCTTGTGTTGTGTTTGCACTGAAGTCGATGTACAGTCTGCCTTCCTGTGCAACGCAGCCCCCATGGCCTTTCATCTGAGTTCAGCGGCCGCCTTTCTCACACAGATGAATGTGTTTCTGTGAAAGAGCCGGAATGGCTGTCACTTCTCCTGGCACGGCGGAGAAACAAACAAAACCCCCTGCTCCTTTAAGGAAGCTGGCGCAGGCACCTCCCATCGGACACAAACACTACAGAGTCAGAAGCACAAATAGCCTCAAAAGCTAAACACTCTCCCTTTCATGCAGAAAGCTTGGCATGACTGGTCCTCTCGTACAAAACAGAGGAACACAAAGTGGAGAGGTGCAGAGTAAATGACATACTCGAGCTTGACTGAGGTGTGCTCATTGTTGTGGTCCCCCCCCTCCCTTAAAAAAAAAGTGTTAGAATTCAACTAATCCCTCACAAACTCAGCATCCTCCCATGCTGTTGCTTTTGCAGCAAGGTTCTCAATATGGCTCCTAGACAACACCTTGCCAATTCTGTTTATTTGTCACAATGGGTAATGTGCTGTTAATGCGAGGCGTTTTTCAGGTAATTCTTTTCGGCTGCAGCCAAGGCTCTTCAAGGCAGGAGCAGGTGTACCATCAAAGACCAATTATCTGCAAGCAGAACACAAAAACCAACCAGGCACACAGTGGCTAATATCATCACTTTGCTTTTTTCTTTCTTTCTTTCTTTCTTTCTTTCTTTTTTTGTGGGTGTATTCAGGGCTTATGCACATTTTTTCTTGGTCCATGCTGTATCTGGACCATGAGACAAGTTGATGTGAGAGCCTGGATGCTGAAAGAAAAAAAAAACATCCCACATTTAAGTAAGAAAACTGCCCAACACAGACCCCAACACACACACACGAAGGTAGACTTCCTCTTCCATTCAAACCCACACTCAGACAAGGAAATTTTCAATTTCCTAACACCTGTAAACATGCTGTTTTACCTCAGCTCCTTTGATCTTCAAACAGACCAGAGCCGTGCCCTGGGGGACACGGTGCAGAAAGGTGACTGGGTGGTGTGTGTTTTCTGTTTTATAGGAATGCCGGCAAGTAATGGAACATACCTCATGGCCATTTTCACATTTCATATTTTAAGCTTGTGCTGGAAGAGTCTGCCATGCGTTCCTCATCATTAAGCCCACCTCAGATTAAGCTCAAACAAGACCAGTGCCAGCCTCCCCACCCCCACCCCAGCTCAGAGTGAAGTTCAAGAACAAGAGGCCAGATCAGGCCCAAAGTAACAAGGTCTGACCACTGAATATGTGCTGCTTTAGCTCCAAATCCACAATTTCAGCTTTACAGGAAAGCTAAAAATACCACTCAAATACCAACAAGGTCAGAAAAAATATATTTGGCACTATCCTGTGTTTTGATCATTGTTCTTACTTTTTTCTTAAAGTTGCAAAAACTCATTTATGAAAGCAGTATAGGACAAAAACACAAAGTGTGAGGTGAAGTGTGAGTACCAGTGGTTTTGACACCATATTGGCTCACATGAAAACCACCAATCATGGTGAGCAGCCCCTATTTTTATTGTCTATGAGATGTCAGTCAGTATCTTTATTTAAAAAGACAGCATTGATAACCCATTAATAAAAGAGCAATTCTGTGATTTTCATTCTGCAGGTTGCACATAGCAAACAGCATCTGATTTGTTTTTTTCTGACAGGGACAACAAACCCAAAGGTCACTGCTGAAAATTTATAAAGATGTGAGCATGTAATGTGCGAGTCAGTGCAAATCAGCTCTTCTGGTTGATCTTTCTGTCTGAACATCCATTGTGACACATTAGAAAAGTTTAAGAAGGACTGTTTTTTGTTTTTTTTTTCCCTCCCGGAACAATTCGTACCAGTGAGCCAAGGTGCGAGCACGTCCCCCCCCACCGCTGTCACTCACGTTCAGTTCAAGAGTGATCAGAAAACAAAAGTCACTGCTCATATTCAAATAGATTTATATGACATGACACAGGAATGAGTTGAATATGCCCCCTACTACTCCCCCAACACACACGCACACAATCCACAATCTCTCTCACACACACACACACACACACACACACACACACACACTAGCCTCTCAGCCATCTGTCACCTGCTCTGTTTTCTCTTCTTTTCAAATATTGTTGATTGATTTTTTATCCCCTGAAATCTTACAAGACAACCCCTGACATGAGCTTAATCTAAAGGAAAAAAAACAGCAAAGAGAGATTTCAGTAAATTTCCCTTCACTTTGAGATGATTTAATTTATGATGTGTTGTGACATGACTGTGTTGAATGTTTAATGTCTTAAAACACATAGATGGTAAAAGGCTGTCTGACTTCCACAGGTTTATCTAATGAGACAGAAATGAAAGAGGACAGGGATCAAACCAGTTGCAGTCCCTATGATGCAAACTCTTATTCAGTAAGTCATTATCACTCTGATCTTAACAGCATTTTCACTGTCTGCCTCTCTCCAGAGGGTTCCTTTCACCGGGGGATACAAACAAATAACACAGTGGTGTAGGTTTTGTCACATGCAAATCAGCAGCACTAAACTTTAGATTTTTTAGCATTTCCATCAAAACCAACATTTGGTCATGAGATCGATGTGAGCTATTGATTGTATTTCTTGATATGTTCCTGGATTTATTTTTTTTTTTTTTTTCGTTCACTGGAAATCTGAAGAGGTCAGACAGTTCTTTCCAGGTTTATCAGTGCTAGCCTTTCTCTGCAGGGGGGCCGCTCAGATTGCACCCCATGGACATTGTCAGTTCTCTCAGAAGAGGCTCTAGTTGCTAGCCTCCAGTTCTTGAGTTTAGTGGGCTGGAAGGAGCTAATTTGATTGACTTTCACCTCCAGTTTTTTTCTCTCTCTCTTGCTCCCTTATACCTCGCAGTCCCCTGACAGTAAGACACCTTTCTGGTCAGTGAGTGTATTGACAAGCAGTCAGTTAGCACTAGACATGTCGATATCCAGCCCAGTCTAGTCCTGTTAGGTGCCGGGTGTTTCTGTGTATTTCTCATTGATGGGATTGATTAATTTGACAGCAATCTAACAGATTATGGCAGTATTATCCACTGCGTAATGCTCCTCAAGATAGTACCCTAGTATGACAATAACAAAGGATGAATTAATGAAATAAATTAAAAACATATATTTATAATTTGGCTCTGTTTTTTTTCATTTGGCAGGCATTTATTTATAGGCATATCAGAATAAATTGCAGGATGTTAAAAGCACACAAGCCAACTTTGCTGAATTTTACCACCCTGATTGCATATTCTTATGCAAAGCTGTTACTTTTCCTACAACCACCTCCACTTTAATCTCAGCCATTTGGCCTTGAAATGTGAAACCAAACAAAGTCAACAGACCTTCTCTGTTCCCCCAAGAAAGTTTTCTTTGAGCAGACATTAAAAAGGCAGCATTTGCAAATGTTCATTCTACTCTGTTACTTTCAGTAATAAAAAGTTGGAATGAATTTTGTGAAAGTTTCTTTGTGAAACTTTTCTTTTTTTCAAGACAAAGGCCAGTTACAATAGCAAAGGCCAAAGAATGAGTGGCATGATACTGATGGATGGTGTGTAATTTCTGTCTACATGTGTGTGCACGTGATAAAAAGCGTACAAGATGTCAGGGCACCACATATGTGTCAGTGTGTTTTTTATGCCTCTCAATGTCAGATTTATGCATATATTTTTGAAGGATCCATATTTGTCTCCTGCAGAACATGAATATAAACATGACTCCAAAAAGCACCTCGTGTGCGGCTCTTTTCAGTGCTCCACCGTAGACTGACATCCCCTCCTGTCTCCTGCTTTTCTCCCCTCACCTGCAAAGGAGGCGTTGATGGGTGTGTGGTGCCCCGTTTCAGGAGTGTTGGCTAAGTTTACTTCCCACCTAGAGTCTCCCGAGCCGGGGGAACTGAGACTTCGCTGCCCCTCTGGAACTCCCCCCCTCCTGGTCCAGGAGTGCCATGCGGGAGCCCCTGTCCCACCAACACTTGAGAAATAAATCAGACACACTGTTGACAGCGGCTTACAGTGAAGCAGGAGGATGGGGAATTACATGAAAAGAGTGGTATTCATGACAGATATTTTCACGGCTGTTGGAGAAAAAAAAAGGATTTGGGGGAGGGGCTTTTTTTCTTTTTTCTTTTTTTTTTAAGAGAAAACAGTTTGCAGTTTAAACACACTGAGATTGAATGAGAAATTCCCCCAAGTCTTCAATATTTGGAAAGTGTCATTGCTGGCTGTTGATAAAAGACAATCCTATGCCGCATCAGGGAGCAATGTAGATGACACATTGAGAAGCATCTTTGTTTTTGCACAGAGAGCTTCCCTGAGAATAACAGCCCCGTCTCCCCGCTCTGTGCATTTAACACTACACATGCGCAACCTTTCTCACTGCCTTAGAAATTGCATATTTAATGGAAAGGCTATAGACAGGGTGTTGTGAAGCTAAGGGTGGAATTACCAAAGCTTTAACACTGATACCTTTGGGACTTAGGCCCTAATCAGGTGGCTGAGGTGGCAGAGCCCAGGGCAAGAGTAAAATTATGACGATTATGGCATGTTAGCACATGTCTGAGGGTGGAGTGGACAGACAGACAGATGAGTTCATCAGTGGCAGGATTAGCTAGCTCCCATGCTGATCGGGTAACTACCACCCGGGCCTGGCTATGTCCTCACGCACAGTGGCCTCTCATTAACAGTGAAGGGAGAGTAATGGTCTATGTACATATAGATTTTTTTTTTTTTTTTGCAGAATAATTTATAGGCACTGAGTTGTGGCTGGTGAACAGTACATGCTTGATGTGTATCTCTGTGCGTGATGGGTGATCGGGCTTTATAACATTTTTGACGCTTTTCTGAACTGAAGTGAAGACCTGTCAAGCAAATAGCTGCGCGTGTTACGCCGTCCTTTATGGTCACATGTCACAGGCATGCACCGAATAAGAACGCCTGTTCCACAATTTGATTTTGACTTTGCAACATGACTTTGTTATTAAATAGCACAATGCTAACAGATAACCTCGGGGGAGGGGGCTCTTCAGCACTGAGCATTTCGCTTGTCTTTCAACATGTGTGTGAAGACATTTCATGCTTTCTGACCGTGTGTGACCCTGCATTGTCAGAGAAAAATGCACTGTAAGCTGGTAGGCATGTCAAGCCACAGTATGGGGTCCTTACTTGTGCTATAATCCCAGACATGGCCTTTTAACCCTCTAAGGTTCACTATTCTCTCCACCGCTCTCTCCCCTCTCAGCACCTGACAGTGCAACACGGAAAAACAAATGGAGACCTTGAAAACCATAAGGCACTGCTTGTTTGCCCTCTAAGTTGTGCTTTTTCTTTTTTACCCCGATAGCTTGGCGGCCTGTGTTTGTGTTTGCACATTTACCTGTGTTTTGCTTAGAAATATAATACCTTTGGCAGAGTTGGTCCTTCTGCATTCACATGCAGCCTGGGGATGATATTGATTTGCTGTTCACAGAGCCTGTCTCATCTCTGATACAAGGGTTGCAGTTTTTATTCAGGTGAATGTTTTTCCCACCTGTCAGAAAGTCTGCTCAAGATGAAATCCTGCTTGACATTAAAGTGCGTCTTTAGATGCAGACTTGTCTTTTACAGTCTTACCTGACTACTTTGAAAGATACCCTAGAGCTTATTTACAAAATTTCTCCCCAAAATCTCCATGAAGTCTGTGTTTAAGCCTCGGCATGTTTGCCTTATTGTCAGATACGTTTTTTTTTCTTATTTAAAAGTTGTGTGAGCTGAATCTCGTTCTGAAATTACTCAACCACCCGTCCGTGTTTGTTTTACACTTGACACTGAAATAATAATTCATTTTAGGATTAAGATCTGACATCGCGCTTTATTGCCCTCCTACTTTACAACTACAGCTACTCTCTGAACTTGATTTCACTTTTCTCCCTTACCTCCCACCACCCCCCTACTTTTACTAATAAAGCCATGTTCCCTGCTGATGGAAAATTGTCGGTTTACCTCGAGCTGCAGGGGGCCTGGCAATCAGTCCTTAGAAAAGCAGTGCCAGGTTAACCTGCTGTGATAGTGGACTCTAGGGACAGTGCCCCACCTCTGCTTGACATGCAGGGGCTCTGTTCATCAATAAGAGGCATGCCCAGCGCACAATAGAGTTGTTACCGGCCTCTTCAGTTTAACGTTATTAAAAACAACCTTCTGGTCAGACCTGTGCATGCTTAAAATTGTTTCATTATTTTTCATGCCCTGTCTGATTGAATTTCTGCTTTTGATTGCAACAGCGACGATGTGTTTGCTTCTTTCATTGAAGCTTTTTCTTCTACTTCCTAATTTCATGTGAATTCTTGATTGTTTTGATTGCCTCGCTCAGTCTTGCGCTACCTTCTAGCTAAGTCAACAATAGCGCCACGCATTAGAAGCACAAAGGGAAGCTTTTGAGAGTCAATCTTGCCAATCTCCTAGAGGAACTGTTAATGGGACACTTACAGTTTGGGGGATCAGAAGTCTAGGATGGAGATGCGCAATGGCAAGGCGCATTTCTACACCTCTCTGCTAAACTATAGGGCCCGGCTGAATATAGGGGAATCGCATGACTTGAACAATAGACAGTAATCCAAAAGTGCTTCAAGTGTTCTTTAACTGAGCACTCCAAAGCATTTCTAATGCAGATGCCTTCTAAATCACCAGCTATGCATGTGGACTGGAATTGGACAATTTGCCTGTTGTTGGATTTAGATTCATGAGTATGCACACGGGTATTTACATCACAATACAAAGGCATCACTGGGCCCACAATGCAAATTTATTTTCTTGTAGAGCATGCAGATGGGGAGTGTTTTTGAATGTCTTTGGGTTGCTCTGCTATTGTTTCCAGCTACAGATGGAGAACCAGTTTACCCTCACAGAAGGGCTCATTATAGTCAGACCCCAGAACACACTGTAGTGTTGGGTCATTTTTATCTAGCTACAGCTACGGTGTGGTTGAAGTGTGTACCTGGCGCAGTGTCAAGATGCAAGGTGTCATCTGCAGGCTAATCACATTTTTCATGCAGACCCCTTCATATTGACTTGACCACATTTGATTTAATGAAGTGAATTCATTAGACCAAACTGAATTCAGAAACTGTCCAGATAGCAAGAAAATTAGTCAAGCAACCAGTTTGCGATGTGCCACGCTCTGCTTTGCTTCTTGTTTCTGTCTTCGTCTCTCTCGACTATGCTCAATTAGCCATCGAATTGCATTTTAATACAGGTCAATGAGGAGTTTATCTCACATGATGAGATGATCATGTTTATGCTTTCAAGATGTTGGCGTGTAGTTTTATTTGTAATGTAAAATGTAACATTTTTTGCAATGCTACAGCCATGACTTTGGTTCAGCCTGTAATACAACAACTACAACAAGGTTTGCCATGAAACTGTACATTCATGGTTCCCAGAGGATGAAGCCATCTGACTTCAGTTATCCTATGACTTTGCCTTTTTCAGTGAAATATATTGATATCTGACGAATGGATATCCCTTGACCTTGGTGACCCCTAACTTTCCTGTAGTGCCACTAGCAGGTCAAAGTTTTCACTTATTCTGTGGAATGTGTCATCTATTAGATGGACTGGCATGACATTTTAAAATTGCTGTTGACTTTTTATCTAGCACCACCATGAGGTCATGTACTTTGTGTTTGGTGCTGGTTAGCATTCAAACTGGTTAAAACTAAGATGGTAAACATATTTAGCATTACCTGCTAAACATCAACATGCTAACATTAGCATTTAGCTCACAGGATTGAAGCCTTACAGAGCCCCTAGCACAGCTGTAGAAATCTTTAAAAAAAATATGCTTCTTTTTGCTTCTCTTTTGGAGTGATATTTATGAAATGTATTATTAAAGCTGAATACACTGAATAGACAATTGCTAGCTTCACTGCACACATAAAGGTGGTCCATCTAACACCACCACAGTGCAGAGGCACAATTCAACAGGAGCTGCCACTAACAAAGACAGCTGGATGCAAACACAAATGAATGAGTTAACTGAGATGAATTTAAAAATACACATACTTATATATTTCTACACATATTGTGTTTGCCATGGAAAAGTTGACTGATCTGCTACAAAGATGACTTCATGTTTAAGTTAAGTTCTGGAGAAAATATAGAGTTCAAGTGGAGGCTTTTAAAAAAGGAAAAAAAAAACCAAAATCTTTACACTCAGCGCCGAGACAGTATGACAACAAGTGGCTCATAAAGCTTCTATAGCATACTGCTGCTGCTGCTCTGATGCAGTTGGTGATATGATTCCCAGAATATGCCTCCCTCGCGTGCTGTTGTCTGTCACTTAATTAGCCTCCAGTTTTAGCACCACATGCTCCTCAGGTATATTTGTTTGTGTTTCTGTGCACATGCAGCTGAGAAAGAAGATGCAGGTGTCGTTTGTTTTGTAAATTGTAATTGTTGTGTTTATGTTTGTTTGTGCGTATCTTATACACATGTGGATGAAAAGGGGGAGAGGCTACAGAGTGTTGGTTACGTGTTTCTTCTTATTTTAGCGTATACGTTGAAACTAAGTGGATAGATTCATGTGTAAATGACACTTTGTGTCAAAAATGTAGTGAAATGAAACAGATGCAGATTTCTTAAATTGGAACATAGGCAAAGGATCTTTCTTTTCTGACAGAAATAAAGCAAGCTATTCAATATCATAAAAGAATGGATATCACAGCTACAGAAAATAAAACTCAGACCAAAGTCCCGAATGCATTCTTTTGCTTTCCCACTTCACATAAATTAATGCTTAACCTCTCTGGCCCCTGGCTTTAATTTGTGAGCGAGGCTGACCTGACACTGTGTTGGGATATTCATCGCATCCCTTTAGTCAGTTCATTTAATTGTGCCATTCTGCCCAGGGTGCCAGTGCAGAGCAGCATCTGAATGCTGCCTCTTCATTCTGCATGTATAAACAATGTCAGCAGCCAGGAGGAGCCTAGATGACCAGTGGACACTTTCTGGTATGCATCACATACACGGGTGTGTGTCTGTGTGATTCCATGAGCACGGAGAAGCTGAATCTTTCAGATAACTAAGCTGATCCATGCATCCTCTGTGCCACAAACTCTGTTAATTGGGAGGAAACAGCAGTTGGGATTAGTGTGGAGAGGAGATGAGCGTGTAACCATTAAAAGGCTCCCCTAGATCTTTTTAGATGTTGTAAAACACATTGCTTTCACACTTATCGGTGACAAGATTTTTTTCCCCCTAGTGTTAGCATCTTTTGTGACATATGTGAGATCATACAATCCTCCTCATCCTACGTAGTCTGTGTTGCACATCTGTGTGGTCCCGCTGTTCAGTTCACTTCACACATGTGCATGCCTACAACAAATTAAATTCCAGAAAAACAGAAAAATCAAATAAGTAATAAGTCACAACAGTCATTTTCAAACAGGTAGCAGCAACCGCAGCGCTTGATATGAGGCAAGGTGACTAAGTGAGTGAAAATGAGTGAATTCAAGAGATCTTTTGCTTTTCAGCTGTTCTTTTTCTGCTTGGAAGTTCAGATCCTGACTTTCAGTGAAACAAGGTTTCTGCCAAGTAGTGTATCAGCGACCACTCTCAGACATGGAATACGCAACACTGTTTGCTTCCTCCGCCTGCTAAAGAGTTTGCTTTCTGTCATTCAGACCTGGGTGATTTTTATGTTAATGTTTCTTATGGCTTTATTCAGACTTGTCAGCACAGATACAGATAAGGGCGTGAGAGGGAGTAGGGAGCTAAAAGGTGAGTTAAAAACTGTTATGATAGCAAGGAAGAAGAGCATTTTCTGTTCTGACAGGCTGCATCACCGGTGAATTTTAAAACTCATTTGCTGTTGAAGCTTAATTAATGGCCGTGAATGTGAGGGATGCTGGCTCTCATACATTTGCATCAGCTTCATTCGGCATTATTAGAGAAAGAATTCTGTTGCCTGTTTTATAATTTCTGACAGTTAACAAGCACTGAATGATAAATTCTTTAAAGTGGTGCGGAAATGTTTCGAAATCCAGGCTGGTAAGATTGCTGTTGTGACTATTAAATTAAAGCGTCCAGGACGCTTATACAGAAGTTAGGCCACAATGTTAGATTTCCACCATATTAACAAAGGCATACAGGGGTTTATTAATTCATTGCTCTGAATATCAGAACAGCATCACTCCAGGTCCCTGCCTCCCCAAAGTTACCTGAATACAATGATGAATCAAAATCTGCTGAAGTGAAAGTGGAGTTTTTATGCTACACCATGCTTTTTGGTTGGAGCAGAATTCAGTCACTGTTTGACAGTTCATAATGTACGATGGACATCGTGTTCAGTAGTTGGCAAAATGGCGGCAATGATTACTGGGATTGGCCCTCTCCCAAAAGCCTCTTGCGGCTACCACAGCATGGAAGCTGGGGAGAAGTAGGAGGCAGCGGAGGAGGTGGAGGCGAGAGGAGGAGTTGGAGGAGGAGTGTAGAGGCGAGCACAAGCTGTGGCTGTGGAAAAAAAAAAAAAAAAAGGTAAATGCTCACATGGAAATCCTTACCACATAGTCATGCGTCAAGCCCACCACTGCCACCCACTCATTACAAAAACCTCATGACCACCTTTGCCGTCATCCTCCTCACTCCTCTGCATACAAAAAGGTATATATTATGAGTGAATTTTAAAGGCAGAATAAATTATTTAACAAAACATAGGGGGGATGGTGGGGGACAACAAAACCACTGCGGGTGGTAATTCAAAGCAAAAGAGAACTGGGACCGGCTTGTGTTAACTGAGATTATGCTTCGTGGCTAAAATACGTGGAGAAATTCCACTGTCTCTGGCTTTCATGTTGGGGATGAAAATGAGATGTGTTGAACCAAGACTTGCAGTGGTAATACGGTGATAAACAAACAAAACACCACATGAATACCCAATTAGTGCTTTGAGTGAAGGCCTAATGGCATGTTTGGGTAGGTTTGGAGTAACCAAAACCACTGCTCGACCACTCTCCACGGCCTCATCACAGTTCATCACGCACAGTGGCTTGCGCGCTGCAGAGATTCGACACCGCTGAGTGGTTCACATGGAATTTTTGCAAAGACTGTTCTCCTACAAGCTTGCTGTTATTGTACAAAGACAATAAGATGTGTGTTTTGTCTAATTTGAGGAATGAGATAAAAGTAATCTCTCTCCGAGGAGAGACGCATTTGAATTGGTGGATTTGGGCTGTGTGTATTCTTTGGCTTTGCAAATACCTTTGTTGTGCTGAAAATGGTCCCAAAGCTCTTTTCTAGACTGCAGTTTCCTGGTGATGACTCTGAGGAACAAGTTGTGTGTGGCTGTGTTTGTGTGTGAGCAAGTGTTCTTAATTCTTCAGCTGATTTTGAGCCAAAATTGTAATAAGGGTCAGACATCTTTGGGTTTTTTTTTTTGAGCAATTTGAAATTGGAATGCTCCTTCGTACAGCTGTGAACCTCTTAAAGTGGTTTCCTTTTTATGTGTTGTCCTTGCATCTCATATGGTATACATGCACAACATATTTTAACAGAAGATGAAAAGAATAATAAATAAAGAGAAATTATGACAGAAAGTAGTTAAATTACTTTTTCAAGCATGTTTTTTTATTTACTGGGAAGGAAAATCATCCTTGCTGCCTCTTTCACTGAGTCGGCTCATCTGTGTTTAGACCGCACCATGGTTGTTGTCTTTGTCAGTAGCAGGAAGATTAATTTCAAATTGTCTGTCTTGCTTCTGTGATGATAACCTGTCTCTCCAGAGGTGTTCTAATATGGCAGATGGTACTAATTATCAGGGGTCACACACATACACCCCCTTAACACACCACATACACTCACACAAAGTGTTTAAGGTTATTCGTGGAGTGAAAATATCTCTTAATATAGCTTCTAGTTATTTTGTTTTGTTTAGTTTAGTTATTTTGTGAAAATCTTGCAGATGTCAAAGTTCACACATAACTGACGATGAAATTAGTTGATGACGCTGTGGAGAGCATGCAGGCAAGAAGTCTTTTAAATTTTACCGCGCTGATAGATTGAGTTTAGTTCTATTTCCGTGCAAAGCCTGTCAAGTTTCATTATATTACTATATCAGCCGCCTCCAAAGGAAAATGGATTGAATTGTTTCTTTTTTTTTAAATTTTCACCTCTGTCTCTCACTCACTCTCACTCATGTACTCATCCACATGGACACGCTCACACGCACTCACAGTGTGGGGCATATTCTCGGCCGTGTTTAAATGTCCTCCACTTAACAGTGGCTGCAGTTCCTGGTTCTACGCATTAACCTTTGCAGTGGTATTTAATTAAAGGTCCACACCTGTACCACCACCTCCTCAACCCCCATCCTTCGCCTCCTCCTCCGCAGAGCCAGGGCTAACTGAAGGCATGCTGTACATCCGTGGCAATTAGCATGACCTTAAAAACACCATGAGAGCCTTTGCGCACACCCCCCGCACATTCCCCTTTGCCCTGTGGACCACTAGCTCTGCCTGTCCTTCCCTCTGACCCTGGTGCGGCGTGGCTATGCTCATGCTCAGTTGGGTCCCACCGATTACTGTGGCCCCCTTGCTCCACGGGGCCCTTGGGGACCACATCACGACACAGGTAGAGGTCATTGGTTCCATAGCTTCCTTGAGGGAGCTTCTTTGTGTCCTAACCTCAAATCATCATTACTCAAATGGGGAGCGCAGGAAGCGATTGCTGTTGGATTCAAATTGTTACCCTTAAGGATGGCTCCACTTTGAGGCATGCAAAGACATTTTTAATTTTCTGTGCCACAGCACCAAAGGGATTTCCACAGCCTGCTCATTCCTTGTTAACAATGAATGCCTGCAGCTCACCACACACCTTGCCTTTAGTGCAGAAGAGAAATATTAGCCTTTTGTAACAGAATAATGAAAAGCCAGTAGGTAGACGATCGAACTTTTGTTACACGAAGTGTTTCCAAAGTTCAGAACTCAGTGCTACTAATTTGTGACAGTAAGCTTTGCATGAAACATAATGCAGTTGGTATTACATTTTTAAGGAACAATTAGGAGATATTGTTAATCAACTAATGTGTTGATTCTGAATGTATTAATAAAATGTTTAGTGACCAGCACATTTAATTTGTTTTCGCTACAGTATCAGCTCTTACAATACAAGATCTCAGTGTTGCTTGCAGTTACAAAAACATGCTTTTTTAAATATAGGAAAAGTAAAAAATGACTTGAAGCACAAAACAGGACACGTTTACTTCATAAACATTTAACTGAAGCCACAATCCACTTAGCCTTGACTGAAGTTGCTTTTCTTGCCAAAACCCTGAAATCCTGCACTTTTTTTTTTTTTTAACACATATTTAAGGTTCACTCATGTAGCATGTCCTACAGCAGAAAACAGGGAATATTATCCAGGTTGTAATTAAGTTTGCCCCCCGAAAACTCATTGTCAAAAGTTAATAATCGCTTATTATTGCAATTTCTAATAGAAAGCATTGAAGGTCAAGAATACTTTTCCATGTTCAAACTAGTCTCCAAGATGTTTAAAAAATGTATCATTTAAGTTTTGTTCATTGTCATCTCTGTAAAAATCTCTTGCTTGCAATAAAGAGTGGCAAATGAACATGCCTGGAGCACATGGCAGCCACGACAATTGAGAAATCATTATAGACTCCACTCATATTATGTTTCAGGCAGAAGTTGATCAGTGGTTGTTCCTACATGAGTAAATCTATATTAGAGCCATTTCAGTATTGCCTATAGGACAGTGCAGGCGCAGCAATAACAGTGATAGCACTTATTGACCAGATAAATGTCTTGAATAGAGTCACAAGCCCACACATGAGATTAGCCAGTCATATGTGCACCCATGCACATATGAGTGTACACATGTGTCCACACACACATACATCAACCATCGCTAGCCTCTGTGGACCCCCTGTGAGGTCAGGAGCACCAGTGCCCCTGTGGTTTTCTGCCCTATGGTATCATGCTGGGCTGATATTTCTGTCTGCTTGGATGACTCCTTGACATGGTGTTTATTTGGATTGGCAACTTGTTTTCATTTGAATCGATATGCAGCGCAGAGAAAAGAAGAGGTTGACTTAGGATGCAAGTGGCCATCAGGAGCAAGTGCCCCTACATGGAAAACATGGAATGACAGTGGATGCATGGAAGAGGAAGTGTCATCCCTGCTCCAGTCTTGAGACAGTACTCATTACTCATACTATAAATGATGCACATGCTGCCCCATAGATGCTTCATTTATTATTTGGAATGTTTTTTATTGTGCCTTTAACTGGTCGCAAAAACATAGGAAATGAAAAACCCAAAGGTGCCAGCTTCCACAACAGTACACAACAGTTTCTGTATTTGCATCGTTTTGTATTGCAATGCACTGAACAGTACAAAGAAGCTGTTTTCTGCAGATCGCTTACCCACCAGCACTGCCAAGGGAAGGCTAATAAAATGTCATCAGAGTGAAATGAGAGTTAAGTGGAGGGGAAAAAGCTGAATATTCACACTCATTTGGCTGACACCTGGGGGACTGCAGTCACTCATGGCTGCATTGATATGCATTGTATTATGTGCTCCTCACCCGTTCACATTGACAATCAACAGCTTTAACACCTTTGCTTTAATTTAATTAAAGCTGTGATTGTCAGGGTCAACTTGATTTACACACATACATGCAGTGACGCGTGTGCTTGCCCATGCATATGCACAAAACACAAGGGTCACTGTACATGGAGGAGGATAAATTATTTCTGTATGGATAATTGGACAACTTAAATGGTCGTTCAAGCAGAGTGGCCCAGGAGTGGAGAGAAAAGTGTCAGGCCAACACAATTACCATTGAGTCACAGACCTTTTTTTCATCAAACTTTGGAAAGCAACCCTTTTCTCAGGTGGATGCCCTGAGTCTTTCTCTCTTAGTCTGAGCAGAAGCTGCCTCTATGTTCTGAGCTTGGAAGAACATTTGCCTCTCTGAGTCGAGAAGATTCAAACTTAACCTATACTAGTGTCACGAGTGAGGATATTTTTCCATTGCATCTTGTGCCAAAGTGACAATAAATCAATCGTTTAATGAAAGCGGATGGCGAAGATGAATAGATTTAATAAAAGCTGCAAATTTACCATTTTTACAATTGTGTATACTTTATTCCAGCCAACAAAGCGCTCACATACTGAGTCCTATAAACAGATGCAAAACTATCAAACATTTCTAAAGTCCATGATCATCCTTTAATCTTTGCTTAAAAGATGGTCTTGGTGGCATCTGTGGAACATTAAAGGCCCAGAGAGAGAAAGAGACAGCGAGGTGATGAAAGTTAGAGGGGGTTCACTAAGATATTCACCTCCTTTCATTATGGACTGGTCTTCTAGACCTTAATGACCACAGTGTTTTACCCACTGATCTGTTTCTACATTTCCATATAATCTGACTTTAGCTCAAATGAACAAATACATGTCACAGGGCGCGCTTTGCATTTGTGGTGTGATAATAATTTTAAAATAATGGAGGGGTCCATGGTGAAATAATGTGGGATTAGTCTGGGGTCAAATTCATGCTTATAGAAACACATTTTCCCATGTTTTCCTTCAGCATCCACACTTAGGAACCTGTTCATGATTTTTGTTGATTATGTTTAGGCACTCACAGCCTTTGGTTAAGATTACGGAAAGACAATAGTCTTGAAAATATGTAATATATAACCTTAACCAAAGTACACCTACACGCTGCACTCAGGATGTATAGCCCCATGTCATCTATTACAATCCAGCACTCCATACAGCACTCCATAACCCATCATTCACCCTGACCACCCTATTATGACTTGTGGGTGTTACAAAGGTGTAGCTTGTACTAAAAAAAAAACAGTGCTACTGACTTTAATCCAGACAGAATTTCCATATCTGCATTTGGTGGGGAAAAAAATGTCGAATGAAAATGTCGTTTCTATAAGAGACAGCAGAGTTGCCTAAAAGGGAAGAGGACTAGCTTTCTATTCATTATTACCATGGTCAGATGATTAGCTTTTCACCTTTCACTTTTCTAACAGCTCAGGTTAACCTTTCACTTCTTATTTCCCTTACACACGCTTTTCTCCGTGGAGAATGTGAGTGTGCAACCCAGGAGTCACTATAATATGCAATCTATGTGTTATTAATTCAATTAAAATGAGTACAGGGATAGTGTTTTAATGACTTTTTAAATATTAAAATTGCCCCCAAAAATGAATGTCGCATTTATAATTTTCAATGGCTGTAAACCTTCCACATACATGCAGGCTATATACACACAGATATATATCTATATATAAACACACTCTCACACACACGTTCCCCAGGGAGGCTTTCCCTTCGCTTCCCAATTCTCACCTACTTCTGCTTTCTGTCATGTGTGTCTCATTTGTCACAACATTCACATGTTACACTTTTCTTCAATTTGATGTGTGAGATGCAGTCAAACCTGAACACCAAACAAACCCCCCAAAAGCCAAAACCATCGTAAACATCTACCCCGCCACTGTACATTTCACCTCCCCTTCAAACTGATAACCATTCTGTAAAGAACAAACAAAATCAAATGAGAGCACTGTGTTTTGCTCTCAGCTCACATCCCACAAGTTTCCAACTGACAGCATAATGATTACCTTTATGAAAATGGCAGGTTAATCTTAACCCAAGTTTATTTTCTTTCTGCTTTCCTCCTCAATCCCCTCCTCTTCTTTTCTTCACCCTTCCTCCCCGCACCAGGTGAGCAGTGCCTTTTGCCTACATCTTATTGTAAGCATTTATCCGTTTTTAAACTCTGTTCATCTCAGAAGACTTTGTTTCCTGTAGGTTTGCAAAAGCGGAGAGGTGTGCATGGAGTGAGGAACAATGCCTCCTCCTCCGTGGCCTTCTGTACCCCCTGAAGGAGCCTTATCTTTGGGATTGTAATGTAATGAGTGGCCCCTTGAAACAAAAGGCCTGACAGCTCTAGCAGCTCTGTGGCTCCCCGGGATCGCAGCATTGTTATTAGAATCCCCAGGAGTGTTTGTGCAGAGGCACACTCTACCCTTCTGCATCTTCGTGTCAACAAGACCCATCTAAAAATAATTCACTCATTCCAAAATATCACAAACTAATAATGGAGCAGAAATACTATAAAGATTTATCTTTTAAAATGCCATTTCTAGAAGCATTGTTACATTTGTAAAGTCACTCTGAAGGGAAGTTTTACACATGTAGACATAAGTGAATTCATCATAGCCCGGGGAGCTGTTGCCCTATTTTAATGTGTCTGCATTGACGGATGACACAAGTCAGCTATGGCTTAAACTTTAGCAGCAGACATCCCATCACTGACCCCTCCATCTCCCACTCGTATTGTCCTTGTCCCTGTTGACAATAGGCCACCAGTGGCGCTGACATTCATCACCTGTTAGCCACACTCATCCATATGAATATGCCACTCTGTTCCCTTCTTTAGCCTGCAGGATGATTCCAGGGCACGGGGGGGTGGATTAAAACAATGGTTGCATATGAAGGAAAACATCCTTAACACTGAGAGCCAATTGTGAGAGATAACAGACCACATCCACTTTTTGGATCAAATGAATGCTTAAAGCAGTTTGTGCTGTGCATTTATCACCACCAAAAATGAGCTTTACAAAATAAATAAATCAAATCTCCAAAGTGGATTCATATGGTCAATTGAAGTGTAGAGAAGAAAAAGCTTTTTTATGTGTATGGTTGATTGCAAATCTATCCCAGATGCAGTCAAGTACCTTCAAATAACGCTGGAATATTATAAAACAAACCTGATAAGTATAAATCATTATTTGATCCAGGAATAACAGCTAGCTTTGGTTAGCAGCAGGGGCGTAAGATGGAGAGGACAAAGGGTACTAATTAAGTCCAAAGGTGTGAAGGGGCCTCCAAAAATTGCTTGCTAAGACTGAAAATATAATGGTAAGATGCAAACATAAGGATACCAATGAGGATACCTACATTTTGTGGTTAGGAAAATAAAACAAAGAGTAAAAAAAACCCTTGACCAAACTAGCAAAAATCCGTTTGGTGTGCATCCATTTTGTCACCTCCTTCAAAGGTCAATCAAGAATACAACATACGAAAAAATTCAAGACATATATGATTTATAATTTTGTAGTGGTTCCTCGCCACGTAGGTAGTTTTGGTTTTATTTACCCATGTTTTCAGACGTGTAAAAAAATCCCTCTCAGACTATGTTCTACCAAAGAAGTAGTTTCAGAGTTCAGAGTAACAAAGACACTGATGTTGCTTTTGTTTTATAGTGCTTTGGGGACTGCAAGCAAAATCCACTCACCTCCATTGGACTGTATAAAAAAATGTTTTATTTTTTGTTGTAATTTAGGAGAACAGATGATGGTGATAATGCCCCCATTTTGTTTGCCAGCTGCAATAGGATGAAAAAGATGACCGGTGATGGGGGAAGTTTAGAAAATGAATCGTGTGGCTGGAGACCCACTTGACACAAATCATTTTTCAACTCCACATTGTTGTGAAGAGGGCCATGAAACAGCGATAATATATAACATTCCATAAATGCGGGAAATGTGAACCGTTTTTTAAAATTGAATTCTGCCGCATTATGCTGCGGCATCGTGACTGGCAGGCGGCATCCAACGACATCCAAGTGGCGATGAAAGAAATCAGTTGTTAAAAGCCATGTGTCATGTCACTGCCTCTCCACTGTGTTAGGTAAACATTTCATATCTACAAGCTTCTCCGTTTTGTGAGTGACATTCTTTATGAGCTGGTGGGCCACTCACCAACATAATTGTGTGTGTATGTGTGTGTGTTGGGGGCTGCTTTGTTTTGCTAGCTGACAGCTCCCCTCCCCGTGTTGGGCCTGGCAGATGTAGAGGTGTCACCACGTTGATTAATTGTTTACGGTCACCTGTCTGCGTGGCTGCCTGTCTGCCATGTCGCTGTGTGCTAGGGGGATTTAGGGTTGTGGGGTCGCAGTGAAAAAAGTGTGTGTGTGTGTGTGTGGGGGGGACAGCTGAAAAGGTGAGGGAAAGGGAGACAACAGAGGGACAGTGCGCGGGAGCTTGTGCTCGTGTAAATGATGCCACGCTATCAACCCGGCATCTTCAGCCGTGTCTGTCTGAACAGCAGTGTCGTCATGTTGAACACAAATCACAGCTAGCTGGGGCCTGGCGGGGCCCTGTGCTCTTATGCTGTTTCCTGCAGTTCATAGTGCCCGCTCTCTGCAGAGGCAAAGGAGGAGAGGAGCGAACTGTGGGAAGAGAGAGCGAGTGAGAGGAGGAAGTTTCGGGGAGTTTCTTTTTTCAAATAGATGGTATTTAGCACAACTCCTCCTGCTGAGTAAATTAAAACCCCTGATGATTGTGTGTTGTTTATTCAAAAAAAGAGCTGGAGCCTCTCAAGTGTTGTGAAGAAATTTGTAATTAAGATTTTAAAAGCCATACAAAATAGCCAACAGTCATTGCTGCAATCTAATAAGTTGTAGTAGTGGTGTGAGCACTGTGATACTCACAGTGGTTGGTGGTTCTGTCCATCAAAATCCCATTTTTAATACATATATCTAGCATTTCTGATGTAAAGTAATGATGAATATTTTACAATTTTTTAGCAAAGAGGTTTAGTTCATTTAAATCGGACTGAGATTCATTCAGCAAAGATTTTTGATCTTTTTGAATCTTATCTTTTGCTGCTCAGTCTCTATTCTGTGCTTTATAGTTGGAGGATATTAGAGACGTGACATGAGGAGGCTTGACAGTGCTGTTCAGTACCACAGTTTGCTGTGCCCTCATGTAGAGAGAAAGACGCACTGGACCTCTGCATCATTGAGAACGCATATCCTATTCAGTTTGAATGGCTTTTGATTTAGCCCATATTATCCATTACTTACTTATTCATAGGCCACTAGGTTTTCTTCCCTTCCATCCATTCCAATCAATATTGCAGAACCCAGTTGTGAGTGTGGGTTGGGGTTTTCTTCAAAGTGGCAATTCTTCCAACCATCTGCGCCTCTCTCTCTCTCTCTGTCTCTCCCTCTCTTTCTCTCTCTCTCTCTGTCTCTGCACGTTTTAAACCCGCCCTTAGTAACAAGCCACGGAGCACCAATCTGTGCCGTGATTCGGCCAAACCCTGCCTGCCGACTGGGAAGGAACATCATCAAAACTATTCTGTGTTGCCATGGAAATAGAGACCTCAATAAGTTCATCTTTTTCATGTGTGTTTTTTCGGGGCTTGCTTGGCATTTGGTTGGTTGGTTGCTTGGTTTGGATGAGTGGCAGAGCTGCAAGCTGTTCCTCCTCAGTGTTTTCTCATCCCGCTTCTGCATGTAGTGTGTGTTTATTTATTTAGTCATCAACCGCCAAGAATAATCTTTTTTCCATCATCATCCCCGTCGACTGGCAGCGATGTAAGATTCTGTCTGCGTCTATCTGTGTATGTACAGTACATACGCACATGTATGCATATTACAGTGTGAGTACTGTTGAAATGTATAGAAGCAGGTGGGTCCGGAGTAGTTCCTGGTGCGAGGCTCCTGTTTGTGAATTTGAATACGAGTAAAAACGCTCAGCTGGATGAATGGAAAGAAAATGGGTCATCAGAATACATTCGCTACAAGCGATCTCTGTGATAGATGTTTCCGCCTATAGGTTATATTGTTCAGTTTTTTTCCCTACACTGTGTGCATTTGACTCTGAATGCACCATGGCAGCAGCGCTTGTGTTCAGCATTGATGTCTTATCATATCAGTAAGTAGTAGTAGTAGTGGAAATGGGTCCTTTGAAGAAAC
Organism: Scortum barcoo; assembly: GCA_023238725.1. Taxonomy (NCBI): domain Eukaryota; kingdom Metazoa; phylum Chordata; class Actinopteri; order Centrarchiformes; family Terapontidae; genus Scortum; species Scortum barcoo. Next base: position 18,235,173 of record CM041550.1, read on the forward strand.
TGGATCTCCCCCTTACACTAGGAGAATACCAATGTATGTTAGGTGTGTGTGTCAGTATATACAGTGTGTGTGTGTGTGTGTGTGTGTGGAAAAGAGAGATGAGAGAGAAAGAGGGGGAGGAAGGGGGTGTGTGTTATAGGCATGTCACAGCCTTGTATGATACAGCTTGATCAGATGGTTTCCAAGAAATTCTCTTTGATGTTAATATTATTCATGTGAACTCTGTGAGGTAGTGAACACCAGCTCTCAGAGGGGGAAACGTGAGAGATGTCTCAGTTATCTCCACCGTTCAAGCCCTAATTCGCAGAAGAAAAAAAAAATCACTGCAACAACCAAACTGATCTTTCTAAAAAAAAAACAGAATTTGGGGAAGAGTACCCAGTTCAGGGCGTGCTGGAACAGCTATATGCCATGTAATTGGACAATTAAAGTGATATCTTGGCATCTCCTGCTGCCTGCTCTAAAGCAGAGAAACGAGAGCTTGTAATATATTCTGACCCTCATCTTGATATGACGGTGGAAAATAATGCCGCGTAACTCTACGTGTCGGTGTGCGAGTTTTTCTGTGTGTGGCAAAGCAAGCGCGTTCTGTGGCCTCTGAACTACTTAGCAGTGTTAATGTAATTCAGTTAGAGATGAAAGGCAGTGATGGGGTTCTGTGGGTTATTGTTGTGGAGAAACGGGGAGCGGTAGCGGCCAATTAGATCCTGTAAAATGGCATGAAATACTGTGAGTGGGTTCCTTTTTCCTAAATGCATCCCTGCACTCAAGGATATACAGTGACTTATTTGTGTGCTTGCTTGTGAAAATGATCGGATTGACACAGTTTCAAATAATTCAGTTAAGTTTTGGTTATGACACCATCAGTGGGAATTATCAGCTGCAGTCAATAAAAGGAAAGAGACAGATCAAAATCAAAATCAAAATCACGTTCAGCTTTTAATCCTCTGGTACACAATCCAGCCAAGGTGAAGTGAGGACTGGTGGGCTGCTTGTGACTGCATGTGTGTGTGTTTGTGTGTGTTCTTGCTTATCTGCTTGTAATCAGGACTCCACTTCCATTTCCAAAGCTGACCCTAACTAGATGTGGATGATAAGGCGGGCCCGCTAGATGCATCTGTATGCCGGGCCTATTGTGCTGCAGAGGAGAAGGGATGAGAGGGGAAAAGGGAGAGGGTGGGCGAGAGGAGGGAGAGGGGTGAGTTTGCTTGAATCTCTGAGGGCTGGCTAACCCCCTGCTCCTTTCCTGAAATGGAGATGTTATTACATTAGCAGCTAAAAGGGTTTATTCACAGTTAGTGCAGTTTAGGCATGCAAATGGAGGATTTCAGTGTGCTGTGTTGCCTGGAGGTATAGGACAGAAAGCACAGGAGATTTGCAAGGATTAGTTCCACAGGTTCCTTTTATTATGGAAAGAACCCTTCCTGAATGAAAGGGGGAGGAAAAGGTGAGTTGAGGAGAAAGGATAGAAGAGAGGCAGTGAGGGAATTTTGGAGGGATGTTTTTTTTTCTTTCCTTCACCACATTAGCCCAGTTGTGAGGTATGTGAATGATTTCTGACATCTTGACTCCCATATATTCTGAGGTTATGCACACAGAGCAGCTTTTTTTTTGCCTGCCGTAACAGTTGGTAAACAGTGTGCAACCCCTTGTCTGCCCTCCCTGAAGGGTGTGTGTGTTTCCGCGCGAGCATGTGTACTGTGATATGTCTCACTAAACCCAATCCCGGAGCCCGCTCCGAAATAAGCGATGGTTATGATGATGAGGCCTTTTGGCAAATTTTACAGTGCACACCGCTCAGTGCACATGAAATGAAGGGTGGCGACCCATCCAGATCACTCATGTTGTGGGCGCGTGTCTGAGGGACTGTGGTGCTGCAATCTGATATGCTTGAGTTGTAAAGTTAAAGCCTTCATTATCTCGGCACGAGGCATAAGGTGTCACCTTCACTGGACCTGACACATGCACGCTCCCCTAACCATGGGAGACCACACACACACACACACACATACGCAGAGTGAACATACACAACTCAAACCATGGGACACAAGGCTGAGAGATGGAGGCTTTGAGGAAGAGATAGACAGAAAGACTCTGAATTAATGGTTGATGGAAAAGCCAAGGTCAGCCTGGCTTGGGTTTTCCGTAGTGGTCAAGGTGATGGGTCCTGTCGGAGGTAGAGGGACACGCACACACAAACACACATACAGAAGGCCAATGGCAAATGACTCGGGTCTGTTGTTCAGCGGGGAGGAGAGAGCGATGGCGAAAATGAAGGAGGAGATTGATGGGACTGTGTGCACTTCAATCAGACTCTATGTGATGTCATCGGCTGAACAGGCACCTATTCCTCACTCAAACTATTTCCTCTAACTTTGTTTTACTTTTGGTGCCTTGTCAAGTAAGTGAATAGTGGAAGTGGACACTAAATTTAGTGGAGTGAAAACTGGAGTGAAGAGTGATGGAGTGAAAAATTAGGCTTCTTCTCAACATCTTCTTTAAAAATAAAATTTAGAAAACACTGTGTTTAACTTTTAGAAACTGTAGGAGAAAAAAGTGTTTTTGTGTGCATATGTGTGTGTCTTCAGTGAGCTGAGCAACGGCCCTTGAGGTGAAGTGGCCTGTTAAACTCTATTTTCAGCCCAAGACATTGCATGAGAAAAGAAAGTGTGAGCTGTTGAATAAAAGCTCTTCTCTCTGCACCAACGGCAGTCATCTGTCTTTTCTGGCAGAGTGGCTCTTTAATTGTCCGCATTTGGATGCTTTAACGCTTGTGCTGTTGAAAGCCATTAACCATGAGTGTCCTCACACAACTGTGAAGGAGAGACACAGACTACAAGCACACAAATCAGTGACGGTTGTGTGAGACACACACAACACACACACACATAAGCAAACAGGAATTAGCGTAATCAAACACAGTTGATATCTTTTGCAGGCCGTCTGTTAACAACACAAAAAGACACAATGGGTAAATTTGTCTTGTAGCTGTCGTGTTCAGCCTCTAAATATGCCCAATTTTAACCGTTTTAGTCAGTAACCAAATTGTTACTTGAATGTTTGGCATTGTGTTACTGAACAGTGCATAATTTATTAAAAAGCTTGTTTTACCCAAATAACAGAACAACAACTCACCTCTGTGCAAACTGTTTATGTTTTATTTGATCAGTTTTTGAAACAGCTGTCTGTGAGATTTCTGCTCCAATACAGCAGAGCTGATTTTTGTTGTTGTTGTTGTTGTGCTCGCTGTGTTAAGAAGTACTTAAAAAAACAGCAGCACATGTCCCCGTTACTCTGAACAAATTTTTAATGTTGGAAATACTTTTTATTGAAGAAATGGTGCCCATGAATACGGTTTATAGGTGACAGCATAAACCACAGAGGCAGATATCTAAAAAAACCCTGAACTATCTGGTTGTTTAGATACCTTATTTATTGTTATTGCCAGATTCCATAAAAAAGAGTGATGAATATATCCTCTTGACAAATATTGCCATAAGCAAAGCCAGAGTATACAGACATATATTGGTTTGCCAAAGAACTTCCCTGTCGTCCAAGAGTCTTTATAAAAACACGTGAAAGAGGCATGCGCTTGCACTGGGTGACATATTCCTTCACTATGACGAGCACAGCCAGTGTAAACACGAAACTGAATGACATCCGCCCAGTGAGGAGCTACTTTCAACATCGAAAATGCAGTTGCAGAGTAATCCAGAGGAAAGTACACAGGCCATGTTCATTGTAATGGAGAAATAAAGTGTCTTAAACCATTGCCGGAGGACAGTGGAGTTCTACGTCACAGAGGCTGCAGCTCCACACGCAGGGCCACATCTTGGATAACTCCATTGTTGGTTCAGGTCTTTTCAGGAGATTTGTTTTTAAACATAAAAAAATCTCACCGGCTTTATCCTTTAAGGCAAGCTTTCATTTATATTCATCACTCACTTTCTCAACTATTCACAGTGTGTCTGCTCAGTTCAACTCCAATCTCTTCTGCTTCTTATTGTAATTGCAACGGAAGAAAACCGTCCTTGTTTGATTTAGATTTTTATTCTTCTCTCTGCTGCTCCTACCCAGATTCCAGGTGCTATAAAAAGTGACAACGAGACGGGAAGGAGGACGGACAGTGAAGGAAACAGTATCAGACAGCCACTGCGTAGTGTGTTACAATTTTTTTCAATCACAACCTACACCCCCACTTTCTTTGGACATGCATGCACATACTTACAAGCACACACAAACCCTCAGCAGCACTTTTGAGCACACACTCCCCCAGCCCAGTGCCCTGGGCCTGGATCCAGTCAGAACAATAGTGGAGCTGCTCCCCCTGCTGCTACTAGATGGAAACTGCCTCTGGGCCCTGGATCATTCTCCGAACTCTGTGTGTGCGCCTGTGCGTGTAAGGGGAGAGTTTGTGCGCCGGTTTGCGGGTGTATGAATGTGCCAGCCAGCGTGCACATGTTGCCCAGCTCCCCATCCCATCACATTACACAGTAGGTCTATTCTGCTGCATCCTGCCACAAATATGTATGTGACCTCACCTTCCATTCTCTCACCCCTGCGCCGCTCTGTAACAACAGCTCCAGCATCTGCTAGCGATTGTTTGTGGTGGCTGACTGTTACTCAGCCTCCCTTCCTTCTTGTCTGCCCGTCCCGCTATAAAAGTCTAATGATCTTGTGTGTTTTTTTTTGTCTTTGCATTAGTGTGTGTATGCTCTGTGTGTCTGTCTACGTGCACACTGCTCAGGATGGTTTCCACCATCCACATAAGGGGCAGTTTTGCTAAATTGGATGAGAATGAAAACAGATTATGGAAAAAAAAAGCAGACATTTTCACTACATAAAAATTAACCTGGGTAACACTTAGGGCATGGAAAATCCAGCACTGATGAGGATGTTTTTAGTAAAAGTCATTAAAAGGCATCTCCACTTAAATTTTATTTCCCTCTCCTTTTGCAGTATATATCCAGAGAGTTTAAAGCACCAATTGTCATTTACATTTTATCAGCCATATGGTCACCTGTCATGTTCACATGACCAAGTGATCAAAGGCTGGTCTGTGGTTTAATTGTTCCCCACTGTTAGGCTTCAGCCAGAAAGGAGTCTCTCCATCTCTACTTCAGCAGGTGGTGTGTGTGTGTGTAGTGTGTGTGTGTGTGCACATATATGTGTATGTATGCAAGCACGCTTCCATGTGCATAATTGCACAGTGCGGTCTGTAAATATTAGGATAGTTTGGTTTGTTTTGGCTCCACACAGGATCTGAAATTAGACGATACTTGGGGTTAAAGAATTTATTTATATTTTAAGCTGTTTACATCTACTTCTCTCCTTAAGAGTGTAGAAAATATAACCTTTTTTCAGCATGCAAAGTCTAAAAGTGACAATGAGTCTGCTCAACCAAAATGGACCACCCTTAAAACTGAAAATAATCTCATATCCATATTTTTTTTATTTATTGTTCTGAAGTACAGAATCATCACAGTGAAAAACATCACTGCACATAATACAGTGGTTGCATTGGTTGCCGGCACAGTGTCCTTACACATCCTAACATGTGTGTGTACAACTACTAAAAAACCCTTTAAATTATTATAATCAGGTTGGTTTTTGCATGCTTTTGTTCGAGGATTAGTCCCCACTGTGTTGTAATTCTGAGCTGAGTCTGCTGTGGTTGCTTTGCCTGGTGTGGAGGAGAGGAATAGAGGCCAGTGCCTGAAGTCAGTACTTCATGACAGTGCTGGGCGAGTGTGGGTCAGGGGGAGGGGGTGGGGGGCCATTGGACGGAGTATATGCTCTGGGGGTGGTGGGGGTGGACTGGAATGGGTGATGAGGAGGGGGCTCGGGGAAAGGGCTTTAGCTGGAAAGGGGCTTTGACCGGGGTGAGAGAGATTCACATTGATTGGGTTTTAATTTGGTGGAGGGCCCTCTTCAATCCCGGCACCAAGCTGCACCCATCCCCCTTCATCCAAATCCCCCCCACGCTCACCCACCCACCGCCCTCCCCCTCTTCCTGTCCCGATGAGAGTGAGGGGTTGAGGAGTCGGGGTGGTCTGCGTGGCTGGTCAGAGCCAGCCAGCTGATAGGAGTAAACTAAACTCAGCAGGCCTGTTGTTTGTGTTTACTCTGTGAGTGTATGTGTGTATACATATGCGTGTGTGTGTGTGTGTGTGTGTGTGTCAGTCAGCTGAACAGAACAACCCTTATGTTGCTTCACATGTTCCAGCACCTTAAGAAGGTTTCTTTAAAAACACAATCAATCAAAGTCTACTTTCACAGGTGGTCTAAGCACATCACTCTCTCCATGCCCCTGCTCCTCTTTCTCTCCTCATCATGTTGTTTTACATTTACCATTATTTTTAATTATCAAATTACATTTACCATCACCCCTTATCTTCCTTTAGTGGAGTTGGTGGCTGTGGCAACCATGTGTCGAAAGAGCACTAAGCAATTTAAGGGCATTTGAAGATGTAGTCTCCCCTCCAGTGTTTGCTTTAGCAATCTAATCTCATCCCTAATCTCTGACAAGTTTTCTTTTTCTTTTCTTAATTTGCAGGCTCAAAGAGGACAGAGGTAGAGGTCCAGTCTTAATTAGGTTAGTTATCTGTGCGCCAAAAGGATAAGGTTCTCTCACCAGGACTGTTTCAAATTAACCTAATTGGATTTTTAGCAGAAACTCAGCAAATAGTCAGGGTTAAATAAAGAGCGGGACATAAAGGAGGGAGTTTACGTGAACTGTGTTGCGTGAACCGAAAATAAAAGCCCTTTGGAGGGTCACGTTCAAGGTTCTCCTTTCTCTCAACAAACAGCAGAGAAATGCTGCAGGCTTGTTGCAAGGAGAGCTGGCCTGGCCAGGGGCACATGAAGCTGGGGCCCCCAGCTCAGGTTGAGTTAACAATACGAGAGGGAGCGAGTGGGCAGGGGCCATGGCCACAATGAAGCACATACATCTGAAAAAGCACCTTACAGCATCCACACACATTTTGAAAAAAAAAAAAAAAAAAAAAAAAAACCCCAATTCTGAAATACATAAAATAAATACAGAAATACTGAAACAGTACAAAAAGTGACAAATCTTTTCTTCTTCCTCCTTATTTGGATAGCAAAAAACAAAATTGTGTATTACAGCCATCGTCTTGAAAGGTGAAAAACTCAGAGGTTAGTTGTTCTTTTTGACATATTCTTTTCTTATATGACAAGCGATTACTGACCTCCTGCACTGCTACTAAACATCATTTTTGGAAGAAGGGTTGGCGGCTCTGAAATCAAATCACTACTTTATGATTAGTGTGGATCCAACTCGCATGCTCAACTTCTCCAAAACTGAGAAGTGCAGCAACAGAAAAAAGGCTAAAAATCTTGGTAAAAAAAAATTAAACCAACATTCTGCAAAACCTTTATTTTAATTTACCGTGCTATGTTTAGTGCTCTACAATTGCTTTTTTAATTGGAACAAGGTGACAAACAAACAAAAACTGTATGTGTATAACCTTGCTGGAATTGTGATTTACTTCCCACTCATCAAAAGTCAGAGGAATTATTAATAGCCTTTTTTTCCCCTCTGATATTCGAATGTTATCAAATTAGCACTTCCTAAAGAAGCTCTGGCTGCATTAAGAATCCCAAGTTCCCCACCATGCTGAAGTGTGAAAATATTCCAGGGGGCAGTTTGATTATAACCAGGGCTCTAGGATGAAACTATTCCCTTGTTCAAGTGTCTCAGCGTGAATTAATTAGGAAGAGGAGCAGTGAGACATGTGCAGCCATCTATAAGCCTGGTTAACATTAATCACACATGAAATGTACCTATATCATGCACACCTTCAACCAGATGAGTCGCAATTTGAGAGGAAGGGAAATGAAATGAATCATAATGATGTTGATTATGATCAGGGTGGTAGGAGAAATTGATAATGTCATTGATGGAGTTTAAATTAGAAATAAACATTTTTTTCTTCTCAAAACAGTGTATGGATTGAATTTAACAATTAAAAGTGAATATAGTTATTATTTCCTGACTGGCTGTGTCCAAAAATGATCCACTGTGTGCAGTAGTGATGCGTGGATGAGTTAATCAAGCATATTGATTGCTACAGCAGTGATGCGGAGTGTGGATTTTTAATTAGCACATGCTTGAGTGTGTTAAAACTCCTGCGCTCTGTCTGAGTGGAACCAAGTGGAACTGAGCACGTCAGCAGAGAACACGGCTCAATGTCCCCACAACACGGCTCACACCACACCATGGCTGCCTCCGCTCCTTTTCCAAACCGTGGATTAACTCCCCGTGTCCCACTCTCTGCCTCGAAAGTAGGCCGCCATTTTAGGCCTGCCTGGTCCCTTCTGCCCTTCATTTTGAATGGGGAGTTAGGCCCGCAGAAACCCCACTGTGTGTCCAAGCAGTTGTCCTCCCCTGAAGGTCCCTCTAAGGGGAGCTCCTTTGGACCCCCACAGATACTCATTCTCAAAGCTCATTTCATGTATCACATCTCTTCATAAATATTTCACAGTTCTGTGATCAAAGCCCACCTCTGTGAGCCCCTGTTTGGCTAATTGCTTTGGCTGATATACAATGTATTCTAGACTTTGTGTGTCCTCCGCAGTAAGCCAGCTCTGCAGAAATTACATTACAAAGAAAGTGTGGTTAACACACAGTTGACTGTGTTTTACATTTCATAACTAGTTATTACCATGTGCAATTATGTGTTTAGCTGAATAAGAGCAGCTAGTTTCTTTTAAAACAAAAGTATACATTGAACTTAAAAAAAAAACTTAAATGAAGAACTTTTATCAGAAAGAGCAGGTCTTTTCAGCCACAGGTGGAAAGTATCTACTTCATTACCATGTATTTGGATAACTGCTAGTCCATTAGTGTGTGTCTGGTCCGTATGCTTTCCACCTGTCTCAATAGTCCACTTGTCCAGCTGCAGATCGCAGAAGACTGCTATCGAACCACTGTTTTTTTTTTCCCTCTCTGAGGCCCACCCGGGTCTGCAGCTGACTGGGACGCTCTGTCATAGATCTTCTTAACTCTACAGGAAAACAGGCCTATGCATCATAGCTGAGGCTGGTGCACTGCAAATATGTAGTTTCACACTTTTCTACTTGATGATTCTTCTTCCCTCTTTCTCTAATGTTGCTTCCCTCTTCTCCCTCTCTGTGTCAGTTAGTCAGTCGTCCACGAAGCCCCATCTCCCTGCTCCCATTGATTCCTCAGCCTGCAGAGTGATGAAACAGCCGGACCACCTCGCCAGGGCTTTGCTTCTTTTCATGTTCTCTAAGTGCTTGGCTCTGTTCACAAAACTCTCCAGCACTGTTTGTTTAGAATCACTCATCAATCCAGCCGCCCTTTGTAGAGAAGAAATCCCCCCTTTTATCAATTGCTCAATCTTCCCTTTTTATTTTTGTATATTTGGGTGTGTATGTGAAAGTCCAGATTCTTGCCAATGTTTATCCTGCCCTTTTGGCTCTGCCACTCTGCTGTCTCCATCTTCTCACAGCTTCTTCCACCAGTGGATTCTTGTCTAAAGACAGTCATTTTTCCTGATTAGGCCTTATGTCAGTTTAACCATCCTTATCGGCGCATATTTTCATTATGCAGATGAGGGAGGGCCAACAGAGCGTCGCACACTGGGCAGGAGAGGATGCATGCTGCTGTTGTGTACCACTCTGTTTGGCACCCTTGCAGCTCTCCACACATGCCACCCTCCCTGACACACACTTCCTCACTGCAGTCTGTCACATTTCTTTCTACAGAGGACACATGCATGATGAGATCACACACCAGGCCCTGGGGCCGGTGTTTATTATGTATGAGTGGGTTTATCCTCTAGATGCCTGGTGTCCAGGTTGGGGGAACCAGAGAACCAGGGAGAGGCCCAGCATTTGTCAGTGGCTGACCGAGGGGTAGCAGGGGTAGGCGGGGCCGGGAGCTCCACTGCGCGGCAGAGGCCTGGTTCAGGCCCGGGTTCATGTGCTCTGTGGGCTCCCAGGCTGGTGTGCTAGCTCTCAATCTGGCTCTGCTTCAGACAAGCCTCCCGTGGAGGTCAGCTGTGCCGACAGCGAAACGGAGCATAGAGGGAAGAAACGTGTTGAACAGCACACCTGTCCTCACCACTGAGCGGGGAGTACGTCCCCAACAGCACACCTATGGATAATGTGCAAGCCAGCATTTGACAATTAGGTTTTTTCCCCCCTTTTTTTTTTCTTTCCTTCTCTTGCTTGTTTTAAGACCTCTGTTTTAGTGGTAGTTTTACATGTGGTCTCATTTTCAGTGAGAGCAGGAGAGACAGGTTTTGAGAGATGGAGGATATAGCAGCGGTCTAATAAAATGCCTCTCTCCATAGAGTAGACAGCTGAAGCCCTGGTTCGAGCCGGTCTTTGCTCCCCTGCTGGGTGTATTGATAAGCAGCACTGAACCCTGCGGTCAGTGTTTAATTGCATTATTTGGAGTCCTCTAGTCACCCTCCTCTTTCCTCCTTGATGGAAGGGGAGAACAAGTGTTTACCGATATAGAGAAGTGAGGATCACAAAGATATGCTGAGGGAAGGAGAGCAGGCTAACACTTGGGAGCTCTAAGTATGATATTGATGGATAAGTGAAAGCTTCAAACCCATTGCGCTGCTTAATCCTGTAGCTATTGCAGTCATGTTATGACAACGGAGGGAATGTGGACGGCTGAAGCATAATGGGGGCCTCAGATTCATTCAGGTCTGACTTCACCAACCTCCCAGACAATCTGTGGAAATCTATGACATCATTGTTCGAGCTGGCTTTTATCTTGTTGTGGCTTATCGTGCCCACTGTTCCAGACATTCACACAGGCACACACATACACACGCCTACCATGCCTTCCAGCAGAGTGGATTAAAACAGCCTGCACACTTTGACAGACCTCAGTGGGCCCCAGTGTCTGTTCTGAGCTCTGATTGGGGAACTTGTTGCTTCTTTGGTAGGTGACACGTATGAAGCAAAGCAAGACCAAAGCATCATGGTCAGAACATCATCCGACCATGAGAAAAGATCAACAGCTGAACACCAAAAATCACATCCTGCGTCACAAATACAAAGTTTTAATGTTTCATTTTCATCCATTACAGAGTAATGCAATGGGACTAAAACCCTCTCCACCCCCTGGGAATCTTGTCTGTGTCCCATTGATAAACAGTGGGTGATGGGCCGAGACTGTTCCACACACAAAAAAGGAGGTTTGAACAAGATGCCATGCTTGAGCGGTATTGTAAACCCTCTTTCTCCTTCACCTCTGTGCCCTTCCTCTCATACTGATGATGTGTTTTTGTGGTGGCATCTGAAAGTCGCTTTGTCCACTCATGGTGCCCTCCCACGCCCTAGACCCTCTATCTATACGCACACACACATACACAAATGTGCATGCACTTGCACACTCACACACACACAGGGGTCAGAGGGAAGAGCATTCATTCATGTCAGCCAGCTGCACCTCCTTTCACCTGGTGCCCAATCATGAATGGTCCCTGGATCCAAGCATGGAAGCTAAGCCAGGACCCACAAAGTATGACACACAGTCACACACACAGAGAGCAATCCACTTCTCGAAAATGCCTTCAGTATTTGCAGCAGTTGCCTACCACACCTGCTCAAATTGTCAGATTGTGCGTTTGTGCGATGGCGTGGAAGAGTTCCTCATTATGGCGGCCATTGTGTGTGTGCTTCTTTTCGGGGGAGCTGGGGTGGAAAGCCTACTCACTGTGGCATAGAATAGAGTGGCCATCATGTTCATTGTACAGTCTCCAGCAACTTTGAAGGCATAGTGTGCTCACACATGCACACATTCACACTAAGAGGCTGCAGATGACATGAAGCATATCCCCACTTCCTGGCACCTGACATTTCAAGGATATCAGGGCTAATTACATCATCATTAACTCAAGCCGCACGTGTTTACACGTGTGTGTGTGTGCATACATGCTCAGTGTGAGACACACAGATCTGCGTTGTGTGAGTGTCTGTCAGGTTTTAATGAGGCTCCTCAGACAGGGCTCATTGAACCCTTGGTCCGCCACTGAACACCTCACAGTTCTGATGGAGACCAGTGTGCACCAGCCCGAGGAGTCGCACAGGGACAAATACTGCTTATCAGATGGCAGAAACAGATGCACTGTTTGCAGATGGATCACACACGGGAGACACAAAGCAATGAGCATTGATCCCAAATTGTCCTGAAAGTGGTGTATATCTGTGGTTTTGTTTGTGCATGTCTTACCGCGCATCGCAGTCGATCTCGGAGAGTATGTGTATGTGACCATTATGCGTGTGCCTGTGCATGCAACTCTGTGTGTGTGTGAGAGCCAGAGAGAGTTGCGGGGTCAGCGAAGAGTTCAGTGTGTCAGAGGTCTCGGAGCCCCGGCTCTTTGATTCCACTCCCTTGCGGCTCGGAGAATTTCCTCTCCAGTTTCCCAGTGCTGAGCCCATGCTGGGCAAGGAGAGCCACGCCAGGAAAATTTATGTTGATGTCAGCAATGAAAACACCACCACCCCTCTACCACGTCTCACAATATTTGTCAAACAGCAGTCTGTCCATTCTTGCTCTCTCTCCCTTCATTCTCTTCTTTCTCTCTGAATATTTCCATTCTTACTGATGTACGTTTTTGAAATCTTAAATCCATGTTGGCGATGGGTTTCACACTTCACATGGCTTGTTGTCTCTGCGGGGACTTTGGTAACATAGCTCTCTATTGGTCTCCTTAGGGGCTGGGCTAGTTTGGGGGTGTCTTTTAAGGTGTAATCCACACATATTTTCTTCCCTAAGGCCCTGTATATGGAAATCTAAAACAAAATTACAAAAGAATTACAAATACAGCATTATTTCTCCTCCGTTTTTCCATAGCCTCTGTTCCTAGAATACAGATTTGCCTAACTTATCCATCATTGCAGCATTAATTCACCAAGTGATAAACTATTGCAACCACTGCAGCACACCAGAGTGGAGAATCAGACTGGGTTTTGAGCTCTAGTGTGTGTTTGTCTGTTTTTAATCTCCAAGGATGGACCCATGCAGGGGCGCTTGCAACAGTGCACCCCACTGATCACACCGTCCATACATTAAGTCAACTGATATTTACAAATTTTAGTCATCTTTATCTTTTTCTTTTATGCATTAATATGCTGGTGGTGTGTTCAGACATCTGAGCCTTGAGACAGAAACCTTTTTAACTCAAGGGCTCACCTTATCTTATATTATCCTTTCTAGGTTTGTCCATGTTTGCTCATTTTATGTCTCCCGTGTTTGAATTTCTGATAAGTTTTCACTTTCATTTCAATTTGACTCGCAAATGACCGCTCACAGCAGTGAAAGCATACATGATGTTAACTGTGACTGATCATTCAAAATTCATGTTTACACATGTTTATTTTCACACCATATCGAAAGTAAAAGGTCTAAAACCTAAAAAAAAATCTATGAATTTGTGTAGATTAATTTAATCTAAAGTAATTTCATTTTATCTTACATGCTCATCTTAAATCATCAGCTAAAACATACAAAAAGGCTGAATGAATGACACATCAGTGCCAGCAGCTTGAGTTGACCATACACTTAATATGATCTCCTTTTGAGACAGCATCTGTGTCTTTTATCATCTGTTGCTTTTACATGATATCATTTACTTTGTTCCACTAGCTGCTGTACGGGATCTCTTACTGTTGGAGGGCTGCAGTGTTTGACTGGATTTCCATGTAGTTGAAATGTGGAAAATCATTACTGCATTTGTGCTGAATGGTTTTATTGCACCCAAGCTGATGCGGTGTTCATCATGCAGCGTTCCATAGATTTTTATAGTGTGTTTGGCTACACCTGGAGAGTGCAGGTCCCTGAATTGTAGCGTAAGACACAAATTGTTTCAGCAGGTGATTGAGTTTTATCCACACACTTACAGTATGTGGATTATGTTGCTTAATATATTGCAAAAAATACAAAACACATCCTCTGAATTTCTCATTTCTATGAATTTGCTTGTGTTATTGTGTGCCTGGTGAGCATAAAGGGTGTTTCTCTGCATCCCGTGCGTACCATGAGATAATATCCCTGCCCATGCAGAGACAGATTTGTAGACACGACACACTCCTGAATGCGCTTCAGACACCTTCTTTCTCTGGTGTATTGTGTATCATGTAATCATGTAAATCTTTTATCTTTGCTGAACTGTTGACTTAAGCAAAATGAAGGAGGTGAAAAGTACAACACCCCCCATGAAACTGAGGGGTCTGGCTATTCATGCATGAGCCTACGCACATGTGAACACAACAAACACACACACACTCACACACACGGTTTGTCCAGTCAGTGAGGGTTTTTTAAAGTCCCATCGCCTGAAGGTCAGTGATAACACTCAGTGCTGATTCCTGTTGGCTGAGAGATTCACAGCCTCTCATGACACAGAAAAGACAAGCAACATGTGGTGATCTCTGCATTCTTGTGTGTGTTTGTCACTGTGTGTATGTATTTGATCGGGTTTAAAGTATTAGTCGCAAAGCTGGATGAGATGTTTCCATGAGCTGTTGCATTTGACCTTTTAGGTGTTGGCCCGTTGTTTTACGGGGGATCAGCACAGAAGCCTCCATCTTGGAGAAAAACAGCTCAGTAGAAAAAGGGGAGACAGGTGAAACTGAGAGACGGGTGTAGTTGTGTGTTTTAGTATGAAATGCACAGGATGGATCCAGCCCAACAAGCCCCCTGCCTCGGTCCACCCCACCTCCTCTGTTTCTCATACTCAAACACACATACAACAACTCTTGGTAGTCATTTACTCTGGGCCAGATTTGGACCTGGGCCATGCCTCCAGGCAGCTCCAGTCCCTTGATTCCCAGCCTTGTCCCGCTGGCCCGCAACCCAGCCTCCCTCTACTGGGAGACAGGTGGAATGACTTGAGCTATTATCTGGGGCTAAATCACCAGATTGCCATCGCCTTTGCTGCTTCTGTACTGTTATTATTACTGATGGAATGTAGAATTAGGTGGTATGCATACTTCACACTAAAACGCTGACACAAATAGGCTGCAACCTTGTCCCATCATTACTGAATCTTTTTCTCTGATGTATTTTGCATTTCTACATGCTCTGAATTTGGAGCTCCTCCTTTGCATGTTTCCTATCCATAATTCATATCATCTGCAATCTCAAATGTGTAATCCGCAGTGTTTTCTTTCCTAATCTTTAGAGTAGCCATGTACTTGCCCTGTGATATTTATAGATTGAGATATTATTGCCCCCGTCTTCTTAGTATTTTAGCCATTGTAAAAGCATGAATATGTCTCTTTGCAGGAAAGCAGCTGGTTGCCGCTGGATGTAAGTGTGTGAAGATACAATTTATGAAAAGTCTCCTTGACAGTAGACATGACAAGTGGGCATTCTAGTCACGTTTTCCCTTCGCCTCCTGCATGGCATCTATCCATCATCTCATTGGTTGGCATGCCTGGCTCCTGCCATCATCACCATGGCAATGTGAGTGTCCTCCCGGTAGCCATCACCATGGCAATGGGAGTGTCCCCCAGCAACCATCAGCATGGGCCGAATGTAAGCCTCTTAACCAGGATCACCATGGCAATATGTGCCTGCAGAAACACCGAGCGAGCCGTGTGTAGTGTGTGTGGTATGTGTATGTGTGTGTGTGTGTGTGTGTGTGGAAAGGGGAAAAAAAATAATGATAACAGTGCTATGAGCTGTATCACTGGGCATTGGTGATGGGTTTTTTTTTTGCTCTCTCCTTCTATCTCTATCTTCTAGCTCTCTATCATACACTCTTCCTCTATCATTGTCTTTCTCAAGCACAGTTTTTCACATCTCACTGCATCTACGTCGTGGGTCAGTGCCGTGATGTCGCCCCCTGTCCTAAGTGGGGCCCGGCAGGAGGCTTAAATGGCCCTGATGGAGCCGCGGCCCATCCTATCCCGCTGCTGCTGAATACTCCGGCCCCCTCGGGGAGCTCACCGGCCCCGTCTGCTTGGGACATCATCTAGTGTCGGTGTCCTGACACAATGTACAACAATAGTGAAAGCTGACAAAACCACACAGGGGGTGAATTTAGGAGGGGGCCTGGTGGTGAGAGAGGCATGCCACCGCTCCAGCAAGGACATGGACGCCTGACACACACACACACAGTGACACCCTCGTAAACAAACACCATCTCTCACATACACACATATTTGTACAGTGCACATACACTCATGTGCAAAATGCGCTGTTACTCTCCTGTAAAGACATGCACTTTCGCACAGCACATTTTACACACACACACACACAGAGTTAATTGTGCATATTCATGAGCATACATACATACAGGGTGTTCCGTTTCGCATGCAGGCTGACTTTTATTGTTTCCCTGGTGTGTACAGTGTATGTGTGTGCACTGACGCACATGAGCATGTTTATATAAGAGTGCATGTGCATGTGTGAAAGCGTGTGTCTCCGCCAGTGTGTGTGCATTTAGCTAAAGAGCCTGGTGGGTATCAAGAAGCATAGCTTTAAGGTATGATATGTTAATAAAATGTGTCAAGATGTCTGGAACCCTTTCTCTCTTTATAAACAAACTTACAGCCTGAGCGCTGCTAATTAGCAAGCCCATCTGTTCAGTTTAGCAAAGTTGTTGAGATTTACCACGGAAACTGTAAAAAGACAAGCTCAGTTCGACACGGCAGATGACAAGTGTTAGAAATCCCAAATTCAATTCCCCAGCCTACAGTCTCTTGTTGAGTCTCTTATTCAATTACTTGACTATTAATATATTTATTTATTTATTTATTTACAAATGAATGGGGAGTCCCTTTCTTTCCTCTTTTTTCTTTTTTTTTCTCTCTCTTTTTTTTTTCTAATGTTAAAATGACCGCTTTTCTGGCACACTCTCACACACCAGCAGGACCGCAGCGTTCGCTGAGGCACAGCATATGAAGATACAGGGTAACATTCCCCAAACAGCATCATCCAAAGCTGTGGCAATTTGCTGGGAGAACATTAATTGCTGTGGCTGGGGCCCAGGTTTTGCATGCTAAGCACTCCGCAGCTAAGTCTGCAATATGTGTGTGTGAGTGCGTGTGTTTATGAGTGAGAGAGTTTGCATTTGCTTGTGTGCTTGCTTATGTCTATGTGTGTGTGTGTGTGTGTGAGTGCTAGTGTGTGAGGCGAGGGCGAGGGGGGGGGACCAGGGGGCACAGGAGAGTCCATCTGCTCTCTTCTGCTCCTCTGCACTGATATAAGATTACGTTAATCTGGGTACTTGTCAGGACAGGTTAGTGAAAGCAGACGACTGGGTGGGACTCATGCTAAACAGGTTGGCTAGAAAACGGCTGTTTTTGCCCTCAGACTCTGCGGTGTGGGGCCTGGCACATGGCGGTGGACGGCGAGCAAACAGTCCCACAACTGCAGTGGATTTTCGACGCCGCAGATTTACAGACACTGCTATAACCCCCAGAAAACTGTTAATTTACGCGGCCTAACGTCTTCAAGTGATGGAGTTCAGTTCATTTGTAAAACACCCACTTTATTAAACATGCCAATTTTGGTGGTCTGCGTGTGATCAATACAGCTGAGTTCAGTTTCTCATCTGTTAACTTGTGACGAGTAACTATCTTTTTTTTTTTTTTTTCTCTGAATGTGTGTTTGTATGTCACACACACCACGGCCGGTCCTGTGGATGTCAGGCCCTCAGCTTGTGTCCCTGCCCGCCCCTCGCGTCACCTCTGTTGTGTTTAGCCCCTCTTCCCACCTCCCCAAACATTTTTATTCAATTAAATAGCCCTCCTAAATCCCATCCTGCATCCTGTGCGCTTCTGATGTTGTTTTCTCTGTAAGCACTTTAAGGCCGTAATGATTTTGTAACTTGTTATGCTAATTAGAGTGGCCCTCTCAGACTATGTAGCACGGAGAAGGATTTATTGCCCGTTTGCTTGGAGGGGAAGAAAAGAAAGAGAAGTTAGAGTAATTAATCCCGTTAACCAAGGATAATTGGGCAAAAAATAGCTCTGCCACTGGCACTGACGGGGAGGAGTTGCAGTTAACCCTGTTTCCTGTGTTTTATTTCAAACTTAATGTTTCCTCTTGTTTAAACTTCCTCTCAGGATTCGTGCTAATCCGCTTGCTTGCAGCCCATTGGTGGATAGAAGCAGCATTGGGGGCCACATAGAGGAGGTGCCTGAATTCAATCAAAACATCAGTAAGGGTTTGCTCTCCTGTCCAGGATGCCCACTGTCAGGTTTTTAGTTTGGCACAGAACAAAAAAATCTGTAAATGGAAGATCCCAGTAACTGATTATATGTATATTTCTTTTCTTAAACTTTTGTTATAAAGAAAAGCTATTCTGTTATTTAGCAGGAGATTAAATTTCCAAATCCAAATGAACTCTCCTATTTTTCTAAGCAGCATATGTTCAGAAATGCATTTAATTAATTACCATGCTGCAGACAATTAAATGCTCCTACTTAATAACCTTATTGACTGTGGTTAAGTTTTGTCTTTCACCTAACTGTTTTGCATTAACATGTTTTTATAGGAACAAACATTTTCCGGTTTTTACAGTGGAATTCCCATGCACATAGCCTTTTATGATCAGCTGCAATAACAGGCAGTGCTAACTCGTTCCATACCCACAATCCTCTCCCTCAGGAAAAACACTCATCTGTTTTTGTCAGTACCATGCCGGGACTGTATCATTCATCCACTTTCAAGGAATTTATGGGCTTAAACAAGACCTCCTTGAAGACGTATTTGTGTTAGAAAAGAAAAAAAAGGGACAAGTAAAGGGGAAAAAATGTTTCTGTTTTTCAAAATGATTTGGTCAGTGTATCAAAGACTCAGAAAATGTTGGAAGATAACAATCTATATTAAAACGTGACCTTTGATGTAATATTTTCATTTCGTTCTTTTGTCGAAATCTCATTTTATTGCAAATGACAATGTTTTGTGCTGCTTTACTACAAAAGCATCCACTGGTTTATGTGTTTTAATTGAAAAAAGGTTCTTTCTTTCTTTCTTTCTTTCTTTCTTCTTTCTTTCTTTCTTTCTTTCTTTCTTTCTTTTTTGAGCTGTAAAACCAGGGATGCCATCCACGTCCTCAGGACATAAAAGGCAGCAAACAATTTTGCTGCATTCATTTGAGAATTCAACATTTCTGGGGCATTGTTGCTAATTGCTGTTTTGACTGTTTTCAAGTTCAGTTATTAGCCACATTAGGTCAGATTAAGGACAAGCATGCCGAGACAAAGCCAGGTAATTAAGAGAGGATATGGAAGCCAGAGTCAGTCCTGTCCAGTTACACTTGACTTCATTAATACGGCTAACTTAAATCAACCGTCACAATGCTAGCAGGAAGGCTGTGTTTTTCTCAATGTGAACTTGTAGTCCTGCCTCCCAGACTTCACAATAGGCTGTTTAGCATCCACAGTATGGCTATTGTCACTGTCAGCCATAGGATGGGAGGCAAGGGCATGGCAGAGGAGAGGCTACCGGGGAAGAGAAGTTAGGCAGAGGGACCAGGGGGAGAGCACTTGACATACCCTCTTGCAAGCACAACCCCTCATTAATTACACCCTAAAGATAATTATTTTCTTGATTTGTTTGCTCTCTCTGGCCACATTTTCTATTGTGCTGCCTGCGTTTCTCTCCGCTCTTGTTTACTTATTTATCTATTTTTGTGTTTACCCCCTCCTCCCTGCTTACACCATATGGTTGCAGATCAAATAATGTCAAACATTTTGCCCTTGCAAGTTTTTGCAATTTGCAGTTTCCAAATGTGAGACCTGTTGAAAGCAGGAGTGATAATGGGCATGCTCTACCCCCCGTCGTTTTTGTCCCACCATATCTCCCTTCAATTAATGCTACAGCGGGAGTTTCATGTAATAACACTTGCACTTCTGAGCTGTCCGCATGAGAGAGGGAGAGAGGAGAGGGAGACAGGAGAACAGAGGAGGGAACAGAGGGAGGAGGCTGAGGCAGGGAAGAAAGGAAGAGGGAGAGAGAAACAATTAAAACTGGGCTGGGATGCCATGACGGGCCTGTGTTGTGTGGCCATGTGAATGTGGCATGTCAGCTAAATGGAGCAGAGAGGGGACTTTGTGATTGGCGTTGGGTAGAGTGCATGCTAAGCTTGTCCATCATTGTTGCAGAGCGCAATGAAACCGGTGCCAGCAGGATGGAGGATGCGTTGGCAGCTGTAATTACCCATCGCCATGGTGATCACTTTTGGCCTGCCGTGGATGGCCGGCGGAGGCCCCTCCTCTAGTCAGCCTTTAATCAGATTGGGCTGTCAGTTGTCAGGTAGACATGGGTGGGCCGGACACTCTGTATGTGCACTGCCTTGGGTCTCTAAGTGTGTTTAATTAGGTATTTCCATCCAAACAGGGGCCACTGTCAAAGCGTAAACAAAATACATTAAATATCTTACAGAGCCGCGGAAATGCTTGTCCACTTGCCCGTGTTTACAGAACAGGTGCGTAGGTGTTTTTGTAAGTGTGGTCATTTATAGGACATATTATTACAGCTCGCAGGATGTCAGGATGTTGTGGTTATCTATAGCATCTCTTTGACTCCATACAAAAGCAAACATAATCATTGTCTCAGTTTGCAAACATAATCATTGTCTCCTTTGTTTGTTTTTGACTTATTTATACTTTGTGATATATTTAATGTGTAAGATTAAAGGTATATGAACCTTAAGTACTAGCTTTCCTTTAGGTGTCTGTTTCAGTAGCATTTTAAATCACAGTGCTTGTTAAAAACCTGCTATACAAGATCTCTAAAAAGCCTGAGAAGCGATTAAAAGCATGAAATGCTTATTTCTAGTCCAGCAAACTGGCAATGCCTGTCATGTTTTCATTTACTGAGACGGACATGACTCACTGTCCTTTAATGTGATGCAGTGGTAGCAGCCTTTAATGGTGCAGTGCTTAAGGTAACGGAGAACACCAGGTACAGCCTGATAATGTCAGTGTGATAATTAGTGCAGAGAGGCTTAAACCAGCGGCCCACGGGGAGACAGCCCCTGGTGTGGAGAGATGGCACACAGCTGGATCATACTTAATTAACTAATTGAATATCGTTTTGCCAGTTAGCTGGAAATTAGCTGGAAATTAAAACATGGACAAACACGAGACTGAATGGGCATTATAAAATTAATTTGAAAGAATGCCTTTTTCTTGCAAAAGCTAATGGTCTGATGATGAGGGTTGATTTAATTTCATTGTGCATAATTAACATTTTTCATCCAAAGCGTTCTGTAGATGTATTTGATTTAAAGAGACATCACTGTTTCTCATGTTTTTACCTTTACTCACACTTTTAGACATGTTTTGACTCCCCAAAGCCCCATTAGGTGTTCTTCATCTAGTGTGTGTGTGTACAACGTGTGTGTGTGTGTGTGTGCTGTACTGTACTGTATGTGTATGACTTTCATTAGTCCCATATGCAATAGCCAGAGTGAGCCTCTTGCTGTGAGGAGAGAGGAATATGGCTTAGGAAGGTACAAAAATATCTCTGGATATAATAAAAAGGAGGTCAGGCTCATCTTGGGTGACCCCGGAACCCAGATTAAGTTCCACTGATTTAAGTTTATTTTACAAAAAAATCGACATGTGCTACCCTCAATTCAGAGTTTTTTCTTTTCCTATGAATATGTGTTATGTAATTTTTTCAAAGGCCAGTACATGTAGTTTTTATTGAAGCTGTTCATAATGTAATTTTCCATCCTTTAGAAGCTCAAAACAATATTTACATTGCGTGCTTGACATTTAATTACTTTTCCTGATTTTATGAAACTGAGAGCCTTTCAGAACTCAGAGAACTGTTAAAAATGCTAGATTCTGTTAATCTTATATGGAATGATTTAGACAGTATATATGCAGGACTTCCCCTCCCAAATCCCAAATGAATGTATCAGAGTTTTATAACTTGACACTTTTTAATAGGGAGTTAAACCTCCTTGGGGTCTAATTTAGCCTCCAAAAAAGTAACCTCACTATATAGGATGACAAATTATATATTTTATTTTTGGTGAATGGCAAACAAAATGTGCTTGGATAATCGATATAACATATAAAACATTCAATATTTCCTTATTTGCTTTGTCAGGGTCTGACCTTTGACAAGGTCAGAGGAAATGAAAAATATTTAAATTTGAAGGGTTATTTCTACACATACAGCAGTGGGCTCTGTGGGACCCCAACCAATAGGAAAGTAAATTTAGTGTCAATGGGAAATATACCTCACTAAAATCTCACCCAACTCAATAACTGTGCATGTGTGTATCAAAGGGTATTTTCAATTAAATGTTTATTTAAAAAAAAATTGAACCATTCATAAGTAAGTAAGTAATGTATGAAAAGAAGTTTTTTTTTAGAATTAGCTGTCTATCAGTTTGATATCTGTAGTAAATACCAGTCTGTATATGGTGACTCATATTTATGCAGCTGCCGTAAATGTAGTTAGACATTTTTTAATCATAATTATATTATTCATTTATGAACCAACAATTATAAACTCAGTTTGACATCCTGTTTTAATAAATGGGACACATTTTTTCTTTTATACACAATCTACAGTGTGCAACAGCGTGGCCTCTCTGTACTATATACTGGAGGAGAACAATGTACAGTGTATATCGCAGCAGATACAGTCATCTTAATATAGGGATCAGCAGGAGGCATCAGAAACCGCAGGAGGAGGCCACTCACTACTATATCCTGTTTGTTGTGCTGCCGCCACCCCAGTTGCTCTTCATGCAGTAATAAACAAATAAAGTGGGAAAAATTAATCCCTCTAGAGCCATTGTGGGCATTTCACGTCACCCGCCACTGTGCTCCCCAGCTGCTTCTGTGCGCACGTGTGTGTGTGGGAGAACATAAATTTAGGGGTGTGTGTCTATGCAGTGGCCTGCGTGTGATACAAGGCCCATACTGAGAGGAGATGAGTGGAGGACATGTGTGTGCAATGAATGGCTGAGCAGAAATACACTCACATTATCAATAATGAAAAAAAAAAATTAGTGAATGTTTTAACTCAGCTGAAAACAGAGGGAACCACGTGATGTTCAGACCCATTTACACTAGCTTTGTGTAATAAACGTCTACACAACAGCATGCGCTTATTTTATTCACCACAATCATACCAAGATGAACTAAAAACAACCATTCAAAATATATGTACTTTTCCCCCTGTGGAATAGACTGACTGACAGCAAGCCTATATCTGTAATTAGCTCCAGTTTCCTTATTGATTGTCACTTTAGCAGCATGCTTAAACACAATGGCTGCTCTGTGCCTTCCCTGGCAAGGTAGCAAAATTGGTACGAACCATTGTCTGCCCACGCTTTTCTTCCAATCAGCCAGTCATATAATTTCAATAAATAAAATGATCACAAAGTCCAAATTTGCTGCAGCCAATCAAAGAGCAAATTGGCAGAATGGGGAAATGACTTCACATGGCGATATGTTTCCAAATGTCTGTGTTCGGCCAACGGTAAAGCAGACCACAGAGAAATATTTCCTCCTCAGATCTTAACACACCCACACACAATGGGCGTTTAGTATGTGTGGGTCAGCACAACAAAGGGGCTTATGGCTTGTTGTTTCCTAATTAAGAATGTAAAAGGGGATTAGGCTTCAAACAGCACAGTTTTTGTAGTTTGCTTCTTCCCCCAGCAGTTGAGGTACGGGTTACCTCTAATGGCGGCATTAGCCCATTATCATTCTCTTGTGTTATTTTTCTGAGCGCAGTTGTGGCCCTTCCTGTCCTCCTCACTGTCTACATCTCTCTCACATCCCCCTGTTTTTCATCCCCCCCCCACCCTTTCCCTGGTGGACAAAGTAGCACAAAACGTACCCCCCACCCACCTCCACCCACACCCACCCAAACCCCCTCTTTCTGTTTCTCTGAAATAAGCAGTATTCTCTGGCCCTGTTTGATCCTTTGACTATGCAGGGGCTTCATGTCTGGCCAGTGTTTTTGGATCAGCAGGTAGTCGCAGGCAAGCTGTTAAAGGGGTCATCATTCTTCTCTCTCCCTGCTCCTCTCTGCTCCTCACACACAGATGGGGACCTGCTGAACTCTGCCAAAGGTCAGCGCTAAATTACATATTTTATGAATTCTCGCTTTAGTTCAGGCTTTTGAGAGGGGACACAGAATAATGAAACGCTGCGAGGAAAACAATTATCTGACATTTTCATTAATCACACCGACAGTGTCTTTTTTTTTTTTTTCCACTATTGCAGACATGTCTTTAGAAATATTAGAGATGTTTCTGTAAATTTCCAGCCTCTTAGCTCTTATTTCATGCTTATAAGAAATTGAATTATCTCCATTTTATTCCCCTCTCTCTGAATTCGGCCTACCCTCCACCCTGTGCGAGTTGAAAGCGCCGTCTGAAATGTGTGATGTTTGGAGAGAAGACATTTTGGCTGCCATCCAGCTCATTGTACACCAGTCTGGACCGGGCTGCCATGGCGGCTTTAACTCGCTGTACAGCAGACAGATGACAACTGCCGGTACGCCATTCAAGACTTCAGAAACAACATCTCCCCACCATGTCTGATGCATTAGGAATGGAAATCAGTGTTTCTGTTGGTTTTACTGCCCAACTCTTTTGTTGTAAGAGGCTGATTTTCCTGCGCTTGTTTCCATGCATGCATGCTGAACTGGGGCTGAAATTTCTTCTGTTTTTTCTGTAGTAACTGCTATGTTGCTCTGTGTGCAAAGAAGTTACATTATCTAGAGGTAATGGTTCGGCGTATTTGGATAATCCAGTTGACATCAAACTGCAGCATCTGCCATCAGGTGTCTTCTCACTAGGGATGGTGCTGAATGGTGCTGGATGTGAGTATATCTGCTTTCACACCGCTGAACATGACATTTGAACGTGCATGTACACACAAAAAAGGAAAAAACAACAACAAAAAAAACCTGCGTGTGCACGCACATACACAAACACACTTGCACACTTCACAGAGGCTGTGTGAGAGCCAGAATGCAGAGCCTGAGGGCTGTTGTGTCTCTGATGTTTGTATTGTTTACTCTGTTGTCCCAGTGCATGTAGGAGATTGTTGCGCACTTAGGCCTCACTCTAGCCTTGTATTATTTAGTATGACTGGTGTGGACAGCAGGTTACTGTCCAGGAGAGCTGAAAGGCCGAGCAAAGGGAGGGGGGAAAAAAGGAGGCAGAGATCGAAGGAGACAGAAAGAGATCATTGACTATACCTTTTCCCCTTATATTTGTTCACATACTGCTTCTCTCTCCTTTTTGGTTTGTCTTTGATCCCTTCTCCTCAAACCTCTGCCCCCATGGGTCACCAGCTGTCAGACAGCCAGAGGAGGGTGCCGCCTTACTTCTTATCCTGTCTTCTTCTCACTTTTTGCCGTTTGGGATACGCACCGTTTTGCACCCGGGGAATCATTTGGGAACCCCAGGTAAGTGAACCGAAGCCACACAGATGTTAATCTCCCCTCAGCCCCCCTCAGACATGCAGCGCACTCCTCCACCTCCTTCTTGGTCTCTTCTGTCCTTCTTTTTTTTTTGCCCTTCTTGCCCTAAGTCTCTGAAATCTCATTGAAGACAGCAAAGTGGGAGTTGAAGTCTCTTGATTAAGTTTCTTTTTTAATGGAGGAGGAGAGGGAAGGGGTGGCAGATAGGGGAGCGGGATGTATCTCGCGGCTGGGTGTAAGGGCCTCACTTTGGGCACGCAGGCAGGTGAGCTGGTCCTCACCTCACTCTGCTCCCCCCCCTTCTGACAATCCGGTTATCTGTGTCTATTACAGAAGGGTGGCTGACGGTCTGGATAAATCCTCACTCTTCCAGACATGTTCTGGGGCCCTATCAGCTGGCGACAGGACCTTGAGCCCTGATGAGAAAACTGGTCCAGGGAAATTGAATTAGCTATTGTGTCTGGGACTTCATTGATTGCTATTAGAGTTGGCCTGGAGCTGGGCGAAGGAGAGACAAGGAGAGCTAAGCCTGTCTGAGTGGACTGGCCCAGTCCTAGACGGACTCTAGAAGGAGAACTTAAGCCACATCAGATTCAAACACTTGACATGTTACTCTCAAACCATCATTAGCAGCAGTGGAAAACAAGAGATGCAGAAATATCAAGGAAAAAAAAGCAGAGCTTGAAAACATCAGCGCAGGAGAGGGAGATTATCATGACAATGTTCATACTGCCATGAGTAATGGTGTGAGTCAGTCATGTTAGAAGTGGATAACAATGAGAGTCAAAAGTCTATAAATGTGACAGGTCTTTTGGCTGGAGATGATGGATGGAGTCTGTGATGCAGACACTTCCTGTTTCTCTGGGTGCAGAGCCGCGGATGAAAGAGCTGCGGTGTGTTTTCAAACTGAGGAAGAACAATAGGTCAGAGGAAGAAAGAGTTCCCCTGACCTGACCCCCCCTTCTGTTGAGGCTGGGGCCTGATAGTTCTGACACCACTGATCTCCCTGGCTGACTCACACAAAGAAAGAGATAAGAGATACCTGTGGGCATTGTGTGCTGCTGCATAGGCACCTGCCTCGTTTAGGAATCTTACTGCAATTTTAGCTTATTATGCATTTAAGAAATGCAGATCAGAAAATATACAGGACCTCATAACCATGAATAATCATAAGACTTTCCCTCTGGACTGAAATTATGATAACTTATGATAATGATAATGATTACATTTTTTCTTATCGTTATTAGTATTGCCAGCATTGTGTTTATCACTAAACATCAACATATTGTATTTCTAACATGCTGGGCCAATACTTTGCCCAACAACAAACATGCAATTAAGAAAAAAAAAATTCAAGATTTAAGCAATTCCATATTTAAAGGTACACACCTTTTTGTTAGTTCTGAGAGAGTTTTAATACTTGAGTCAACTGTTTATCGCTATTGTCTAAAGGTATTGTTAATATTCATTTTTCATATTTCACCCCAAATCACCATTTTTCAAAATTCAACATGACTTCAAACTGATTGCAGCCAAAAATCTCTAATGAGCTGGGCAAAAACTTTGCACAATCCAATATTGAGCCTGAATGGAAGAACATTTTAATACCAGTTCTCCCTATGAGTGGTGTCCTAGTGTGGCCAAACGCTCAGACAAAGTGGGATCAGTAGTCTAAAGAACAAAACAAGACCTTGGATAAAGCCCTGTGATACTTCTGTGCAAGTTGTTGAGAATGTTTAAGTTTGAAAGGCATCAGAGAAATTCTGATCAGGAAGCTACAGTAGCATGTTCAACAGTATCATGCCAAGCTCAATACAGATCCGCTAGGGTGTTTGTGACAGCCACCTGTGCGAGTGTGTGTTTGTCTTGTCTACTACACCACCACATGTCGCTTCCTTCAGGAAACCAGCAGAGATGATTGATGATGGCTTCATTGTTTGCTCCTCTGCTCTCCCTGAAATCATGTTAGTTGAAAATGTGAAAAAATGTGAAAAATGTATTATTATCTTTATTATTATATCTTTTTTTTTTTTACAATTTTGGTTTTATTTTTATAGTTTTGTAAATTCTGCAAGAAATGAGTTTTAAATGACCACCTTCAAATAACTGATTTGAATAATTTTGTTACAGTCTCAAGCTGATAATCCCAGTAGACCCTATTATAGAGATCTATATAGCAGAGTTGGTGGGTCTACAACCTCTACAAACAAATGAAGCAAGTTATGAAAATTTAAAAATATGCAGACTGGAGGCAAAAACAGTTTTTGTATTGATAGCGAGACCTTCAGCGTACAGTATAGTCTCTGCAAACAGATGACATGCAAATCGGTGAATATTCCTTGTTAGTAGTCTCCGATAAATGAAAATTCAAGACACACAGAAGCATTTGTACCATGTATTGTCTGGATGCAGAGGATGACCCTTGTACTCATTAGCATTGGTTGCTTGCAGTGGTGGCAATTAAGGAAAGGAAGCCTATTCAATTGTTGCACTTAATATCTAAATGTCTAAAGATGTAAATGAAAAACGGCATATCTCTGCTTTCACTATAAAAAATGTGAAAATAAAATAAAAAAAGCAAATACCTTCATTAATTATGGCGAGCTGTAGCTTAATTGTGTATGTATAACCCAGACTTTTATTTCTCCGGTGGGTAACCTCACTTCACCCTACACGTTCAGGCTTTACACCCTCCATAGGTGTGGGCCTAGAAACATCCCACATGGTAGCTCACACTGTGATAGCCTCCAGCTCTTCATATGAGGTATTCTGTGTGTGTGTGCACGTATCTGGCAGTGTGCGTGTATGTGTACACTGGCAACCTCACTCTTTTATTCAGGGATGGCTCTTTCATCCTCTGTGAGAGGGCCGCAGGGCCTTGCCCTCTGAGCCCCAGAGATGAAGTCTAGTGTTTATGTGCGTTAGATTTCCATCCCACAGAGCAGGCCCTCCCCTTCTACTCACATTAAAGAAGAGATGTGGACAACAGCTCTGTGGTTTACATTTTTATAGTTGTCAGTTTCTACAGGCAGTAGATACTTAGGATAAATAGCTTCTGGTAGACTTTTTTTCATTACAGAATTGCATTCCTCAAGACTGTTTTGATGTAATTATGTCTTTGTTTTTAAAGACACAGATTGCTGAGTAGAATAAAATAATATGCGTGTGGTGAGTATCACTCCTCATCACACAAATCATGGGATACAAAAAGTTTTTTTTGGTGTTGTGGAATTCCCAACACATGTGCTAGTAACATTAATCATTTATAAAAAACATGATCATCTCTTAAAAATTTGATGACAGATCTTGGCATATGAATTGATACCAAGGTGGCCAAAATGTAGTTAAAATCAGCAAGATCTTGTGGCATTCAATAGGCTTGAAAAATTTGAAATAATCTTACAGTTTGAAATAATAAAAGTGCCCATCAGCTGGTGTGTTGCAAAAATTCGCCAGTTTATGACAGGAAGAAGCATATAATTATGAGAAAATAAAAGCAAATTCACATCTACAAAAACAAATCTGCATACACTCATGTACATTTGTGCTTTCATTCAGATCTATCCATACTTCCAAACACAGACATGCATGTGCGCACACTCTAACACACACACACACACACACACTGTGCATAGCGGCCGGATATACACACACACACACTACACACACACTCTGAGAGAGTGGTGGGTCAGATCGGTAGCAGAGGCCGGAGCTGACCTCTAGTGTGTGTGTAGATTTATTCTAATCAGTACTCTGCTTCTGACAGGTTAACTGCCGCCCTCTGACCCGGGGAGCTCTCTGGGTGTCACCGTCCTTGTGTTCCCTGTCCGCTTTTATCGGCAGCAAAAAGAAAATGTAAATTAAATGCAGCATAAAAATAGATGATGGGAGCTTGTTCCTCTCATCCTTTTATTCACCCCATCTTCTCTCTCCCTCCTTCCTCTGCTGCGTTCTTACAGCTGCATGCTCAAAATGTAATGGAGGAAGAGCCGCTGACTTTATTTTTTTGATTTGCACTTTTTTTTCCCCCTCCCTTCTTCCTTTCTTTTCCTCGACACATATACAGCTGTTATAATAAAAACAGCAGGCAGGGCGGAGAGCAGGTAGTTTCCTGAAGCTTGACAGGTGATGATCACCGGTAGAGTTACATTTTGGCGGAGGGATTGCTATAAACAGATTATGATGTAAAAACCTTTCATCCATACATCACACAGGAGAATAATAGAAAAAAAAACCCTTCTCTGTCTCTTTCTTTCTTTACAACTGGCCTTAGTGGTTGGAGAAGGTAGTGTTACATCTGTTGTTGTGCCTTTTCAGAGCAGCAGAGAGAGTAGTCGAATTAGATAGCATTGTTATGCCTCCATCAGAGCAATTTTCCAGCAATGCCTCTAAAAGCCCTCACACACTTCATCAGTATTATTGTAATTCTTTAGCTCTAGGTTATTTGGCAGCTGCTGTGCCCCACTGGCAAATCCCATTCGTGATGCCGTCCCTTTCACCGCAGCTAGAAAGCCATTGATTTTTCTTTTCTCTCCTCCAGCCTCGCCCAATTCATTTCAGATTGCTCGATATGAAACATTTTAATTTCTGCCCGCACCTCCTTGGACAACCGTCAGAGGTTTCCCCTTTTCTCCCCCTTTGTGCAACATCTCTTTTTCCAACTCTTTAACCAGTCATGAGGTCAGAGTGAATTGATTTACATCTTTCTTTTCACTCTCCATCAATTTCATCGATTCAAATAAGTTTACAAGCAGTGAAAGCTGCTTTAATGTGCAAAACAAGAACGGATTTTCCTCATTTAATTCTTATTGTATACAAATTTTACAGCTATATCTCTTTAGCATTGCATGTTTAAATGTGTGCATATGTGCAGGTGTGTAATCAGCAGTATTCCCTCTATGACTGGGCTTGGATGTGCCATTATAGAAGCTATGTGCAGTCTGAATGGAACCTATTGATGTCTGAGTACACAGGCCCTACTTAATTAGTCCATCACACCCACTGCTTTGGTCTCTATAGGATCCCCGTACGTGGTGCTCCTTTGCATATGCCATGCGATTTCATAGACAAGAGTCTTTCTTTTCTTTTAAAATGATGGGAAGAAAAACAAATATTTTATACTTCACAGGAGATAGGACTGTCTGGTTCAGTGTCTGTCTGACTGAATGTCGTCCTCTCCTTGTACGCATGATGCTTTTGTCACATGTTTGTCTGACAAAATTTGTGCCATTCGGCGTTTTGCACACTAGTCTGGGAGCCTTACACTCGGCATGGCAGACATTTTGGACTGTGTCATTGATTTGGAATCGAGCTCTGCGCTTCTTGTCCTTCACTTAGTGTTGAAATCAATGATGCATGCCTCTGACCATGCATTAAAATCTGCACCCCCCATCACCCTCCCCACACTCCTCCACCTTTCCTCCCCAGGACTTTGACTTGTGCTTTTAATCTGCTCTGTAGCCTGTGTTTCTCCTTCAC